>JH431915.1:269449-357816 GCA_000239455.1 Strigamia maritima | reverse complement strand
AAAAAAAAACTAAAGAAAAAAAAAAAAAAAAAAATCAAATTCTTTTTCTTTCAAAAAACAGTCTCTAGTTGCACCATTGTGCACTCGGCTACCTTCATTCCCCCTTCTTTTCACATATTTTTTTTACAAAAGAATGAATAAAGAAAGCGCTTCACCATCAAATCCCAAGATGCGAAGTTATTTTATTTAAACTTTTCTTCAAGTGGCGGCGGCAATTTAGATCCAGGCCTCCGTAGGGCGAAAGGGCAAAAGCTCCCTTGGTACATTTGGAAGCAATGCCTCCATCCGCCAGGGCACATTTGGAGCAAAAGATCTCAACCCAAGTTGCACAATAGGCAAAGCTCGCAACTCCAAATCGGGGGAAAAGCAGATAGGAAGCATATCGCTCTTCTCTCCCTTTATCTTAAACACCAATCGCGTTAGTCACCGAACGAGACGCAATTCTCGCATGAACGGGTCAAACCTCATTCTTGTAATAGAAAAACGAATTAGTTTTGCAATAAAATATCCAACAGTGATAGCAATTGGTTTTTCTTATTTTTTAAAAATAAAATATGCTATATTAACTTCACTTTTGTGACAATGTTTGTTTCTATAAATGCAAATCTTCGGAGGGCCGATTGACACATTTCCGGTCGTCCAATCGAGCTGAAACTTGGACCCGTTGCCGATGACAATGCATTCTATTAAATTTAGGCGTCAAACACCCTATACCCCCCTCCTGTCTACGATAAATTATATGAGTGGCAACAATGAAATGTAACAAAGCCCAAACCTCGTTGCAATGGCTCAACCATTGAAACATGTGGTTTGCTAGTGTTATCGTAACAAGGTTTGGCTAACAATGCATCTATCTGACAAACAATGGGAGCTCATTCCAGTATTACACTTTTTGGGTTTGTTTGAGTACACATTGAGATTGGTTAAGGTTAATTCCATTGAACATCTGAAAAATTGTTGCTGTGCTTCTGTTAATCGAATTAAGAGGTGTGGTCAGATGTCCACAAAGTTAAGTAATAAATTTCCGTCAAGGTGAAAAATAGTTTCTTGCAGCGCTTTTTGGTGCAGCTTTAATCCCATCCAAATGTACTTGTGTTTTTTTTTTTTTTCTTTTAAAAAACATGTAATGTGCATTTTTGTTCGTAATACAATAGAAAGGGAAGAAAAAAGAGGAAATGTTTGGTTGCAAACCCGAGTAGGAACACATAAAACAAGGTAATTGTGTGTACTGCCTAATGGCTCCCGTAGGAATACAAGTTGAATGAATCTTCCGTTAGCCTTTGGTAAGAAGCTCAATTAGGGCAGAGAAATCTTTATCATTAGTTTAGTTTGTGTTTAAAATAATGTACATGTATAATAATGTATAATAAATTAGTGACGTTAAAGTAAGAATGCGATATGAAATAAGAAACAAATTACATTTCACCTCTTCATCCTTCAAGAGAATAAGACTTTTATCCAGAATGTGAATTGACCCAGCAACAACTCGAGACTTAATCAGGTTATATGGTTGCAGAACCATAAAGCCACGACACACATGTCACGTTCAATAGTCATAATCTAAATCTTAGTGTCTTTAACGACCTTTGAGACAACGCAATTGTCGTATAACATTTCGAACACCAATGCACTAGGTCCTTTTTTATTGTTGCTTATGGCCACTGTAAAATGATATTTCCAAAATACTACTTTTATTTCTTAATTTATATCTAGTAATAAAATAAAGATGTCGTTTTGGATCTCTAAATCTCATATTAAATCATGTCACATGTCCTAAGTAATCATTATAAACAGGTTCAAGTACTCATTTGTGAAACTCTAAAAATCACACAATTTTTTTTTTTTACTAGCTATTCTGCTTTTGTCAGTTATGACGTCAATGCCAAGTACAGCGCAGTGCAGCCAATCTAAAGCCTAGTTCCAATGCACGCGTTAAAACTCGTGCGTCAAATAAGCAGCAAAGCACCATCTGGTCTCATGTGCTTAGACAGCGCACTAAAAGTTGAATTGTTTCAACTTCATCCCCACATCGGTGACGCAGCAACATTTTAGCGCATGACGAATGCGTTGCGTTTTATAGGCTGTTCTCTTCTTCCTAATATCACAACAATAGAAAAATTCTATATCCAAAACTCAATCAAAATTTTTTGAAATTGTGCCCACCTTTAAAATGCATAAAATAAATAATTTATAGTTTGGTGCCCTAAAACCAGTCGTGCACAACCTTATGCATTAGCAAATTGTCTAGGCCCTGCAGACTTACACCAAAAACATTTAAAAAAAAAAAAAATTATCTCTTACCTTTAAAATGTGAATAGAAAAATATGTTTGTTGGTAACAGCAATTGTACCTTCCAAACTCCAGTAATGATGCAGTGATGACATGTGAAGAAAGTGAATTGAAGTCTCTTCTATCTGTTAAAAATAAATCAATAAGAAGTCGATGATTAAAAAAAATTGACATTACTAATAAAATGTATAAAATTCAGCATATTTTTCCACTAAAAAAAAATTGACCAAAAATCAAAGTCTACCCACAAGATTAAATCCCAATGATATTTTTTTCCTTTCGCTTTTTATATCCACAATTCTAACTTTCAATTCTTTATTATCAAATTACACTCATCCCGAACCAAACCCATGGCAATAAAACGTCTCATTTATCACACAAACAACCCTTACCAACATACACCTTTAGACTGAAAAATTGAAACTAACATTTTATTGCTTAGTAATAGAATTCCTCTATAAATTTCACGCGTACAAGAAAAGGAAGTCGACTTTAGTGCACTGGCCAAAACGAACGAAACACGGAAACCTCTGCCTATTATGATGGCAGATTTACTCCTGTGATTGCGCCTGCTTCCGACTTGCCAATCAATAATAGTCTAATTATGGCTAGTTTCAGAGAATGAGGAAACAGTGCAAAATAATTTACAAATAAAAAAAAAAAAAAAAAAAAAATTGAATTTCTTTTCAAAGCAATATTACTCACCCTAATATTGCATTCTAATTACTTCCACGTGCAACTACGATAATATCACTTTAATTACTCAAACCTTTCTTCAAAGAGTGGGTGTGAAGCATTTTGAATGCGGAAACACCCGCCCATTCCCATTTTACTACCAAACAACCGTGAGAGGAATGGTAATTCTTTTCATATTTTTTATTTTATTTTTATTTTTATTTTTATCATATGACCTTTCTGGTCAAAATTAATTTGTTTATTTTCTAACCATTTCTATTTTTTTATTTAAGTAAATTTTTATTGAAATTCGCAAAAATCGCAATATGAATCTTCAAACATCCAATGTGATGAGTATACCATTCAAATATCAATATTCCCCATTCAGTTATGAAAATTTCAATTTTTTTATATTTATTCTTTCCTCATATCTCATATTGTATCATCTTTTCTAGTGCTTGCCATTGCCAGATGCAAACTTAATGTCCAAGTATTATTGCACTTGCTCCAACAGATGGCGATAATACGATATCGCGTTGTTTCGAGTGCGCGCGACGGTTTTTAAATACCCCATTGTTTCTAAATTGATATTATCGCAAGTATATCAAGTTGCTTCATTTAGCATCATTTGTTTTCTCATTTCACCATTAGTTCACATCGCGGCAATTTGCAAGTTGCACACAACAACAAACTGAATTGACACAAATTATATCTCGCAACGCATTTACCATTTAATCCACTAATAGTTAATGTTTGAATTCAATTTCATTTTCATGCACTAACCAGTAAACACACCCAAAGCCCCCTACATTTCAATAGGTGCATTCAGAAACTGGGTCTCTTCCTCTTTTATTGAGATACCTTTTAGTGTGGTTTATCGAAAGACACCGCATGTTTTAATAATCTTGGATCAAATGGTAATGTGACTACTCTACCGGTGTTAAGTAACATCGGCGAACTTCCTAAAACATTTTTGTGTTTCCCTCGTTTCGTTTCCTGAAATGTGCCGTCATTTCCGGAAATGTTTATGTTTTAGTCAAGAAACGCGCGTGCATGCGGATACGCTACAATTCAAGCGTTTTACGAGACACGAGTTGTGTCTTACAATTGCGCACTCGTCTGCGCAATGCCTAACACTACTGTTGTACAGTTAGATCGACACCATTTGTTTTGAAGCTAAAACGAATCTAAAACTTAGCTAAAACGTGCCTCAGATTTTCACACTCAGAATTATATACAAAACTACACAAAACACTCACAAAACGAATCACACGCAAAACTCGTTTTTGACGTTTCTGAATGCACCTAATAATTAGCTGACTCCCTTTAATTTTCAAAAGAGCAGCGCTATATTTCCAAATTTAATAAAACGATTAAAATGTATTTGATTAGCCAAATTTAAACCCGCACTAATGCGTTATTAAACAATACACGCAATGATGCAGTTTATCTACCAACTACAATTTCAAGCTCGGGAGAGTTTCGTGTAAAACAAATAAATTATCCCACTCGGCTTATCTTGTAGCAAACCTTCGCTGATAGGCAAACTAAAGAGAAAACGCAAACGCAACTTAAATCCGCCAAACGCAGATATGATTTGAGAATGCATAACATACACTATTATACAAGGCTTAATTGCCATTAATAACACGATATCTTGCTTAAACCTCACACATCTATCTATCTATCTATCTATCTATCTACCTACAACAGGCGAAAGCCAGTTTTCAAGTTGGCGCCCGATCAGCAAATTCTGTACAGATCAGCTTGGTCGGCTGAGCAGGTGGCCATCCATCATTCTATAAGTTGCCATACAACAAGGGGCTCGCTTCTTCATCCCTTATAATCCATTGTAATCCTAGCAAGCCAACTACTCCAGCATCACTTGGCGTTTAATAGGCCAGAGCCAGAAACCATCCATCCAACCAATGCCACAGAAGTCACCACAAATGAATTGAACCAACTACTTGGAAGTCGTATATGATGAACATATAAATATTATATTAAGACTTTTCTGAGTATGGATGGATGGATGATGGATTGATTTCTTTCTTTTCCGAGAAAACAATATAATCGCCTCGAAGTAGAGACTTTTCTACTTTTCTAGTGATGGTTCGTATTGAAATGTTGATAATATAGATCTTGGATTGCACTTGCAACTTATTTAGTACTGTGAAATCCCTCAAGACCGGTCATTGGCAAGACAAGAAAAAGTGCTCAGACAAAAACTCGAAAAATGTATTAGTAATAGACAGTTTGCGATTTCTCGTACAAGAAAGAAAAAAAATAAAATAAAATAAAACAAAAATCATCGGTGTTTGCGATTTGTCACGGAACGTATTAAATACGATACTTAAATCGGCGGTAGCAATTTTTAGCAGAACTAGACACCTTATCACAAATTATGCTTAAGTATTGGGCTTGTGGTTTGTGCAAAGTGTTTGACTGATAAAAAAACTAACCTGAGATAATGTAATCGACACAACTTTGCCAAAATTGCAGCTGAAGCGGAGAAGCGGAGAGAAAATGGCGGCAGAATTTCACGCCAATTGTTGTGTTTCGTATACACAACAATTTAAAACAAGATTTTTGAAAAAACTCGATCGAGACCTTCCAAACAAGAATACATGTGACGGCATTCTCGTAATGAAATAAATCTCGTACAAGAAATCACAAACTGTCTAATATTTTTTTACATAACCTACCGACTACCGTACATATTTAACTTATGGTTTGGTGTTCACACTACTCCATAAAGTAACGCAAGATGGCTGCGCAATGCATTGTGAGTTTAAAATCACAAGAGTAAAATGAAAATATTTGTTGTTATCATGCAACCGCAAGCTGGTTTTAACAGTAACAGCATTATAGAAATGGTGAAATGGCAGTTGAATGACGTAAGTTCCTAAAAGAAAAGCTTTTCTATCCACAATTCATGAGTTTTCAGTCCAGTATGCATTAGAAACTTCTGCAAAGTACATTTACCAAATGAAGAATATCTTTGAAAAACATTATAAATTATTTATAATTAAATACAATGTTCTCCAATCCCACCTGAAACAAGTGTCAAGATTTCTGAGCTAAACTGTACTTTACATTATCATTAAATTTTAATTCTAATTTTACAAAGTTAAAATTATTTTTTCTAACCAACAATAATAAAAAAAAAATGACTTAAAGCCAAGTCACACCATTAATATATTGACTTAAAACCCTAGAAACATGTAATTACACAATTTCATTACATTAATAAATAAAATAATAATAAATAATGCTTTTATAAAGCCATACATTCGCTGTAAAATGTGCATCGATAACATGGAATGAAAGTAAAATAGCACACCATTTTTCTGCCAGCTCAAGATTGAATGTAGCAAAAAAGAAAATAACCCATCTAATATAAGGTTTTAAAAAAAATTGAAAAGAAATGGCAAGTACCCGCCTCTATACAAAGGAATTTGCCAAGTAAGACGTGCACTAAAAATAAGAATGGAAAAGAGGAAATAGGAGAAAATAATGCTGTGATTTGTTATATCAACACGTAAAGTGCACAAATAAGATGGCAATAAGCATTGTTTGCAAGAAAGCTTACACTTGTGCCTATTCTATTCCATTTTATAACCGTTCTTAAGTTTCAAGTGGAAAACAGCTCCGCCTTTCAAATTTCCTAATACATTCTCTTTCAAATATAAGATAACAAGTAAACTTCATTTTCAAAAAAAGCCATATTAAATGGAAATCCTATTTATAAACACAAAATCATGAATAACAATTTTTCAACGTTAAATATTTACAAAACTGTTATGAATATGAATTTTCCTCACTTTAATGACATCATCAAAAAATCCGAAATTCATTTTTCGCTTTCGTCCAATGACAACTACACTGTAACAGAACTGTCAACACTTTTTCTTTTAAAAAAACTGATTGACAGTAATAAGAAAATACGGGAAAATAGCTAGCAAAATAGTAGTATAAGCGCCGTTTGTTAATTTTCCTCTTTAAAACCATTATTGTGTTTCCTAATTACGGTCAATCAGTTTTTCTAATGAAAAAAGTATAAGCAGCTGGCAGCCAGAACTTATTTTTATATATATATAGTGTATAAGACATTTTTGAAAAAGTAATAAACCCCGCCTCAACATTTTTCCATCCCCAATTCAATACTTTATTTAGAAAATCTTTTATGAAAGCGATTGATTTCCCTTCATAGTCACATCAACATGAAACACTTTTTTAAAAAAAAAAATATCTCAAACTAAAAAAATTAAAAAATTTCACGCTTTTGTTATGCCCAACAAGGCCCGCATACCAAACTGTCATCAAGCCACTTTCTTGCAAAACCTCCAATGCAATGATGAGGTTTTAATTGGGCCTCAAACGTGTGACGGGTTTCTCTGGCAATTACCATTATGACTAACTTGACATTTTTCGGCCGTTGCATGTCAACTCAAGCGATGACAGACCTTTCATATTAACTACAAAACAACCAATTGCCTTTCATTTTTACACCTAATACAAACAATTTCCTCTCGAAAAGTGAAGGATTTCCTTCTTAAACAAACAAAAAAATAAAATAAATAAAATAATTAAAATGAAATGAAATAAAAAATAAAAATCTACTTCTATTTTCACTCGGTCTAAAGATAACAAGCAACTCGTATAAGTCGCGATTAATAATTCAATTCAATGCGTCAAGTAATCAATACTAATGACACTGCTTTTCTTTTTAAGCACAGAGACTCAATTTCGAGTCTCCTCATTTCTAGAAAATACATATTCCCTTGCACCGTTATTATTATTCGTCGTGACGTCGTTAATCACATCTTTTCCGAGACAATCCGAGTGATAACATTTTAAAGCGGCCACGCAGCTGCTTTCCACTGCACACTTCACCATCACTCAACTTGCAAACAAATCAATCCCTAGGTTACAATTGCACCTATCGATCCGAGTTAGTAAAGATAAAATTCGCTTTGTCACACCTCTGTCCACTCACAAAAAAAAAAAAAAAAAAAAAAAGAAAAGAAAGTCAAACAGATAAATAAATTAAAGATCAAGTATACTTCTTGCTACTAGTAATCGAATTGCTAATTAAACTAGTGGTATTCAATAAAAAAAAAGTTATTTTTCTCTAAATCATTTGCAGTACATCGAGATAAAAATGTTGTTTACGGTGCGTTATCTCACGAAAACCTGTGCCACGGTCGAGTCACCAGTTGCAGTTTTTCAACGTGCATGCGCAGATCAAATATGACACAATCAGATAGGCTACACCACGTTATCCAACCTATTACAAGCCATAAGCAATTAACCACCGCCGTAGAAGACAAATTAGTTGTGAGAAGTCTGGTGAGAGTAAATTAGCAAGGAAATTGTTCCTTGAGAAATTAATATTTTTAATCAAAGAAATCGAAGATCAAATTCCTTGGTTAGTCCTGGATAACACAGTGGTCTAATGCACCTGTCCGGCATTATAGGTGCCCTGCGGTTTGAGAAGTCCAACCCTGCGGATTCAATCCTAATCCGGATCTCCCTGCTTTTTTCATCCGTATCTATTATTACAGTATAATAAAGATGAAAGCAATTTTATATAGAAATATATATATAAAAAAAACCACCGGTCAGATGAACAACAAAATGTGATACCTAAGACACCCAAAAGAAATCCGAAACTGTTTACTATGACTTTCCTTCTTTTCTTACGCACACTTCGTCTTTAAATATCTTTCAAATAAATTAAATTGAATTAAAAATTGAGATAAGCTTTACAGCAAATCCCAAACACTGTTACTGCTATAATGCAAACAAAACAAAAATCGTCATCAAAATTTTTTTTTCTTTTCATTTTTTTGAAACCATCCTTTGTCTTTAAACCTTTGAAGAATCATACAGAGTATTACATTTCATTAAACGTCCTCGATCCCCCATCTAAAAAGAAAAATATATTTTTCATTTTCATTATTGTTTTTCTCTTTTTTTTCCCTTCGACAAATCCACGCACATACTACAACAACACGAAAAGAAAAACACACGTTGCCCGTAGGTCTGGTCGATTGGAGTGGCCATAGCAATGTTGCCAGACCTCCCTCCTCAATGGACAACCAACCACAGGATACCCATTAAACGCTCAACGCGCGCAAATTGCACCCCGCAGCCAAGCCCGTCAGTTATCCCATTCTTGTCCGCATTCTTCTTTTCTCCAGAGATGTATGTGTGTGCACGACACAAGTGCGAGATGGTGGAACGAGGGAATAGTGAGGTAGAGCGAGCAGCATGAGTGGAGGGAAACGCGAGATTCTACGTGCTTTGTGCTGTAACCTAGGAAATGATGTTTGGATGATTTGCTATGGTATTGTAGGAATTTTCTCTATAATGAGTATCTGCAGAAGCGCGTGTATTGACGTTTTGCCACTCAAACTTCG
This sequence comes from Strigamia maritima, assembly GCA_000239455.1. Lineage (NCBI taxonomy): Eukaryota > Metazoa > Arthropoda > Chilopoda > Geophilomorpha > Linotaeniidae > Strigamia > Strigamia maritima. Next base: position 348,427 of record JH431915.1, on the reverse strand, counting down.
TGTCTCTCTTCCTGAATACATATTTGTCCACGTTTTATTTATAATCACCTGTCATGACTATTGCAGTTCCTCAACTAAAAATTGTGTAACACAGGTTACTTGGGATTTAATTAAAATTATGGCTAAACTTTGTCAACGACATTAAATTACTGCTAACAACTGTAATACAATAAACCCAGCTTAAGCGATCACAATTACTGTTTCTAGTCACTTCAAGCTGGCAATCTGAGTATATGACATATTCTTTGCTCTGTCATAGATACTGCGAACCTAATTATTACATCGCATTACATTACCACTTGCAATAATAATAAACGATAAAATGTCTCGACAGAAATTTAGCTCATGTTTCCTACTGAACTCCTTTTACTCCAAGATTGGGTAAAATGACATTGGCTGAGAAGTGCATTGTACAAAAAGTATGTTAATTTAATTTAATTCCTCAACAATAAAAACGCAAATGAAATTTTTTTTCCAAGCGTTTTTGTTACAAAACAATGATTTTTTTTTTAAAAATATAAAGTATCTTTTAGTTTGTTTGTCCATCTTGGTTGTGGGTAGTTGCGAGAGTTTTGTTTGTTAATGTAATTGTTTTGTTATTGCAATGCGAACCTCCACTTTTCCGTTATTCGGCTCCCGTATTATATACAATATCCATCCATTTATATCTAAAAGTAAACTTTGAAACACGCTTATTCATTTCCAGAGAATTAAATTTTCCCATTTCAAGTCCAAAGGTCTCAACTCGCAACAATTCTTAGACACCTTAGTTAAAAATCCATTATCAGTTTCTGCACGTCCCTTACATTAATCTGACATTTAGCTCATCATAAAAGCCTTGAGTGATGAATTATTTGTGAAGCTTGCAAAGTGAAAAGCTCTCGAGACTTAAAGCTCACTGAATGAAAGGCCTGTAACACAGTTTCTTCCTATTGATTGTTCGCACACTAAATTGAAGTGTGATAATTGGAGAAAAGAGTTCCACTTTATGTTCACAGTTTAAGAGTTGTAAACAAGTCCATAACACTCGTGAAAAGTTGAGCGCCATGAAAAATCAACAACACCTGTATTTGCACTGCATTCACATTGTAGACATTATTATTATTTTTTTTTTTAATAATGTGAAAATGTTTAACTTGAATTTTTTATCGTCGCTAACATCTTATTGAATATTTTCCTTAACACGCCAGTCTCCCATCAATTTGATGTGAAAAACATGCAAAATGTACAAGACTATTTGCTGACAGTTGTTAAAAGTGGGGATTAGAAGTGAATGCAGGCCCGTGATAGACGACCGGGGAAATCATACAAAGAAAGAAGTTAAGCCGAAGAGGGGAGAAAGGGAGAGATGTGACTTCCTTCCTTCCGTCTTTGCTGGATGATTGTGTCTTAGCTTTTTCGCAAAAGGGAAAATCATGCACAAAATCTGCAATAAACATCCCTATTTCATCTAGAATGAGCTGCACAGATCAGAAGCTCAAATACTGCAAGAAAATAGCTATTTCTAACTGTAAACATCCTTATTTCTAAGTTCTAACTAATTGCTAAACTTAAATTATAAAAAAAATAAAATTTTTGAATTTTTTTTTCTAAAAATTTTATAAACACACACAAAAATGAAATATTGATCTCGTATAACTTTCCAAGCAGAAAAACTTTTCTATTTTCAAGAATCATCTCTTCAAATAACCCCCATTATAGATTCATCCCGAACTCCCAATTCAAAGCAAACACTAAAACTCTCCCAGTATATGTACATATAAATTTTGTTTACCATCTGAATCAATCGTTGCGCAAAAAAAAAATTAATGTTGACAAACCTACAAAATTGAATATCCAATCTACTTTTAATGCGCAAGGAAGAGAGCTTCCTACACACGATATGCATAGAACGTACATATAATTTTATTCTCGCTCGTTTTACATTATAGGATCATGACATCCCATTTAAATATCATTCTTTAGGAAATATAAAAATCATCTCCAAGTTTGTCAACCCCATTTTTCATTATTTCCTAGCAAAATATTATATATAAAAAGAGAATACGGTGAGAAAGTTAACAGATGGAGGGTAAAGGTGTACCGAGGGCGCGTACGTGATCGATTGAGGCCACTCACTACCAGTAAAAGAGCAAAAGAAATACCCGATTGTCTTCAACCAGAATGAACCACGGAATCCAATTTATCATTGAAGTAAAACTGAGTAAAACTCGACTGGTGAAACACTTCAAACTGCACTTGCTAGTATTTTCTGCAAGTGAAATGAGGGGTTAAGCTTTAAATACCACTTTCCCTTCTTTTCAAAGTGCTTGTCTATACATTATTTTCCAAATTGACTCCGAGTCACTTTTTATTATTCTCTTTTATCACTAAAAATATTTTTTTTATGATAATACTACATCTTATTATATAAGAAAAATAATGAACATGCAAATATGCAGCCGTAATATGTTGTGTAGACGGAAGTGGAAGTGATACCGGATGTTAAAGCGCATTTGTGCTGTAATGAGGAAATACTGCACGCAATATCTGCTCAAATTTAATGATTTAATCTAAATCATTTCAATAGTTCTTGCTGCTGCCCTCAAACTGTTGATAAAATATTTCACAACTAAACTAAAAACACAGACACAGTCTTTTAATCGACAAATTCCTGTCAGTGACAAAGTGGTCAAGGAACAAACCACCAATTAAACAAAGTAGACATAACAATTATAACATCAGGACCACAAGTTAATTCTGTAAAACCCTTAACTGCCTTAAATTAGCACTCAAACCAATTTCTTAATATTGGAACATCCGAACACCCCGCAGTTCAACCAATCAATTCAAGATAAAACAAACAGAATAATCAATTAATAAAATCAAAAATACTAACTCAGAGAAACCGAATATTTATCATATTTCACTTGCACGAAACGCCCGTTTTGGATAAATGATAAATCCCATAGAGGAATCAACGCCAATTACATTACCATCTATCTGCGTTTAATGCTAACACACTATCCGCCTATAAATTCGGTTCAAAGGTTAAGCGATTTCTGCGAAATCTGTCTATGGCTCGTCAGTAATCTTCATATTTCACCAATATAGCCAATGACTGTCACGCAAAGCAATATCGGCAAATTACAGTAAAGAAGCCATAAAGATGATACCGCACTCAACTCGTGACGTTTTGCTGATCGTTCGCTCACACTAGTGAAAGGAGGAGGCAGTTCTGTGAATTGGTTCCGCAGGCTTTGTAAAAGGAGGAGGGATATATAGGTCGCGTGGCCTCAATAAATCCCCTAGCAGCAGATTATAAATGATATTAGCTGCCACCATTGCGGCAGTGTATGGCAGGGAAAACCAAGACAGATTTGCCTCTGTCCGCTTCTAATAAGATGTGACCATTTATGTCTTTCTTGCTGCTGCCTATGCTGCCAATGGTAGCGGAAAAACGGATGACAGATGTCACTGATGTCTCCTTTATAACTTTACCCATGTGCATCAACATTTTATTTTATTCCGTTTCTATACTGACATGTCATTCCATTAAGTAAAATTGGAAAAATAATATTCCGAATCAATTTGTAAAAGTGGTTCAGCATGTTATTACTTCCTTGACAATGAAAACGCGTTGCTTTTATTTTAGTATTCTTCAATTCCGAGTCATTTAAGTGACTTACGTCTAAATTTTTTTTTTTTTGTTTTTTTTGTTTACGGTATAATCCAAGTCTCTTATATTGGCTCCGTTCTGGCGTCAATGTGCAAATAAAAGTCAATAAATTTTATGATTTTGGAAATAAATCAGAAAAACCATGGTACTGAATTAAAAAATTATTGTTTTTTTTTCTATATTAAATTTTTCTATAATATATTAAATTTATTTTGTTAGAAAAATCAATCATTTGTTTCAAAAATGACTATTAAACCAATCACCAATTTAGCTCTAATTTACACGCTGCACGAAATATAATTTGTTTCTACTTTTAGCTTTGACATATGTATTCAAATTGCTATTTTAGTATTTAAAACAAAACAAAAATCAATAGATAAATGAAATAAATTGCTCACATCATCAAAAATTCAGACATCCCTTCCCCCAATCAACAAATTACAATCCAAATATATATATATATAAAAAACATTCACACTTTAGCCTGGGACTATTAACCCACTTGGACCTAGTCACAGCCCCAAAATGGCGGAGAAGCTCCACTTTAATGTGACAGCATTACAAATAATTGACCCTAATTCAGCAACCTATTTTTCTCTTTCTCTCTCTCTCTCTTCCTTATTTGTGGTTGGAACATTCCATATTTTATTCAACAGTCTTTCCAATTCCCTACCACACACACAAAATCGTTGCATGACTGGCTCAAATATACTTCCTCGTTTTATTGTCCATCATCCATTACCTACATTTCAAATGAGCACCACTAGCGTTTTTAGAGCTATAATCTTTCTCGCTTTTCCCTTCTCGCGCACAAATTATTGCCATGGTGTACATTTCGTTCCAAAAAAAAAAAGTGATAAAAAATACACACAAAAATCTGACTGAAAGATAAACAAGAGTCTCTTAAGAATGTATCATTTCGTTGTCGATGAGTAGACACAATTCATTGGAAATTCCCAGGCTCAAAACCAGTTTCAACTCATCACTATTTAGACATATTTCGCCTCTAGTGAAATTCCCATCAAAATAAAAAAGAAAAAAAATCTCTCTATAGAATTTTATAATGGAAAAATTTAGTCAGTTCTCCTTTAAAAGGATAAAAAAAATTAATTTTTTTTTTTTTTTTTTTTTAAGTAAACAAAACTATTTCTTAAACGTCATTGAAAAGAGTGTAAAAAAATTATAGAAAAATTTTCACTTCAAATTTCAAAATTGTGTTAGTTTAGGCTCAGTACACATATAATATAAAGTTTGTTCTTGTTTTACTACCCAACTTTAAATGACTTGATCAATTTAGAAATGCAAAACGTTTCTTGCAGATGGTAATGTAATTTCTCACCTTTGACTGTTGTTACCTCATGAGCGCGTCGTGCGCATATAGGCATGTGATAGCAATAAAGGTGTCTTGAAAATGTTTTCACTTTGCTGCTTTTCGAAGCGTCTATATGTAACTTGTAAAGTGACTGTTTGAATAGCGAGAATAGAGATTTTGTTTTTGAAGTAGATATGTTGAATTGGCAATAGATCGGTTGTGGCTGAATGTGTTGCAATTTTCAATTTATTTATGAAGGCTGAGAGCAAGTGCGTAATTGTCAAAAATAATTACATAAGAATAGAACTGAGATAACTAGATAATATTTCTTGTTTTTTCAGCTGGTAAAATACTGAGCGCCCTAAAGACTGAAAAATGCATGAATATATTCATAAAATCAAGAAATTGAATTAAATTAATCAGAAATTCAAATTAAATTCACCTCAGCTTAAATGCTGTTAGGCATTGTGAGTCAAACAAAACCATAGACCAATCAAAGCAATTAACTGCTGTTTTTAAACATTCCAAATGATTGGCCAGCCAAAAACAATGGCTTTTAGTTATACTCAATACACGTTTAAGTTAATTAAACTTCCCACAACTACTTGTTTATAGATTTTGAACCCAATATACATGAGTCATCACTAACTTGGTTACCAAAGGTTAAAACAACAATTTCTCTAGCCTCAATCTATGAGATAATATAGATAACTCAATGATTGATTGCTCAAATTCATCCAATTACAGTTACATCTTTGCAATCAATACAGCAAAGTGCATTTCAACCTGCTAATTTACACCTGTACATTCACATTTCAATCATATTAAATGTAAATAAAAAAACCTCATTTGATCTCAACTACAATACTAACTCGCATTCACATTTCAATTATCAATATATGAAAAATGCCCAACCTTAGCCTGTAACACATTATAAACTCCTATCTTAACACCCCAACTCCTTTAATTAGTTGCAACATCTTTTACAACAACCTCGAAGTACTCAACTCGTGGAAGCAAACTAATTGCTGAGAAAATGAGAAAACCCTTCTAGTCTTAGGCTTAATTTTTATACAATATTGCTGAAAGAAGGCAGAAATGTGCGTAAAGCAACGTCATTACACTTTAAAAGCCAGTTACGAGATTAAATATATAGAAAAAATGCGGGTGGTTGGAGGAAAAGGAAACTTTAAAATCCGGGCACACGCAGTGATAAATCATAGCTACTAAGAACTTCATGCCTAACATGTCAGCGACTTTTTTTCTAATTCATTTAATAGCTGCTTTGCACAAACCACGTATACTGTAGACAAGAATTTTCTTTTTAACTCGCAACTATTTTTCCAACATAGATAATAATGATTAATTATACCTGAAATTCCCATTTCTGTACCTCAATAGAAAAAGCCTTGCTTAATGGCCGGCGTTTTTGATTAAGCGCGAACGTTTTTTATTACCCACCCCTTCTGTTTCTATTTTACAAAGCTAATTATGGCTATAATTTGTCACTCAATTTTTTTTTTTTTTTTTTGCTTTTTATAAGTCTGCTTTTATAAAACAATTCTTTTTTTTTGCTAAGAAGAAATGCAAATATCATTCATAAAATAATTACATTGGAAAAGAATTGAAATGAATGAAACATGTTTCATATGTTGTTTGCGCATTTGGCCTACTGTCTTCCCCGTTGTGTGTTCGAAATTCGAAATTTCATGAGATTTAACAAGATTTTGCGAGATTTGGCGAGTTATTTTATGAATTTTCGTTAAATCTCGCCACATCTCGGCAAGTCTCGTTAAAACCCGCAAAATCTCGCAAAAAATGTCATTAAATCTCCGGAAAGCAAATGAAAGTGTTGAATAAATGAAAAAAAAAAATCTTACTACTCATTTCACACATTAAAACGCCATGGTGTTATGTTCGGGGAAAAACGGTAGTTCCCATGCACGCGTAAAAAACTCGTGCGTCAAAGCAGCAAAGCAACGTCTGGTCTCGTCGCTCGGGTCTCGTGCTTAGCCAGCGCGCTAAAGTTAAATTGTTTCAACTTCATCCCCACGTATGATAACGTGCTAAAAAGCACAGCAAGTTGGCTTGCGCGCACAGTGATGCAACAGAGTTCCCATCCATTGCAACACTTAAGCGCATAAATCATGCTTTAGTTTTTAAAATAAATATTTTTTTTTTCAAACACAACTGCAAGATGTACATGCATCATGTTTTTGTGCTTATTTACAAACTATTAAATCCAGTACAATCATTTTCTTCAACATTTCTGTACCGTGCATGATTTACTAACTGGAAATTTATAATTACGTCAACCCGGTAGCTGAGTAATTAAAAATGAGAAAAGCTCACTTTAAACGTATGGAAAATACCCCAATTCAATCAATATTACAATGTCCTTGCTTTTTCTAATCCTATTTCTAATTAATTAAAATTTATGTATAAAATACTGATAATTTAAAAAAATATGTAAAAACAGTAAACATTAAAACCACTGGTAATTAAATGAATTAAAATATAAATATTTGAATAAGGTATATATGTGTACTTACACGAAACACCTAGTTTTGGCACCGCAATCAATTTTTATATTTATTCAGTAGAAAACCGTTTCCTCTGTACAGTATCTTCTTTCAACGATTTTCCTGTCAACTTAAAAAAAAATGTTATCATTATTATTTTAATTAAAAATTATAAAATAATTAATAAAGCTCATCAACATAATTAATTTAAATTATTCTACTAATCAAGGTAATCAAAATAACCTTTAAAAGCTGTGCTAATAATATTATTCACTCATCCCCACAGAAATAATAATAATAATAATAATAATAATAATAATAAATCAATAGAAAATTTTGTATTGGTCATTACATTGCATATTATTATTGCAGAATTGCTGAATGAGTAAACAAATCGGCACCGATTGAACATTCGTTTGATGTAAACACAAGAGCAGCTGTCAATTTGCTCATTCGGAATTTCCAATTTCATTATCATGCAAAATCCAATAATACACTAAGCATCTAATGAGCGCGGCAGGAAACTACACACATTGCAAACTAATCACTTAAAAGTATCCCATGTATTGTGGTCTCAATTACAAATCCCTGCTCCCAGTTCGACATTTTAGATCCATTTTCACCTTGACATTTGCCATTAGAGACTTATATTGATATTAATAAACCAAATAATAAATAACCAAACACCATGGCATTCGATTTTTGATCATACCCAAACTTTATCAAATCCAAAAAACATGCGCAAATGCATACATGACCTCAGTTCACTAAGAAACATCACAACAAAACTATAAATTTAGTTGTTGTTTTTTTTTATCAAACTAATTGCCCAAAAAACCAAAATACTAAAAACTAAATTCAAAAAAATCAAATTTGGGGTATGCTAATTTATAAAAATAATAACTGCATCATTATTCCATGCAGTGTTCGTTATTATTGATGCAACTCTTTTCATAGCGTGACGAGTTGTCACATGTGCGAGTAAACACATTAAAAGTATTGAGAAGCCAATGGTAAATATATACATCTACAAATAGCTACATACATAATTTGCACTTAACGGTCAATATCATATGAAAGTAATTTTAATTAATTTTTTCAATAAAAAAAAAAAAGAAAAAAGATTCAAATTTCAAATTATTAGTCATAACTAATTTGAAATTTGAAATTTGAATCTTTTTTGGTGAAAAAATTAATTTTACTTCCAAATGATATACAGTACGGTAATTGACCTTTTAATTACTTTTTTAAAAAAAAAACTATTCAAACTTCAAATTACTTATACTGCAGGATTATCCAATTCTGTTACCCCACAGGGGGTGGGGGTTGGATATAGCACGCCATTCGTTGCAATTGACAGTTTGACTAATTTGAAATTTGAATAGTTTTTAATGAAAACATTAATTAATTTTACTATTCAAATGATATTGACCTTAGTCAATATTGACCTAAGTTCAAATCATCTAATTTCACGATTTCTAAAATGGAAACGAAAAATATAAAATTAACAAATTTAATCATAAAACAAAATAAATGATGTAGAAAATACAAGTAAACGTAAACAAAGCCATAAATCTCTTTTTAAACTCACCAAAACAGGTCTTAAATTCAAAATTTATGCTAATTTGTCCATTTTTTTAGTAATATAGATGAAGCAAAGCCCTTTACAAACTCTACCATCTTCAATCACCATTCTTCTTGTGTTAGGAGTTAAGAAAACACTTAACCATCAAATAATTGAGTTCTAAAGACATTAACCTCTTTCCACAAACCCCCTAGTGAAATCTATTATTCATCAATAATGTTGATGTATCATTTCATGTAATTATTTTCTTCTATCTCGTTACTTTGAAAAATAGATAACTCTTACAAGAAAATTTATCTAGTTGACATTTCCTCTCGTGATCTTTGTTCCTCGTCCGCACAACATCCCACGTCGATTTGTAATTAGGACATGGGTGGGGTAATTGGATTAAGCTTTCCAATCATGACTGATTCTTTTACCAAAGCGAGATATGAGCGTTAAAACGTCATTTCCAGTTCGAGCAATTTATTCTCATTAAGAGCAGCTGACGTTTATAATTATACACAATATTTGTGCGTATTCCACAAGGCACAGTCCACAACAGACACTGTTCATTTATTAAATTTAGTTAATGCGAAAAACTGCTGTCCAAACATAAACTTGGCCAATTTGTAATAAACTAAATTGGCAGAACGCACCACCTTGCGACAGAAATGAGTTGAAAAAACAATCTCGACAGAACGATTTAAGAAAGTTCCTGATTTCTTACAAGTTAGTGGTTAATGCATCTGACCAGCAATCAGAAGATCTACGGTTCGATTTCCAATCCCGGATTCTTTTGGATCAAGGCTGTATGTCTTTGTCAGTCACAATAACGACCGGTATCAACTGCATGTGCTTTAATAACTTGCTGAAAACAGACATTGTAGCTCTGTAATTTTTTCCTGTCAAAGAAAATTCGCCAAAAATTGAATTAAATTCTAAAATTCTAAATTCTAAAATAAGTTCCACTCACGTGATATTTAATTTTTCATTTTTTAGAATGGTTTCCAAAATAATTTTTTCTCTGGACAGCATTGATTGGTTCAAATAATTACATCTTCAATGTGTGTGTGTGAATTCCATGTCGGGGCTCATTACCATTATTGCTGGAATGAAAAATAGGTTTTAGAAACTTGACAAAACCACTAAATCACACCAAAATAGAAAGGTTTATCCAAGAATTGCAATTTGTATGAATTTGTATGAATTTGTATCATTACTCCTTTCTTTCCCTCAGCAGGTCAAGTCAATGTGCAATCTAATCTCTACACGAAAGAATTTAATTGTCATTTTTCATATTTCATAAATCTAACTTACACAAGTCACCACTTGAAATTGTTAAGATTTTGTCTACAAAATTTATTGAAATTTATAGACTTTCATAAACCCATCACAAAATTAAAAAAAGAAAAAAAGAGATATTCCCACTGAAATAATTCAGCAATCAAACAATTTCCTTCATTCCCTTTAACTTGAGTGTAATTGATGAAATTACACAAAGTGAAACTTGAAACGAGATTAAAAATGAGGAGGTCGAAGCCCAAACTTTTCTCATTTTCCAGTGTAATGGTTCAACCCATTCATCAAGAGCGGATCTGGCTGCAGGAGAATTAGCCTAGAGACCGTTTTCCCGATGACGACACTATTTCCTAATGATCGTTAATTAGTTCGGGCTCTTTTGCCGCCAACGAATTCTATGTTTCTACGTTAGGCCATCTTTAAATGCTGAGACCCTCAGGATTTTATCGACACGTGTTCTTGACATTTATCTGATTGTTCTCTTTGTCTTCAAATCTGCTGGGATTTTTTTCCCCCCACTGATTTTATCCTGAGATAATGAAACCGCCTAGCTCACTGTTGAGTCAAGTCATGAGTGAGGGAGAAAAGAAATTTAAAAAAAAGGATTTATAAAGGAATATTTTAAACAACACCTATTTTCCAATTACTTACGTCATCTAAAATGCATTTACAAGTACAGCACCGATTTCGAAATAAAACCCAAGAGAAACAGATCAATAAGTTAGAAATTTGAGCAAATTATACCTTTGTTTAGCAGCGCCATTTTTGTTATACAGTACTTATCGCCTAGTTACGATAAGGCCTGTCCTAACAAGTTCTAACATAGTTAGAAATTTTATATCAATAATTCACACTAGATGGCGATGTATTATTAAGTGTTTAGATTCGTCATTTCTGAGCGCTCTTTTATATATTGATGCGAAAAATGATTTATTTAATAACGGTTCACTTATTTACTATTATTTAATCATTTGTATTTCGAATAAATCGAAGAAATCAGAAATTTGATCAATAGAGAGTATAGTGATTTTAAATCAATGTTCCCAAAATATTACAACTTCCAATTGCATATTTGGTTTTTGATCCTAAATATTGTCGTTTTTCGATTTATTTTTTATCATGCGAGTCAGGAAACTAAATAAATTGATACAATTTTTCACGACAGCCTCGGCCTACGATGCAGTCACAGTTACTTGCTTCAGATTGGCTGAACTTTGGTCGCCAGAAAATACATGACCAATGTACTAAATTTCTGAAACACGTCAAAAAGTAGTTACTCAACCAGTGATGAAATAACGCCAACCTGGGCATGCGCATATGTGAATATTTATTACAACACATAAATAAAAAACAACAAAAAACCCAAAATCAAATAAAAAATATTTTCTTTACGAAGTTTAAATTGCGTTTTGCGAAAGAAAATTACAATTTGAAATCTTCGTTACCCCTCCCAGTTCCCAGCCAATTCACTGAACCTCAAAAAAATGTCATTACATTAGATATTCTATTTATTCAAACTCTGCAGGAAAATATAGAAAATGTCACATCACTCGTCCCGAAGACTGCCTAAGACAATTTTTACCCAAATGCCCCATGTAAAGACACCTCAAAAGAAATGCAATTGACATTGAATCCCCTTTACAATGCTCCCAAAGAGATGAGTTTTCTGTTTTTGACTGACGGACATGATGGCTTCTTAACAGGTAGAGTGCACGCTACACTAAAACCTGTCACTTGTGCCTTTCTTGTCATTTTCACACCACAAAATATTTCCACTTCAACACTTTTTGACAGCACTTCTCAACGCATAACGGCTTTGAACTTCCTCCTCCAAGTCAGAAAAGAAAACAACAAAAAAAAGACCAATCCTTTTAAACATGCAGCTCATCTCCTTTAGCAAATACTTTTACCTAAGTACTCTCAACATCCATCTTATATCACCTTTTATTTTAATCTCAAATATCAAAAGTAAAACTAAAAAAAAAGAAAAAAAGTTTTACCAGCTTACCATTAAAAATGAATAGTTTCTTGCAAGCTGAATATGATAATGGTAGTGAAGTATAAAAAAACGAGTCGTTTCTCATGCAATGACACATCCAGATACTTTTTATAGATCTGCAACAAATAAAAAAAATTATATAAAAAAAAATGAACCACTTGAACGTTTTTCTTTTCATATTTATTTTTTGAATTTTCTTTATCTTTTGGTCTATAAAATAGCAAAAAAAAAAAAAAAAAAATTAATCATTAGTAATCCATCCAGAATGCAGGAAAAATCAATTATGCATGCTAACAAAAACACAAACAAAAAAATTAAAATAAACCTGTTTTCAACTTTTTTGATCCCATTTCTTTGTCCCAAGACAGAAAATGAGTAATAGAAAGGAGGCGGCGAAAAAAATCCCCTATTTCACTGAACGCAGGAAATGAATTCAAAATTTCCCTTGGCAATTCATGTAAGGAGAGATAAAAAGGGAAGAAATATATTGAAAATAGTATGCAAAACAATTATCAATTCTTTTTTTTTTTATCCTTTTAAAAGTAGACCTCAGTGAACTTTTAACACACATGATTTGATCGAATTTAGACGACAATTTCCCATCGAGTTTCCTTTAATTCCACTTGATAATTCACTTTATAAAAGAGAGGAGAGAGAGTGTGAGTGGTTACTTTTCACCTGCTCCTGCACTCATCATCAGAAAAAAAACTTGAGTGTTTTTTTGAGTGTCTAGTTTTAGGAATGAGTGTAGGGACTTGTGCATCGAATTGTTAAATTTAGCATTCCAAATTCCACCAACATCGATCTATCAGCCTGTTATTACTACACTCACAAAATCTCTAAATACATACATCAAGTGCTGCGTTTTAAATTAATATAAAACAAATTAAGACTTATACAACATTTTAATGTGTTTAAAGAAAAACATTACTTTTAATTCAATTATGTTATAGATATAAAAACAACTAGTGGTCAAATTAATAAACACTACTGTTCACAACATCTTCATTTATGCCAACTGAATCTCCAGTTATTAATCGAGGCGATACGCAGCGCTGCATGCAATTAAGAACATGGAGATAAATGCAATTTCAAATTTAAAAAAAAAAAAAAAAAAAAAAAATATTTGCATATAACAGAATTGAAAGTGAAAATTTAATAACATTTCTTTCTCTTCGTGTCATGTAACCGCCCCTTCGAATGCAATATCCATAGAGAAACAGCGCTATCACACTTTCTCCACGTTTGTAATGGTGGACTTAATTAACCCACCACACAAATATAAAGATAGAAATCAAAACAGACATATAAAAAAAAAAACTGAAAAATAATAATGAAAAGTCTCATAATTAAGAGTTAAATTGTAAAAATGGTGAAAAATGCAGCATACAGTGACACAGAGCTAAGCGAAAATGTTGTTAATTGGAGCAGAATAAACAATTTGATTTAATCAAAAGTTGAATTAAGAGGTTTAATAGTGATTCATCTAGTTTAAAGCCTCTTTTTATGAGCCTCCTCTAGTGACAACTAGTCTTACTATCCGTATTAGATTTAATTTCCGCTCATTTCCACAGTTGCCAACTTCCGAATCGCCAAAAGGGCGCCAGTGCTGTAGCGAAGACAAAAATAAAAAAGCCACAATGCACAACTTTTTTCTCGCTATAAAAAGAAAAGTAAAAGAAAAGAGTGACTTAACAGTAGTTGTAATGATGGTAATGATAGTCAAGGCGCCTTGTGAAGTCAAAAAGAAAACGAAATTTCCTTCGATTGCGCCCAAAAGGGAATAAAGTACAATGCAAGAAGTTGCAGGGATCTGTAAAAGCAATCCAAAAGTAAATGAGATGGATAATGGCACATTGACTCAACTTCGCATTTTGGACCCAATGAACACTTTTACACCTCACTTCACCTTACATTTATTCAATCAAGTTTGCGGGTAGGAATGAAGGGGAAAAAAAGAAAAAGAAAAAAAGAAAAAGAAAAAAAGAAAAAAAATTATTTTTTAAACCGAACCATCATTTCCATATTACCGAAGTCGTAGTTAAGAAATTTTAAAACTTTTGACGCAATTAATTCAACTAACTGTTAATTACAGCTATCACAAATCAAAATCAACTTGAATAGAAGAAAAAAGAGAAATTAATTGCTTAATTATTAAATCTGCTGCATATAGCTTTTGGTACTAGTAAATCTTTAAATATGATAACTCAACTTTAAATGCTAATTCAAATTACTGCAAATTAGTTTTTAAAGTGAATTAAGTTTTATTTTAAACCAATCGAAATGTTGGAGCAGTCAATTTTAACTCAGAATTGTCTATAAAGTTTTCTACATTAATTAAATTATTGTAATGTTGTTAAATCATCTTCAAAATTTCTTCACAGTTAGTGATTATTAGACAATATTTCATGGACAAACCTTAGAAAATCCAATTAAATAAAACCACCAATCGTTCCAACTTGTGCCAATCTAGTTTCCTATCTGATCCAATTCCTATATTTTGCTTAGACCAATTCAAAATATTATTATTTTGATTTTGGATTTATTTTGGAATTATTTTGATAAAATGTTGCAGCAAAGCCCGTTTCTAAAAATGTGTGGTGAGCTTATTTGTTTGTTTATGTGTTGTCTGTTTGCTATCCCATTTTTTTTCATAAACTTAATCAAGTATTAGAAATTCACAATTTTGAATTTGCAAAGTTCAATAGTTCAAAATGCAAAATTCAAAATACAAGCAGTTACAGTTTCTGAATAATTCAAGAAAATTTCCTTGACTCATGCACTTAATACGTGCCGAGCAGAACGTGACAACTGCTCAAGAATTCTCTCTGCTTATTGAGAAGTAGGATGAAGAGAATAGATTAAAATCGCTTCAGTCATAATCTGTTGTGCTTGACTGACTAAGCCTACTTCAGAAAAGATAAAGATTAAGATCATACAGTATTTGTATTTATTATTTATTAATTTTTCTTTGTAAGGCAAAAATTAATTTTGATAGTGAGATTACTATAAAAATTAATAGCAAATTGAGTAATGTTTAAATGAATGACAAACTTATTTTTTCATGGTTTATACATCCAACGAAGCACACAAACCCATGAAAGCGAAATGCAGTTGCAAAACATTCTTTCGTGCAATTTAACCACATTTAAAAATCTGCAACTATAATAAATCTAATGCGTAACACAACAGCAGTTATCTGACAGCTACAAATCTATACCGGTAACGCAAAGAGAACAGAAGGAAAATTCATTGAAATGCAACACGCAAAAAAAAAAAAAAAAAAAAAAGTGCATTTTTAACAACTTGATTTCTCCCAACTATACGCTTTAACAATGAGATTAGACCGTGTGTTTGCAACTATTTTTGCTTTGAGTAAAAAAAAAAAATTCTAATTAAAAATTTAATTTTTATCACTTATACCCTTTCCTCTAGCTCATGTTATCTGTACTTTATTAATTTGCAGAAAAATGAAATCAAACTACCGTAATGCAATTTCATTTCTGTCCCTCTGAAGAAAATAAGTATGTGAAATAATGTTAGAATTTTCCTCTGTCAGTCGAGTTCATCAGCAATTGAATTGACAGAGAAAGCGAAGCGGACGTAAAGTCCACTTTCTCTTCAATCCGCAACGGAAACAATTTGTCAACCTGTCGCTTCTGCCCTCCCTTTAACAACATCCTAAAACTCTTCTTCAATAATTCACAGAATTGTAATTATAAACCCAATATCAAAAAGTAAGTTATAAAATAAATAAATATAAAGAATTGTATTGACTTATGATTAAAAATTTAAATGAATTTGTTTACATTTTACAACTTGTAACAAATTGCGTTAGTTTTTCACTCGAATTGCGCAGTAAATGGATCACCGTTTTTTCCAACAGTAGAAACCATTGTTATTGTTCACTCAGTTTCACTTTACTTAGTTTATTCCCTCGAACGGAGACGAAATCAACCCACTAAGCGAACAATTCTGTTGTCAGCATCAATAGACGAGTGAGTGTGCAATAAGGCCTATTGTAACTCCGTTGTATACAACTTAAACTTAAACTGGCATGCTTTTTTAGACCAACGACTGTTATTTACACAATCATCACAAAAAAAAAAAAAAAAAAAAAAAAAACCAAATTTGACTAACAAGAAAAATAGCTTTCCTGCAATACAGTCAGCTCTGAAAAAACTCCTGAACATGAAAACACACTCATGTGTCAGACAGTTGCATTAATCCATCAATTCTGCAAAAATTCTTCCACCTTTAACTGTGATACCAAATTAACACTTGCCCTGCCTTCTGGAAAGAACACTTGGGTGAATTAACAGCCGGATGGTAGCACATAATAGGAGATTTATGATAAGTCTAAAGAATTACTAAGTTTACATGAGCGCCTGAGCCAAGTTAGAAAAAGGATTAAGTATGATTAACCTCAGCAAACCTTCAAAATCGTTTTCTGCTTAAAAAATAAAAAAAAATAATAAATTTTTGACATTATACAATTTAAAGTTCAAAATTATAAAAGCTGAGCTTAATTTCCTGCGTAGTGAAAATAATAGATAAAAATTTAACTAAAAATATGAAATAATTACAATTGTACTGCAATGTTTGTTTTTTATCATTATACTAAGAGAGAGATTGTGTTGCTGCATCAAAAAAAGGAATTTAAAAATTAAATTTTTTACTTTAAATAAAAAAAAAAAATTTTTACTTAATTTAAAACATGCAGAGACGCATACCATCTCTTATTTCAAAGCGACGGTAGGGGATTAGAAAAGCAGGAAATGTAGCGTGAACTTGCATTGGAAACTTGGATTTCCTGCCTAATGGTGTGGATAAGAAACGGAGAAATGTGATATCTCTATCGCAATACGGATTAAAATTAAGGAAACTCACCACATCATGGCTGAACTCTTCACTTAAACATACGAATTCAAATCATTGATCTTTTTAATAATAAATAATTGGAGAAAAAAATGATATAATGATATAAATATCATTTTTATCACTTAATTCAATTCCTCACTCAACATCAACGACAGTAACAACATATTGGCCCTATTTATCACACATTCCAAATGTCCAATTGCTGGCAACGAGAGCAATTCCCGTTTAAACTGAAGCAAATTGCACATCACGACATCAAATGGAAGTTCCATCCTGACGGCAATTGATGGAAAAGAGGAAAATGAAAGGACATCTCTAACCGAGACGAATAGTTGAGTTGTTCTCATCTTCACGGACCCATGCGTGAAAGCGCAGCATTCCTTCCATATGATTGAAGGCAGGTATTGAGGTGAAGAACTGCAATGCTACTCAGCGGAAAATCCCCTATCCTTTTTCCGAGCAAGGGCCCATCTTTCTCTCACGACTGCAACGGTGATGGACGATGTTTTGATAGAGAATGAAAGAGACGGACACTCATACCTTTTTCCGGTCTAGCTTCTTAAACGAATTTGACAAGGATCTTATTGCTGTCGTCCGAACGACACCCAACTGTCATCTCTAAACCAATACCAGACCACATAGAAACTGCCATCGGTGCAAGAATCACCAGAAAACTCATTTATTCCCCAACATTTTATCTTTTTTTTTTTTATTCAATTCGACCTTTAATAGACAAATTTTTCATTCTAAACTTTTAAAAGCTTTTTAACTTTTCTGCATGTGATCCCATGTAAACCGCGAATTACGTCTTGCAGTCGAGACACGATTAAATCATGTGAAGTTTAGATGCCAGGTAGGCTATTAATAAGGATCAAATAGAAAAGAATTTTTCACCTTTTCCTAATTAGCAGTTATAACAGTTCCCTCAAGACCACTCGCAATGAACGAGCTCATGCTTGCACAGCTTCGGCAAAGGTTTGCGTACAGATCATTTGCATACAATAATTCATGCACAGATTATGAGTAACCTAGAGTAATTAACTCATTAAAACTAAAAGGTTCATAATTTCAGCCATAATTTCGCGTACAATAGCTATAAAGTCATTTAAAAATTATTGACAAGACCGCATTTGAAAATCCTTTCATTTTCTCGCACTGTGGTTAACACAAATGCACAATCGACGTCATTTCCATGAAAATTCTTTAAACAGTTGTTTCAGAGTTTGAATATACGATCAGCATCAGCTTTAAACAATAAATAGTTACATTACTATAGCAACATCGCTTCAAATTTATGATCGGCACACTAATCACTTCACACAGTTTCCTCAAAACCTGCCATCCGACTTCCCATCTCAAATTATCTTTAATGAATCAAACAGCAGTGATTATGTTTGCCGAAACAATCAACTGTAATTCTCTAATCCCAAGACTGAAGGAAATTGCATTTACTAACATTATATCAGCCGCCAGATGTCAATTCAGTCACTAATCTGCATTCACTTAGAATCAACATGCGAACATCAAAATCAGTTAAGGATGAAGATGCCATACTTCAACAACACAACGCAGGTGCCAATGAGTACAACAAACATCTGTTTTGAAGGTGTTTGCTCTGACCCATTAGTCGAACTAATGACTTTGAACAACATACATGTCCTTATTGAAATTCTATCAAGGCCTAATTGCTTTTACAGCAGTTTAGGCTCGAGAATAACCTGAAAAATCATAAAACCAATAACTTAATGTCATTTACCCTTTTTATATCTCTATATTGTGTATAAAAGCAATCTATTAAGTCTTAGTCAATGTTTTCCTATCCCATTGAGCAAAGACCAATTAGCAAATAGAAGGACTCGGGGTCATTTGGAAGACTTTGTTTATTGCAGTCAAACATTCATATAGAAGTTATCTTCGTAATTATAAAAGTGCATTTAATCTGCACATTATAAAAGTGAATTTTTTGTCTTTTAGGCCTTGTCTGTTTTTTGATTTGTGAATTTTATGTTTTTATATCATTAAAGAAAATTAATTAAGTTGATTTCAACTTCTGTCGCAAGACGACATGGCATGTTTCTGTCTATTTCTGTTCGACAGCCTTTAAACAATTTTTGACGTGAGAGCTAGTAATATAAACGGATATGTTTTCATGTGAAAATGGGCTTGGAATGTAAGAAAAATACAAACTCAGTTCACTCACTTGTTTCTCTCAGCAGTCCACATATAGCTGTGTTACTTTTCACTTGAGAAAAAACAACTTTTTTCACTCGCATCTAGCAGTAAATCGGCAATATCTTTGCAATGTGAAGAACATTTTCCTTTCATTGGTAAGCATATAGTTGGTAGTACCCAATTTATGATCCCGTAAGGGTCTTGAGGGCAGTTGCCTGGAAGTGATGGGCCCTGAATCTGAGACCATTTTGTTATTTAACAGACAAAAAAACTCAAAAATATTTTTTTTAAAAAAAAAAAAAAATAAATAAAAAAACATTTTCTGTCAAATTGCTCATCTAAATGCATCAACTTACCTACAAAAACAACAACAAGACTTAAAAAGTTAAAATTTTTTTTTTTTCTTCCCATGGACATCACCTTTGTGCGAGACATACAATATAAATAAGTTCCAAACCAAACACTCCACAAACCAAATACCCGGCAGTAAACACACCAAGCTATTCATACCAACAAGGAAATGAGGCAAAAGAAAGAAGAAAATCAATGAATACTTGAAGAGAATGGATCTGTGTTGCCATCACATAAAGAACAAACAGCATCTCTTGCTCCTTAATCTTTAATGTGACTCTAATACTTCCTCTTCTGTTTTCCCCAGTGCTAACCTTAAAAAACAAAAAATTATGTTACGCTGCTATTTACAAAATAATCAACCCAAAAAAAAAAAAAAAATTAATTTGATTCAAGCGTGATAAAGAACCCTTCACTCGAAAGCAAACTTTTTAATTGAAACCAATTTAGATTTTGAAAAACATCGTAAAACTTAAAAGTAGACTAAGTGATTGATAAGTAACTTTTTTTTTTTTAAAAAAAGTGAAAAAGTATGCAAATACCTTTAACAAATCCGGCAGCCATTATCGAATTATTCCGATTACTCGTAAACTCTCCGCAAAATCCGCAGGCGGAAAAAAGATTGAAAAAGCACTGCCACAGAACCAAATGCCTATTAAAGGTGAAAAGGTGGCAGGTGTTTCAAATGCATGAGATCGACCCAAAATTGTTGAGATCCTCCGCTTCAAGTTATGAGAACCTGCCAACTTGTAGATAATCACGTACATGCCATAAACCCAACATGTAACTTGTAGTTCGTCTAAATTTATGATAAACTGTTGAGCCACACCTTACACTATGTTTACGTGTACATGTTTTCTACAAGTTAGCACGTTCTAAATAAATTTTATTTTTATTATATCGAATTCACAGTAAATCATTATAAAATGCTTCTTTATGCAGATGTAGCCATACGTATAGCTAACTATATTGACAATTTATTTTAGATATTTTTGATATTTTATTTGCCTTTTGGATAATTATGCATGGAATTTTCCAACTAACATTTTTCTGACATGAAAAAATAAAGTCATTTATATATGAGCAAATATTTCACTCAAATGTGAATTATTTCTCCATAAAAAATATTTGGATCATTCTTTTAGTTTATATTGCATAAAAGTAAAGCATATTTTGATTTTTATTGCAACTGGCAAGTTTGAGTTCATTAAAAATCAAATTTCCTTTAAAGAACACTCGATTTAATTAATTTAAAAACTATGGTCCCGATTTCAAATAAAACTTCAATTTTAACTCATCCAGAACAACATATTTAATTACGTTTAACACTTGAAATACATTTACCTGCACTTGACATGAAATCAATTGTATCATAATAATTAAATAAGCATTACTTTTCCCTGCTTTAAAACAACGCATATAATTAAAGGACTAACATATTTAGCACAGATTGCAACTCCACTTTATATTCTTATTCCTGACAACAACTTTAAGAATGTTTAAAATTCCCACTTTTTAGCATTGCAATAGAAAGTGGTTGGATAAAAAAGCCAATTTCAATGCAACTCACAGCCTTCCACTTAGCAATTCAGTATTTAAATACAAGAGGAAAAAAGAAAAAAAGCCAAAAAAAAACTTACTCATTGCATAAGAAATAAGAACAAATGAAACGTATACACAATGTCGATAAACACACATCCTCACATAGAAAAAAGAAGAAGCAATGAGACATAAAAACAGGACGTCTCCACAATCTCAAAGCGTATGCCAATTACATTTACATGTTTTTTTTATACGAATGAGGCTATACCGCCATATTAGTACAAATAGATAACACTAAGAATGACACTATGTTCGACTTGATAATTCGATTCCCAAAAGCACCCACTACCCAGTGTAGGGCAAAAATTCACTATACTAAAAGAAAAGATAGCTTTACTGTAAAGCATTGAGAACCTGGCTTCACTGTAAAGCATTGAGAACCTGGCTTCAGTGTAAAGCATTGAGAACCTGGCTTCACTGTAAAGCATTGCGAACCTGGCTTCAGTGTAAAGCATTGAGAACCTGGCTTCACTGTAAAGCATTGAGAACCTGGCTTCAGTGTAAAGCATTGAGAACCTGGCTTCACTGAAAAGCATTGCGAACCTACAGTAGGTTCACTAAACAGCTATTACTTGCCTTAGCATGCCAAAGTCCGAATTCAGGCTGTAAATTTAGTACTAAACAATTCAAAAATTTTGGAATTTGCACTCAATCTGGGACTAAAAAAATCAAGTTTATAGATAGAATAGCATACCATATTCTAGACAAAAACACTTCCAGCAACAGAAGTTTATCATTTTGGTGACTATACCCTTCCAGACTCTCAGCAAATTTTTAATTTATTCCTCAATTTAACCTACACAATTTCATGAGTAGAGCTTATTAAATTTTTAATAGAAAACCTCATGAATAAAATATGTATATTTTTACTAATTTTTACATGTACGTACCATAATAAAAAAAGTTAAAATGTTAAAGTTAAGTGATAACTTATAGGTACTTGATTTATTCCAAACTTAATTCCAACGAGCTAGATTATTCAAGTACATAGAATTTTAGAATCCCTTGAAAAAAGAAATAATGGCAACACTTTTAAACAATTTGTCGTGGCCCCGTGCTCGAGTGTCTTTTACGTATCACCTCATAGCGCTGTATAATTTTCTCCAGTCTTGGTTGGCATTTATTTATTGGCGTCTGTCCGCTCACAAACGTGAGCGTCCGGGATATTGGAGCGTGGCACCGATGCATAACTCCTTTCCTCTTCAAGGGATTTAGAGATTCTTAAGCGCATAATTTAAAGCTTTAAATGTATTTCACCGGAGAAGAAACGGTGCATAAGCAAAAGAAAAACAGATTTACACTTTATAAATTAAATAAACACGTGTAATTTGTTTTTATTCAGGCGAGAGGTGGGGAAAGGACAAATCTTGTATCGTGAATTTTTAAATATTAACCAGCACTCAAACAATTCCACAGTTTCATTGTCACCCATAAATTGAGATTTAATATCGTTAATATTTCAAGCTTTAAAGTATGCAACGTCTAAATTCGAATATTCATTTAACTTTCAGGAGGTCAAACCACCAAAACAAGAACCTTGGCCAAATCCAAATTACTAAACAGTAAGAACATCTGTGCACACATTTTGCATCACTTTATAGAACCATTTCAAACTTACTTGCTTAATTTGCCACGTGTGGCGCTAACTAATGGAAATTATAAGAGACTTATGAGATCACAAATTATAGGATATTTGGCAGAGAAAATCATCCCAAATTATAGATAAAAAGACTAAATTTGTTCCCTAACAACGTCAGATGTATACAATATATGATATATGCACAGAAATAAAAATAATAACTAAAGCAACAACACCACAAGCAATATCTAGGATTTATAGATTTTAAGTTAGCAAAACTGAACACTTGCACAAATCTAAACATATTCCAAGTTTAAATGAGCTATTAGCAATATTAACCCATTACACGAGCCTCTAATTGAAATCAGCCATTGCGATGTGACGGCACAAATAGCCAAAATTTTACTACTGTAACTTTATTCGCCAACGAGGACTATCGCTTTGCGCAATTTTGGCCCAAAAGACCCTTGACATCATCTTACTTCATCCAAGTAAATTAATTATTTCCTGTCTTAAGCTGGGCGCAGACATGCAGCGATTTCCCATCACCTAGCGTTTTCGCGATCCGCGATAGTAATCGCCTCTGCTACAGCAGGTTTGGCACGAATCGATTGTTCCAAAATATTTTTTGCTATGACAAACATTTGGAACAATTGTTGAATAAAACAAACAAAATAGAAGCTGAGTTAGCTCTTTAGTCGGTTTATTGTTGATATGACGTCACAACTAAGCAATTAAAACACGTGATAAAATACTTGCATCCCATTGGATGCAATTTGCATTAGCTGGTAAAAAGTACAGGGTGGCTGTAGATTTTTTCGATCGCGCAACAAAAGTGACGTTTTCTGAGCATGCGCAGAGCCATCAGCGTTTGGAATGAGATGCTAGTCTATGCCCAGCTTTATGGCCCTATTCATGGCATGGGTCCTCTAATACAAGACACAGGCACAAAGGTCCTACAGCAAATCCCTTATCGAACCTATTACCAAACTGGTGTGAGGCCAGTGCACTAATCTATGTTGTGCTCTCCTAACTCCTTACTAAGTTACATATGACAGCAAAATGCAACTTTGGAAAAAATTAAAAATTCGCTAAGTAATACTGCAGACCGTGACATCGGAAACACCGAGTCACAGCGTGGCTCAACGACCACTCTGGCGGCAACAGTGCGCACTAGTCAGAGTAGTCACCTATGAACAAACAACACGCTATGCAGTCAAGCCGACAGCGGCGTGATTGGTTAAACCGCGTACACAGTACACACACATTTCTTTTATTAGTTAATAGAGACAGTTCACAACATACCGAGTCGTTTTGGTTCTCACATAGACCACTATTGATGCGCTATAAATGACTTTTCCCAAACGTCATCATATCTTCACCAATCATACAAAAGAATAAAAAAAATTCCCAAATAATAAAAAGAAAATAAAATCTTTAATCGTATTCTTAGAAGATGATTGAAATTACCTTTTACGCCCATTTTTGAACACATACTTTCGCGGCTTAATTAATTTCCCCACTTCGTTAAAAATTAATGAAGTCTAACCAAGATTGCGAATAACCATTACGCATATTGCAAGCACAAGTGCAAATATAATGCAACGACTTCAAGCTCCTCATAAAGTAACTCCAGCTGTATGCTAATAAGCTTCAGAAACCACCCCAACTCCATCCCCAGAGAAAGAACCTAAAACACACAATCCTCTAATTAAATCCATAAGATAATTTTCAAAACTCATTTCATTATTCAGCCACCTTTCTTTAACTACACTTCAATTTCGAATATTAAAAACCGGCGCTTAAAACGCCACCTGGTTAGCTAAATAAAAACATATTTATACACAAAAAAAGGGCCAGTGCAAATATCAAATGGATTTCTCTTTGCACGCCATAAATAACAAACACAGATGCGAGTAAGCATGTGAGCAAAACGTTATGGCAGAGTAACTTAACTCGAGTAAAAGGCGAGAGTATCGGAAAGGAATTTAAAAAGAAATTGCAACCCACCTTCACCTTATACAGCTAGAAAATAACTTGAGCAAAATTTTGCCTTTACCAAAATAGAAATTCCTTCTTTCTTGAATCCATTTCCCATTTTAAATTACTTGAAAAATTTAGATTTTTTCAACATTTCTTTTTATCTCCAATATGGATTCCTACGTATTGATATCAAGAAAAAAAAATAAGAAAAAAAATAATATTTTTTCTTCTAAATGTATAAATTTTTTTTGTTTATGTAAAAGAAATAATAAAAATGTCCCGTAAAATTATTCAGTTAAGATTTAGATATCTTTATGGAATTGAGCCCCCATTACAAAGGTTGTGGAGTCATCACACATAAAATAAATAACATGGGATACGACCAATAGAATATCTTATGTCTCCGCAATCTCTTTAATGCTGGCTGGCTCCACTAGAAAAAGTTATAGATTATTTTCTTTCTTAGTAAAAATTCTCTTGATTTTTATTCTTAGATTCGACCAACAAAAATTTAATAAACTGTTCTAAGAAATAATAACAGCATTTCCAGAACTCTTGTGTCTGTTTTGTGTATTGTCACTGTCAAGGGACAATTTTTCAGAAAAAAATTCAACCTTGAATTCTTCACTAAGGTAAACTTGAAGACATGTGCGACAAAAACTGACGTAGTAGTGTCACTAAAAAAGTGAAATTGACCCACGGTTGGGTTTTTTTTTCATGAATTGCCAAAAAAAAACTCAACACTCCGGAAATGATATCACGGTTGCTGAGAAACCATGACTGAAACGGATGTCTAGTCTCTTCCTTGTCACGTGTTTCATTTTTTCTAGATTGAAATATCTGAACAAAATAATCAATTGAACTAACCTTTTAAAATCAAAATCAAAGTGCAGAAAAGAAGAGCCATCTGGCGTTCAATTCAATATCGCTATTCTCAATGGATAAGAAAATAAATTCTGAAAAGAGAATAATAATAATTTATAATTAAAAAAATTTTCTATGTCAAATCCAATTTTTAACCAATAACAACTAAGCTACAACAATTCGTAAAATGCAACTATTGGCTTGATCTTAATCCCGCACAAACATTCAAATTTTCCCTCATTCACACCTGAACGACCCTCCCGGTGTAACATAAACAAATTTCCCGATACTCCCGTTTCTCTTCATTTAAACTTGCATACAACTGTGAGCACAAAGGTTTTGACCTAAAACACTAACAATGCAATGCAACTTTAGCCTCGCCCAAATAAGCCGAGGAATCCCCCCCTCCCCCCCCCCCTCGTTTTCTCTATTTGGCTTCCTCAGGTCGCCTCGTTTATGAGGGCATTATACATGCAAGTTGAAGCGGCTGCAAACTTAATAACAAGCAAGCCGCAAAATAATCACTGCTACACAAACATTAAATAAACATTTGAAAACAGCCGTGAAACCACCGAGCAACATGGGGCCAAGAAGCTAAAATTGTGTTGTGTGCATTGCTCAATGAGAAGTCGTGCAGCAGATGGGAGCGAGGCCTTTGCAACTTATCTGCACCTACCCTAAAACAATGCTAATTAGGGTTATGCCCCATGAAAGAGCAATTAGAAAACATTCAAACTTAGCGAGATGAAATTAATAACGGAACACAGGTCTCAAATGAAAACAAGTTGCTAATTAATATTAGTACAATGAATTCGTTCATGAATCTTCTCCTTTTATTTGCATCAAATGAAGCAATCAAAACGTTAATTCATTTCATTTCATTTCTCGAGATTTCTAACAATTCTTAATAATTTACTCATTTTATAAACACAAATTACAAAGAGATGTTTTATCTATTTATTCTTATAATCGCGTATCTGTATAGTCTGTCTCGGATTGGCTGGGACCTTTTTACACAGGCAGCAAATTTAAATTTACAATTTTTAAACACCAATAGATTGCTAGTTAAAGTTGCTCGCTTTTATTCTCCGTAGAGGCAAATTTCTTTCGATAAGCAAATCTCCGTAAATAGGGTCACGTTTATCTAACCTGAATCTAGATATACTGCATTCGTAACCGCAAGCAGGTGTTAAACTGGGGGCCGGGGTACGTGAGTTATGATATAATTATATTTTTCAGTTCGTGTGTAGTAAGATAATAGATAATCATAAAAGGATTAAGCAATTACGAGCAGAATTTTGAATTTAAAGCGAACAAGTGCAGCATACAATTACAGTTAATTGCGAATTTTTGATAAATTTATAGTGAAAACGTCAATTAAGCTAAAACTTAATTGATTATTTGTATTTTAAAAAATATTTTAGAATAATCAATTCGTTTATGCAATTTAGTTTACGTAATATTACAATGAGTTTGACTTAAATATTCCATCAACTGACAACTCAAAAAAAAAATTTTTTTCAAGTTTTTCAGTCAATGTATTGACTAAAGGGAAAAAAGTTGAAATCTAGTAATGGTTAGTAGTTCCTCCTTAAAAACGTCTTTCTTCCATGTCATCTGGAAATGTCACCACAGCTCCCACCCAGATTTGAATGCCACAGGCAGTCATTAGTCAGCCAACTGATTACCCGACCGCAAACCCATCTCCCATATTTTACCTCAAGTGAACTTTCATAATAAGTAGAAATGCACTTGCATTCATTCACCTTTCCCATATTCTCACTACAATTTAATAATAAAAAAAAGATGAAGTAGGTACTCTCTAAGTGTTTTCAAAGAAAACTAAACAAAATATTATATATTACTCAATAATTTAGAATTTTATTTAATAATTAACTTCTAGAATCAAAATTCTATATCCAAACATTTTTCCAAATCTGAAAAAAAATCATAAAACTCTGCGTTACTAAGTACATAAAAAACTGGCCCATTCAAGCAGCAGTCTATCCCCACATATTCCAACCTCTCAAGTGCAAGACCTTGAACATAACACTCGGAAAACACTACAACTATGTTGCAGCGCATGCACATTTCACCCTCCATCAGACCTGAGTTTCTCCCTGTACCCATTCATTCCGAGTAATATCAACTTTTGACCACGCAGTCAGCAAACTAGTTCCTATCCACAGTTCCAAAACCATATATCTTCACTGGCTTGTTACATGTATCGATTGTAGATTCAAACTCCAACGTGACACACTTGTCTCTCAAGTGCCTGCCTCACATACACACAACAAAAAAATAAATAAATAAATAAATAAATAATAAAAAAAACAGTTCCAAACAAACGAATCCTTTTTCCTTTCCCTTTAAAACTTGAGATAAGGTACTCAAACTTATCCTCAAAACACAAACACTTGGTTAACTTTAATCCATAAAAATCAATCGAAATTTCTTGCACAGCTGTTGATGTACTTTAAAAAACATAAAAGTTCAATATGAAAATAAGAAAACAACAAAAAAAAATAAATAAATAAAAGAAAAGTTGATTTCATTATAAGTTCATGGCTCTTTTCAAAATGATATTAGCTGCGTTTTTTAATCTTGAAAAATCAAGCAGCTGCTTGACTTTTTAATAGACATTTCAAAGTCTTAATATATTGTAAACCAATATTATTGCAATTTTCAATGAAGTTTGCACACAGCTGTGTCTGCCTTTTATGCATGCTGAGAAAAAGAAAGAAGTCCATACTTAAGAACCTGTCGACACATTTCTTCCCTAAATGAGCTCAGCAGCTGGGCTATTGAAGATTCCCTTTATTCTTCTCGCTTTCAGTAAATTAACTAATTATTAAAACTGTAAGAAAAATAAACCTGACACTTAATGCTGTCTATGTACACCGCACGAATTCCAAATATTTTCATTGCTCGCTCACTAGACTTTGGCTTGAATATACATGCCACCAAATTCTTCTGTTTCATTCAGAGCCACAAATTTGATATCTTATATAGACCTAGCTTAGCTTACAGCTGGATTCACATTACAGAGTTTAAAAACTAAAGTTACAGCTAAAGTACACCTCCTCGAAATGATAGCTCTACCATTCCTATAAATCCTCTTAAAACCATTTGTCTGTCAGTATTACAGCTTTTAAGAAATTTCCATTTTTCTGACTTTAAAAAAGTACCTGTTCAATTTTTTTGGCAAGGAGGTGTTATGCTTAGTTCACACTGAACATGACGTAACGTAACGTATGATTTTGTTCACTCTGTTTGTAGACAGTAAATGTAAATCGACCAATCACGCAATTTCTCATTTTATCTCGTTTCTAATGAGACATTGGTTGCTGTATTTTCTTAAGTTAAGTTACTTCCTACTTCAAAATCGATTTTGAAGTAAGAAGTAACGTAACTTAAGAAATTATGGCATCTAATGTCCTATTACAAACGGGATAAAACGAGAAGTTGCCTGATTGGTCGATTTACATTTACTGTCTACAAACAGAGTGAACAAAATCATATGTTACTTTCCTTAAGTTACGTTAAATTTTTCAAAATTACGTTACGTTACGTCATGTTCAGTGTGAACTAAGCATAATGCATTCATTGTTAGGAATTGTGACATCGGAATCGCCGAGTCACTACCACGCTGTGGCTCAACGGCCACTCCAGCGGCAACAATGCGAACACGCCGTGCAGTCAAGCCGACAGCGGGGTGATTGGTTAAACCGTGTACACCATACACACATTCATTTCTCTTGTACGTAAATGTTGACTTAATATTATTTAGCCAGTGATGTCACTGCAATGCATGTAGGGATTTTTATTTTTTTTGTATACCCGCATATCCTGTCTTATATCTCAGAGAGAATGTAATCACTAAAACGAGAGAATATATATACGTTTTTTCTTCATTATAACTGCTAGTGCTTATTGAAAATACAACAGTAAACCAAAAATAAACCAATTTTATTAGTTATTAAAATCAGTTCACTTAACCCAACCGACATACCGAGTAGTTTAGGATCTCACACGGCGCAGTTGACAGTCGAATAATCTCAAGAAAAAGAAAAAATAAACTTTGAACATTTGATTTACTGTTAATTAAGAGAAAGAGTTGAGTACCAACAATGGAATTCATTACTTTATGCTCAGTTCCCACTTGGCAGAAATTCCGACAGAAAATTTTCTGCTGTGCAGAAAAGTATGTTTTTCTGTCGTTGGTTCCCACCTGCGGACTGAAAATTGGGCAAAAAAAGTGCAGAAGAGTAGAATTTAAAAATAGATGGCAGCTAAGGAAGGCAATTAGTAAACACTGCTGGTTTCTACACTCAAAATTTTCTGCAGCAGAAAATTTTCTGTCGGAATGTCTGCCAAGTGGGAACTAAGCATTAAAGTCTTTTTACATAAAGTTTGCGAAAAACTTGGATTGGTTGATGACCGAATAACTAGTTATTCTTGATATTCTTGATCTTGGTCACATGTTACTTTCAACCAACCAGACGTTTAGTTTGACTCCTAAGTTTTCGTTTTCTAAGTTAAAATTAGCCTTGCTTTTAATATGTAATATGAATTATTACGTATTATATATCAACATTATTTTTCCAACATAATTTTTATATTTAAATTGCAATTACTTTATACACTGTGTATGTAGAAAATGCAAATGTAGCAGCAAATGTAGCTCTTTCCACAAGTCACTTTAATTTCCCTAAATCCCCAAAGTAAGCCTTGAAAATGAACTAATTATTCTGCACGTAATTCTACATACATTAGATAATATTACTAGATTATAAATGAATTCAAAACTTTTCAAACTAGTAAACCATGCCACCTAGCTTAATACTTAATAAAAAAAATTTAATAAACAAATAAATTAATTAATACAAGTTTCGTAAATATTATTTAATTCAAATTATAAATATTGACTAAAAACGCCTCAACCCACACTAAATTTTAATGAGACTCGGTGAATTTTCAAGCAATGCTTTGAAAACCCACTTCCAGAAAAAATTTTTATTTGCGCACAAAACGACTTCATCACTTCAGAAAATATTTTTTCCCACTCGCATCATGCGATAGATTGGTCCATCTTTTCACAATATGAAACCCATTCATAGTTCACTCTGAGAAACCGATTTATCAAATAGATGGAAGAGGTATTAACCTAAGCTTAGATATCACAACTGCAATAGTAAATAAAATATTTCTATCAAATCTTTATCTTGTGGAACCGTATTCCCTTGGAAAGAACGACATGCCGGAAAATAGCAAATCCAACCAGGGTGCCGGAAAATTCGAATTTTCTGGCATATCGGATAAAGTGAGTAAAAATGACCAGATGTCAGATTTTCAAAATCTGGTCAAACTCGGTTTTCCCGGCATGCGGTTCTTTCCGAAGAAATAAAGTAAGAAGAATTAAAAGAACAAGCCACCTCTATTTGCTTCATTTTTGTGACCGGTTGAAATCAATAATTTAACATCATTGACCATCTCAATCAGAAATTTGCCATGAAATTATATCCAAGATACCCAAAAAGTAGATACAAAATTTAACGTTTTGCTTGGCGGCTGCCCTGCAGAACACGAACTCATGTATGAGCAGCGTGACAAAAAGAAACCATCATAGATCAACAAAAACTGATTTTAATTAGAATTATCAACATGACTCTGACCTCCCTGTCGAGCGCCACCTGCAATGCCATACTGTCACCCATTGACACATAATCGCGAACAAATAAAAACTACTTCTCCCTTTAATTATGACTGGATATTCTTATCGAATTCGTATAAAAACCAACCAAAATAAAAATAAAAAAAAAAAAAAAAAAAATTTTACTATAACGACATGATTAGTACGATCAATTCCCCACGCTGTATTTTTCACCCCTGGACTGGACGATGGAAGATAGAAAGTGACCACAAAGGAGCTCTACGAATGAACTCTAAATAGAGTGCGAATCAAGATATCACCGTGCTAGATAAGCTTTTCACTAGTTCAGCACGTCAGGAAAGTCCACTTTCACTTCAGACAAAAATAAGTGGTGTAAAAGAAAGAGTTGCACACGACACGAGAAGCTAAAGTACAAAGAAAAAGAAGCAGCTAGTCAATGTTCCACAGCCTTCGCCATGCATTGAGGAAGTGATAAAGAAAGAAAAAGAATCTGATAAGGTATAATGGGATTTCAAGACGAGAGGCTCGGCGAGTACCGTGCCTCGCACGCCATTGTACACGACGATACCGTTTTTTCCCAACCAGGTGCTGGGGAGGATCAAGTACCTGGGATTCCAATCA
This sequence comes from Strigamia maritima, assembly GCA_000239455.1. Classification (NCBI taxonomy): domain Eukaryota; kingdom Metazoa; phylum Arthropoda; class Chilopoda; order Geophilomorpha; family Linotaeniidae; genus Strigamia; species Strigamia maritima. The sequence continues at coordinate 316,343 of JH431915.1, read as the reverse complement.
CGTTTGACGGCGCACAGTCTTGAGCATTCGAGCTGCTTACAATGAGGTTCATTTTCCTCCTCTTTTTTCTTCTCGCCCCGTGTCGTCAAATCACACACACTAGAAAAATTCCCAAGTGTGTAGAAGCATCGTTTCACATCGGCAACATTCTAAATTTAAAAAAAAATAAAAAAAACAAAAAAAAAAAATCGACTGAAAATCCCATTTGTTTGTGGTTGCTTTAACTACACGGTACAATGTGCATCCATGAAATCACAATAATTCAGTTGTTGATTGTCTATAAGGAATTTTTTCGTTTTTATATAAAAATAAAATACAGATTAATTTTCTAAAATATGTTTTCAGATTTAAAGACAAGAAAAACAATACTTTAATCAAGTCGTGGTCATGATTTAAATGACAGTAAATTCTGTTATCCCAAGTTCCGAGCGAAAACGCGTGTTTACAACATTTCTGTAGAATTTTCACAAGCGATTACAAACTGAGTGCTTGTGTGACCCTGATCAGTCCAAACAAACCCATCACTAATCCCCAACTAAATACTGCGTCTGGAAGTTGAAAATTTGGCTATATAATTTGTATGAATAAATGATGTTACTTATGGCTTGCCAAATAAATACAGAATAAATCAGTATTCGACCATATGTATATATTTTTTCATTTATTGACTTATTTCTAGTTTATGCCAATTATCCCAACTATTTCCGCTTCATCTCATTTTCTCTCCAGTTTTGAAAAAGATGGTTTAAATTTCCTTCAAGCAGAAAATCAAGTAAAATTTTCTCCCGTGTAAACAGTGCCATCTTTTTAATACACCCGGCTCTAAATTTAATTATTTTTTCCCATATCGCACTAGGGAAGCAGTTAGTTACATTCTTAAAGTATGTAGACTCAAACGCGAACAGTTTAAGTAACTATAAAAATTAACAACCGGAAATAGTAGCTGAATTTGTATATTATATGATAGGTGTTAAAGATGCCATGAAGAGTCATTTTCTTAGGAAGTCAAGTTTCCCCAATAATGTCTTGCAGTTGAAGCACTTAATAATATAAAACGCGACACAAGTGTTCATTTGCCACATCATATACACAAAGAAGAAGAAAAAAAAGTCGAGCAGAGAATTGAATGTTGATTGACTGGAAGTAAACTGCTCATTTAAGATTTGCCGCCCGTTTCCCACCTTTCTTGTGACATGAAAGGTGGTTTCTATTAATTGTAAATTGACCACAGCCAAACCCCTCTACCGCAGTTCTCGTCCCGATAGAATTTTCTAATAAACTTGCTGGCTAAATGCCCGGATTAGTAGGTAGGTCGTTTGGGAAATATGATTAAAGATTTATGATAAAGATAATTAAAAAGAAAATTGAAAAAATATATTTCTGCATGTACCCAAACAAATACCCCAAAAAGTACCCGAAAAAAACAATTAATCGATTTTTACGTATAGTTTCTGCGCAGTTTCTGTTCATTTAGCCCATTAAAACACTTTACTTTACAGTAAATTTTACTATTTTCTAATTTCTTATTTAATTTTATGAAAAAAATTTCATCTGTATACGGTGTGTGGAGTCGCCATTTAAATCGTGTTATATTTATCGAAATCATGTTTGATCAATTGGATTTGGCTAGGAAAATCAAAGCCTAAAGATACAAGTCTCGCTCTCCTCCAGACATCACCATGACAACTAACTCCAATACTTTGTTGGCTTGACAGTTTTCATTAGACGAAAAATGTTGCTTCCCAATAATACTGCGCCAAATCAAGTGCAACGTTTTGGCGCACGACCAAAAGTCCTTTTCCGACCAAGTTTTGGTAAATCCTCGCGCGCTTCTACTTTTGATTGGCCCGGAAGTATCGATTTCCACAATAAGAGACGACACTGCAGTGGACTAACAAGCAACCCTGATTAAACTCTATTGATAATCGTCCTCGACCAAAGTGTCCCTCTTGTTTTCAAGGGCCTTGTCTGTTTGAGCGTGTAATAACAAACAGCAACAGACATGTCAAAAGAGAATTCGTGAAGAATATATATAAGCCCGATTGCTCAGCCGAGCGGAGATTATGCTTATTAATTTAATAAGATCTGCTTGATTTATTCAAACACCAAAAGTAATAATTTCGCACTAGGAAGTTTATCAAGCGTAAAAAAAAAAATTAAAAAAAATAAAATGCAAATGGAGTCAACATTTAATTTTATATGACAAAAAAATTAAAGTTTAGAAGTTTTTTTTAAAAAAAAAATAGTAATCTAATTTTTTTCAGTTAAATATTCATTTAGTCTGGATAGATTACCCAGCAGTCAGTTGGGTAATCCAGCATTAAATTGAAAACAGCATTAATTTTTAAATACCTAAGCTCTTAACTCATGTTTTTTATTCACGATGAGTAAAACATTCTAAAATAAACAATTTCATTATTAAAAAAATATATAAAATCTATATCTATATTTCCCAAAGTTTGTCTGTCTGTGGCTAAAGTTCCACGGGATTTAATAGAATTCCACGAGATTTAATGGAATTCCACGGGATTTAATAAAATTCCACGGGATTTAATAAAATTCCACGGGATTTAATAAAATTCCACGGGATTTAATAAAATTCCACGGGATTTAATAAAATTCCACGGGATTTAATAAAATTCCACGGGATTTAATAAAATTCCACGAGATTTAATAAAATTCCACGGGATTTAATAAAATTCCACGGGATTTAATAAAATTCCACGGAATTTAATAGAATTCCACGAGATTTAATAAAATTCCACGGGATTTAACAAGATTCCAGAGCGAAGCCGGGCTGAAACTGCTAGCATATCAATAAAATTTTAAAACTTTCATAAAATAGTTCTAAAAACCATCACCCTGCAACGGCGCTACTACTACTACCTTACAATAGAGTTTAAAAACTTTTCTCAAAAATTGGTATTATCCAATAAATATCTGAAAACTACAAAAAATTATTCAGACACGACTATAAGATATTTTAGAGACAGCTGTACATAACCACCTTAGAAAGATCAAACAGCATTTCATGGCGTGGGAGTTCTTCAATTCCCAACAGGAAAAAGTAAAGAAAGACAGTCACCTAATGAACAGCTCGAGGGATAGAGCTTCAAATTTTTCTTTTCCAACTTCTTGATTAGATTTTTTTTTTTAAATAAAAAAGCACATAGGGTTACTTACTAAATCGGACATAATTCGGTTTCTAATGCGTGCGTTAAGTCTTATTAAGTGATATGTGAGGAACAAAAGAAAAATACATTCCGAAATGAAAGAAGAGGAGAAGAGAAGAAGAGAAGAAGAAAGAGAGAGAGAGAAGATGCTGCGTCCTTTATTAATAGGATTGGTGGAGGGATTTAGAAAAGTGCTTGCAGCAGGTCTCATCAGTGAGACAAACTGGATCCTCCAATTCATAAGAGAAGCTTCTTGTACCTCAAAGCAAACTTGGTTTCAATCTTCAATATCTGTTTATATCCAGCCTCCCACAAAGACTTGTACAAGCATGACCATGCTGAGAACTTCGATTTCAAGTTGAAGGGTTGGGTTGGGTTGTATAAAATTCTAAAAATATTCCAAGTAATATCAAAATATCTTGGCGTTTGCAAACAGTGTAGGCATAGAATGGAGGTTTGGGTATAGCAATAGCCACGAGCCGGAATAGCTGATCTTTTGAGTTTTTCCATCCCAGACCCTCCAGAAGGCTCCTGCCATAACAAAATCTAATATTTGCTTATTTACAAATAATGAATTGCTAAAATTTTCATTAATGCATGAGTGTACTTCATATAACATTGAAAAAATTAAATAATAATGAAATTTTCAAAAGTTGCCTCAAAGTCACTGACTGTATTCACATCAAGCATTCCAGATGCAACATGTGTGTTGTGTTTAATCATTTCTTCAATTTTGCTGTTTTACAAAATACAATTGTTGTAATGTCAAATAAAAAATTTTCACATTGTGCAAGTAAAACACAATAAAGCAGCAAAATTCTTTCATACTAAATTTTTTAATGTAAACTCATTCTGCAATATTTATACAGCAGAATACAGGTTTATTTTAGATCTGTAAAAGTTTTCACGATTTTTAATGTTTAACTTCGATTCCCTACCCTGCTAAAGTCTATTTAACAATTTGTGCACAAAACTCCCATTGGTTAATGACCTATGGATTGTAGTGAAAGTATATATTTTGGTATCTTATTTTAATCCTCTAGTTGAGCTCAGTCAAAAAATCAATAGGTGCATTCAGTTTGAATTCCAAACACTTCTTTTTTGAATGAAAATGGTCTACTTAGGTTTTTTGGCCAATCCTGAGTTCCCTGACTTGTAAATTTGGCTATATTTGCAAGTGAGCGAGTATGAAATAAATTTGCTGCTTCTAGTTTGAAAGTTAAATCACAACTGGTTTATTCTTTAGTTTTTACAATAAAAGATTAAGAAAAAGGGGGGAGATAACAAGCCATTTCTGGGGATTAAAAAAGGGTGAAACATTCCTCAAGTCATGTGACCCGTGTCACATGACACACCAACAGTCTTTTAAAACCTCCAGTTTTTACATTCAGAAACTAAAACATTTTTGTGTTTCCCTCGTTTCGTTTCCTGAAATGTGCCGTCATTTCTGGAAATGTTTGTTTTACTCAAGAAACGCACGTGCACGCACATTTTAGGAAACGCTACAATTCCAGCGTTTCACAAGACACGAGTTGTGTCTTACAATTGCGCACTCGTCTGCACAGCATCTAACTCTACTGTTGTAGAGTTAGCTCGGCACCATTTGTTTTGAAACTAAAACGAATCTAAACCGCAGCTAAAACTTGCCTAAAATTTAGCTAAAACGTGCCTCAGATTTTCACACTCAGAATTATACACAAAACATACACAAAACACCCACAAAACTAACCACACGCAAAACTCGTTTTTGACGAGTTTTAGTTTCTGAATGCACCTATTGCTTTATAGTCCAAAATGTGCATGCCATTGTTAACAAACGAAAACGCTTGTAAAATATTTAAAAAAATTATTTACATTTGGGTTTTTGTATCGTTGCGCACATTTTTTGGTTACGAAACAATGATTTTTCGACTTGGCTCGACTAGAAGATTAAAATAAGATACCACAATATATACTTTGAGTAAAATGCAAAAAAGTTCCTTTTTTGGATAGAGTTTGTACAATTATACAACAATAAACACTTCAACTCAAACTGTTCCAACAGAGTGTGGTAATTTTGTCAATATAGTACATGATCCGATTTAAATCTGTACATTAGTAAAACTAAATTTTAAAACTTTGCCTCTTTTAAGCACAAATCCACTATTTATCTTTAAAGAAGTAGCAAAAAAGCCGACAGTTAGTTTCCAATCTTACTTCCCACAGACTTATACATCTTTTATTACATAAATAATTTAAACCCAAAAAATGCTATCTAAAAAAAAAATCTCCTATTTTAAAGTTTATATAAATACATAAAAAATGTTGTCTTAAAGCTCCCCCTCCACCCACAAAAAAGATTAAAAGAAAACACAAAAGGAAACTACCATACTCTAAACAGAAAAACCACAAAAAACACACTTGCGCCGATTCCCATGTCATTACGCAAACATCTGTCGATATCATAAAGCATTTATTGCAAAAAATTGACTTGCTTGCGTATACCGAAATTCAATTTATTTTTATTTTTATTTCTATTTCCAGAAATGGCCTCCATTTTGCCCGAATTCATGGAGACTGTCTCCAATAAGACTGTGCCCATCGGCCGAGAGGCCATCTTATCATGTGTCGTCAATCATCTCGGTAAACACAAGGTAAAAAGAATGGAATGTTTTAGAGTAGTCCCTTAGGCCCAACAAGCATTTTCTCCGCTCTTACGTATGAGTCGTGTCTCGTATATATGTTTGCCACTCAACCTTCCAGACATATAATAAATATTGGACAACAAATTAGATATGACAGAAATTGTTTGCTTCAGGAGTTGGATTCGATGAGGAGATGAAAGAAAAATATTACGCACTCGAATAAATGCATGTGATATGTGAAAAAAAATGCGCAACGGTTCACGTTGAATTATTCACTACAGATAAGATAATCTTTTCTTTTTCACATCTTTAAAAAATCATGTCCTCGTAGTCAAGTCATGAAGCCTTAATCTTTGATGTGCAAATTTTAGTTTAAGTTGTACGTGATATTAAATTCAATTCCAATTTAGTGATGGAAGTTGTGTTCAACTATTGCTTCACTTTACTAAACTTTAATTTTAATCCATTAGATAGAAGTTCAGATGGCAACTTTATCTTTAGTATAATATCCAAAAAAAGCAATAATTAAATTACCGCAGCCTCAAAAACCATGTTTAAACATTTAAACAAGTACTGTATTTAATGTATATTTGTAAAGCTACATTTAGTGTGATGTAGAAAAGTACACTTACTGTAATGTAGAGAAGCTACATCTACATTTACTGTAATGCAGAGAAGCTGCATTTACTGTGATGCAGAGAAGCTGCATTTACTGTGATGCAGAGAAGCTGCATTTACTGTGATGCAGAGAAGCTGCATTTACTGTGATGCAGAGAAGCTGCATTTACTGTGATGCAGAGAAGCTGCATTTACTGTGATGCAGAGAAGCTGCATTTACTGTGATGCAGAGAAGCTGCATTTACTGTGATGCAGAGAAGCTGCATTTACTGTGATGCAGAGAAGCTGCATTTACTGTGATGCAGAGAAGCTGCATTTACTGTGATGCAGAAAAGCTGAACTCACTCTAAAGCTAAAATACGGATAATACCATGCACAATTTCTCAAAAATTATTTCTTATAAAATGAAAAATAAAATCATATCCCATCTCCAGACTCCAAGAAAAAAATTCTTAGATGGAGAGTACAACTACAAGCAGATGTCAGGAATGAGAATACTAACAAAAACCATTTATTTGAAACGTCAGCAGAAAGGAAAATATCTAAGAAAAAGTGAATTGCATCAATTGACTGCAATAACACATCAATAAGATGATAAGAATTAAGTTGGAAGAGGAAATGAGGAAAAATTCATTAGATGCTCAGCATTATATGGCAGATATTAAAGGAAACAACAGATAGAAATATATCCTGATGGAATGTCATAAAAAGCCTTCTGCCACAGGTCACTCGTAATGTATAGCACAACCGAGAAAGCTATAAAAAGATTTTTTTGCTCTAAACAACTCCACTCCATGTGTCACAAAACTTAGACTTGCCTCATTACAACTTGATTGGTTTCTGTGCTGAAACTTCTCCCAAGAGACACAGTCTTGACATTCATTTGAGCTCAGCCCTAACTTCAAAGTAATTGAAGATCATGTAAAAGAATACAAAAAAAATTACAAAAACTAATAGATAAGACAGATAAGAAAGAGAGGCAGAAAAACTCTATTGGACGCTTTTAATTGTTTAATTTATAACAAGAAAAGCCTGCTCTAACTTTAAGATTAAACACTTTTTTATGTCATGGAAGTAGATTGCATGCATGGTTAAATTAAATCTGCATGTGCAACAGCCAATAAAAAAAGTCTTAAGTCATAAATAAACTAACCCAAACACATAAAAAACTTTTTTATGCAAAAATTGTTGCTTTTACAGCCATTGTAGTAATTTTTTATAAAAAAACTATGTCAAGTATTCTTAATCTAACATATAAAACAGAGTTGCGCGAGCGGGTATGTATTCTATAGTCGGCTACACCGTTCGGGCTGGAGCCTCCAAATTCAGCCCACAGTTTCGTCGTAATATGGACACGGTTCTTGCAGAGTTTGGAAGTGAAGTGTATGAAGTCCTTCACAAATAAACTCCAAATTTCTCTTATGTCACAGTCACTTCTAGACATCCTCTCATGCGTCTACCTCATTTATTCATCATACGTCTGTTCTTTTGTAATTTCTATAGTAACCAATTCTATTATTATGTCTACCTATTATAGTAAATGGTATCATTATCACCGATACCCTCTATTATCCAACTCTTAACATATCAGGAAGAAGTCCGAGCATGAGGTTGAGGGGTTCCCATTGTTGCCGCAGCCAGATCCCGGTTTGACAACACTATGAATCATTGCAGAGAGGTGTTGCAGCAACAATTTCTTTTATCTTGCAACGAAATCTTTTTTCTACAAAACCTCACTGCAACGACTCGATTGTAGTGACGCATTGCGATGTGTGGTGGGTTAGTGTTATTATACCAGGGCTGTGCAGTTCATTATTGTGTCTGTTTGGGCCCATATTATAGACATTATAGAACGAACAGCAGCCATCCGAAGGCTGCTGATGCGGCATACACATACAGATGGCGCCGATCGTTTGGTAATGCCGCCCAGAAACGTACAGGTAAAGTACAGTTTAACAAATGTTCGTTTACAAAGCCAACCACTGGGTTAGTCTCAGAAAACGGAACAAAATAAAAACAAAAACACAAAGCCAACCAAAAGCTTCTGTACCCCAGGAGACACCAGCTAGTGTATGTATAGAAAAAAAACATAAACTACCATTCACGCCTTTGCCCTAAAATCAACCCGGGGTCGACTGCCCTGCCATACTCTCAAAATTTGGTTTAGTTGCTGATCTTTCACCAAACAACATTAAATGACGTGTGTCAAGTTGGCAAAACAAAGTCGAATTTGGGCTGTAAATTTAGTAAGCCTACTAATACTCAATTAGTAGCTACTACTTCCATTTTTTTTTGTAAGATAAAAAGTTTTAAAAAAATTTCGCATTTAAAATATTTCAGTCAAAGACAAACGAAAGCCACCAAACCAACTCTTGGCTCGCATTTCTCATCAAGTTGGCAGAAAACTAAGTCAAGCCAGTATTTGAAAAATGGCAGGAGCAACTCCCCAGACTAGAAGATTTGTTCTGTAGACGGCAGGCAGCATGGACCTAAGATTTACACCATCTATGAACCATCACAAATGGGAATAAAAACCTAGAATAATAATATAAAAAAAAAAAAAAAAAAAATACAAAACTGAAAGTTTACATGAAGAACATCCCAAAAGCCACCAGAATATGACCGCAGAAAGTATAAACCCTCCATCCATAATTTACTGCAGCCAAATTGCCAAGATAGTAGAAAGCAGTTTTCTACTAAAGGTGTTAACATAAGAGGTGAAAAAAACCACAAGAAAAAAAAAGTGTCTCATCGAACATAAATGTAAACTCGTTAAATAATAAATACCACTATTTATGACTTTTTCAGTACCAGTCCCAAAAAAGGAAAAAAAGCTGTAGTCATAAATTACGAGCTAAGCTCCCTGAATGAAAAGGTCTATTTAATGTGAATAATGTTAAAAAATTAAAATAAACAATAAATAATCATCTATCTGTTGTAGGACTTACAGATCCAAATGTTATTCAAATAAGATCACTATAAAAAATAATATTGGATATCCTACACAAAATGATTGATATAGAGCAATATAAAATATAAAAAAATGCGTTTATTAATCCAGAAATGTTTTTATTTTAGTTCCACATGAAAGTTGCCCTCTAGAAAATGGCAATTTTAATTTAACTTGAAATAGACAAACACAATCGATCGATTTCAATGCAATTTCCATCCAAATCTGATAAATATTATACCAAATCATTGATTTCATCTGATAACACCTCCATTACCTACAATCCGAGCAAAATGCAATCACATTAACCAAGCATACAATCAATTTTCAATAGAAAACTGCTGAAATCAGATATCAAAAAAATTCCCTTTGATATAAATGTAAACATCAATATTGGAAAAAGCTTTGCCCGTACTGTATATCGCCTAACAAATCGTATAGTTTGCACGAGCAGTGTGAAAAGTTCCTCGAAACCATTTGACAAGAACTTTCCCTAGAAAATTAAAGTCTCCAGCTGGGTGATCACATAATGCACTGAAGCAATCAAGGTTTCATGAGGCCCATCAAAACAAAACATTCGTTCCAAGAAAAATATATTTCTTTTAACCATTCTTATTTTAAACACCTTTCGCTATAGCCATTAAGCGAAGCTTAGCACCAAATTGATTCTTCGCAAACATTGAACCTTCTTTTTAAAATGCTATATAATCTCAAACACTAATCTTTGTTAGAGCCTGTCCTAATTTGCTGCTTTAAAACTTCCAGTGAAATGTCATTAAACAAGTTTTACTACTCTTCAAAGGGCTGATAGTCACTACCGAGCAAAAAAACCCAATCAATTTTTTTTATTGTCTTCAATTTTAACAAAGTGTATATAATGGTTTTTAATGGATATTTAAATTATTGCTACGAAACTTTTCCTCCAAACATAAACAAAGTTTACTTATGCAAAGTGTATTAGTTAAAAATCTATTTTTTATACAGCCAGATATCTTGAGGTTAATTAATTTTAAAATTAAATTAGTAGATTGTGTTGTTGGCATCATGATATAAGCTTTTGACAGCTAATCTGATTAAAATAAGGATTAGAACAAACAAATAGCTATACACCTATACAAATTCCCAATACCGCAAACTGCGAAACTGTACTGTCTTTTTATGTGAACTCAAGCAGCTGCAGCAGATACAACAGAAACTCTGTAATCATAGATTATACAATAGATTTAATGATAATTATCAGATATTTTCAAGTACAAACAAAGTTAGGCTTGAAAACCTCCATTAATTAAATTAAATGCAAGTTTTCAGCAAATTAATTTCAATTGACACACTTTTTGTAATATACTAATAATATAAACAAACAATTGTAGTTTCAATGTCATTTTTCGCGCCTCATTTTAAATGAATAAAAATTTCTCAATGAGATGAAATCAAAACTTTAAATTGATTTTAGTTTCATCGGTTTCATCGGGTTGGCTTCCAGCCAATAAAAACCCAAAGCAACTTAAAAGACAAGGAAAGAAGAGATGACATACTTGGTGGACAACACTTGCACCTTCCTAAGCTTGTGGCAATACGCAAGATTTACTTTTGGTTTCGGGCCATCAACTTAAATAAATATAAAATAGCCGAACTTCGCTTAGCCAAAATTCAAAACAAATTACTCCACTTTCTCCATCAGCATAAAAAATATACAAAAAAAATGCCTTTAATTCCAAAAAACAAAAAAAAAAAAAAAAACGGTTTAGATAACATCATCCAAATATTTTAAAATTATAGAGCAATAATATTTAGGGCAGATTATAAAAAAAATCGCTTTCTTTAGTCTTACGATGAAGTGAAATCAAATTCATGCAAATGCAGATGACAGTGGAATCTCATTTCCTCAGTATATTGTGCGAGTTTCTGTACTTTCTTATTGATTAGCGTTCATCATGCGCAATCCTTTTAACAAGAGTCGGCCATGCTTGAATGATGAATGACTGCAATGGCACAGCAAGTAAGTATTTGATGATTCGAGACAGGAGAGAACAGAATCCAGAAAACGTGTTTGGCTTGCATCAATCCCACCAGGATCTGATCGAAAATTACATTCGATTCAAAGTTTGCTTTACGCGGACCGGCAAACGGAGAGGATGAAAATGTCTTAACTGGATAACCATGGTGATTAAGTGTGCGTTCTAAAGCCTTTTTCAAATGGCCTTCAATCCCCGTGATTACTCGAAAAAGAGCTCATCACAATCTCCACAACGACACAGAGTAATCAATCTTGTGCACGAATCAAATTTGCACGTGGAAAAAAAGAAAAAAGAAAAAAGAAAAAAGAAAAAGTGAAACAAAAGAATCAAAGAAAAGGAAAAAAGACTTTGCACATATTTCAGGTGAAAAGAAAGTTCCTTAGAAGCTTAATTACAATCAAAATGGGATCATTAAAGACAAAACATGTTGGAAAATTACATTTTCTTTTATAAAACTCATTCTGCAGTGAATTTAATTTCTTGCTTTCTTGCACTGCATGGCAAAGGTTAGAATTGTCTTCATCTTTTTTTTGTCTTTGAATGTGAGAAATGTTTGAAAATGCAAATTTATTCAATAAAAATGCAAAAAAAAGTAGGAAACAGAAGTTTTTTATAAAGACCTCCCATTGATCTGATGTTCATTAATGCGAACAATCAAAACCAATCAAATGTTTCGCACTGTTGGCTATTGTAATAAATATAAAAGCAAATTAGAAAAATAACAATAACCCATTACTCAATATCAACAATCAGTCAATATACTTTTTTCCCAGCTTTAATCGTAATCTAATTCATTCCCTTCCATTCTATCATCCCCCATCAAACATTTCTTCCCATTATTCCTTATTCTCTTGTTATGCTGACAAAGACAAAAAAAAATCTCCAGAATTTCCAGAACGAAATCGGACTTTAAAGCAATAAAACTCACAACTAAATATAAATTTCGATTTTCGACATCCCCTAAAAGCGCACCACTGATTGATAGTTACTATAAGAAGACACTTTCTACCGAAAGCCACAACCACTAAATATGAAATTAAATTTTTCTTATTTAAAATCTCAATACCATTAAAAAAATATATAAAAAATAAAAAATAAGCAAAAAGTCATATATTGATTAAATTATAATTAATGTTCGTTTTTAATTCGAATTTCCGCCGCCTTTAGGAAAACCGTACCGCAACATTCCTCGCAGACAAGTTACAATTTTTTTTTTTTTTTTTTTTTTTTTTAATTAAAATCTCTTTGCTCCATAGAAAATTGATATTTGCTCCGGTGCACGTTTTGCTCCAGTTGTAATTCCATGATTTCCTAAATATCAACTTTATGATTCGGAAAGGCAAAGGTGGACGGCCTCGATCCATTTCAGTCTTCCCGCTTTCAGTCTGCAGAACCCCTCATGTTCTGCACTCCTGCTCCACCTTGGGCTCTCACCATCGGTGTCGTAAATTGCGAATGGTATTTGAACGAATATCCATAAAATGCTCGAGCCTCATGCACATTAACTTACAGCTACCGATTCAAAAGTCGGCAATAACAAAACCTAAACTGGCAAACCATTTAAACTTTAAGAGGTCAGTTTCCAATTGGGAGCTCGGAGGAGAGTTTTTAATGTTTGTGCTTGAACAAATTAAATATGAAAAGAACATCATTTCAGTCAGGGTTTGTGCTGTCGGTATTAATTTTGCTGGGATTTTTGAATAAGCTGTAAGGTCTGAAGAGGGTAATATATGGTAATACCGTCGCAAGCAAAACGAAATCTCATCTAAAATTTGTAACCAACGAGATAAGATAAAAATAAAATGATGCTGTAATGGAAACTTTAAAATTGTTATCTCAAATAGTTGTTTGGCTATTAAAAAAAATTAAATTCAAGCTGTAGCTCTGTACAATGTGTTAAATGTTGAAAATTTATGGCTTTTACCTATTCAGCTAACTCACAAGTCAGCTAAATCAAATAAGCACATTCTTGTTTGAAAGTGATTTATTGGCTGTAAATATATAGCATAGAGCTTGAATATATGGAATATACGTGTTAAATGCAACACGGTCCACGGATTGCGCTTGAATGTGTTATATAATTACAATGAGGAAAATGTGAAAAATAAAAGTTGATAAAGTGCAATTTCTCAACTATTATTTTTATTTTAAGTAAATTTTAATCGGTAATTGAATTTTAAAAATCAACATTTGACGCTTAAATTAGTCGAAACAGATTAATTACATTTGCTAATTTAGTGATTGATTACTTCTCGATTGATTAGTAGACCCCAAGTTTTCAATTGATTCATTTCCGTTAGTTTCATCAATTCCAACCGCAAACTTCAAGCGGAGAAAGCCAATCAAGATATTAAAGGTGCAAAAACTTCTTTTTGAAAAAAAATTATTTTTACATTTTTGGCCAATTAATGATACGAAACCATTTTTTTAATATAAATTAGCTATGCAATCAAATGTATATTTTTATAAAGTTATTTTTTAATTTCTGAAATTAATTTGAATGCATCTAGATTTTTTCTTGGCGTGCAATTCTCACCAGTTTCTCCAAGTGGCATAAAAAGGGCGTGAACCCCTTAGAAATGTCACGTGATGTTGTCCACACCTCTCAAATCATCGTGTTAGCGTTGAGTGGTCTCCACCCTTCACGGCAGATATAATTGTAATTTTAATTTTGAAGCTCAACCTAGTGGGTGTGGCTCCAATTTCGTCGCTCTTGTTATTATAGCGTGGCAAAAAAAGGACATTTTCTCCCATCTCAATGCCTGCCTTTATTCACTACACATTTCCCATCAGTTAAACACTTTAGTCATGTAATGTAATACCCGCTCACTCTCTTGCATATTCGTAATTCCAATCAATTTATAAAAAAAAAAAATAAAAAATATTTAAAACAAAAACAAATCTAAACCACGAACAAAACCGTTTTCTCAAACCTGTCATTCACATGGCATCTTTTCAATACATGTTTTTTGTTTTTATTTTTTAAGGTATAGAAAAGAAAATCGAAATTGAGCCTAAGATTTTCACTATTGAAACACACAATTATGATTAAACTACTGGTACAATTTTTATTTCTACAACTATTCTCTTTAATTTCTATATTTAGTCTGAGGTCTCCTTTAAAACCCAAATGTAATTTTAACTTCAAACTTTAATAATACAGAAACAACAAAACATAACCAATGTAATGTTTTGCCACCAGATGTAAAATAAACATACGATTATCATTATGTATCAAGTTATGTGGCATGTATTATGTTCCCGGCTCTTCGTCTCTTTATATATTCTCAGTTATCTAATTTGCGAATTACATTTTTCTTAAGAGCTTCTCATACAGTTTACCCACAGTTTAATGAGTCATTACAACATACGACATGGCCAGTTACCACTGCTCCATTAAACATCTTTTATTTTCCTTTTTCCTCTCCTCATCAGTGGTTAATTCAACAGTGGCACTACCAACCAGATATCTAACACTATAAAACGGTAAAACTTCACTGCACAACTAGATTAACTATTAAACAAACATATGTTTATCTAATCCAAAATTTCACAAAAAAAACTCACAAAATTTCACAAAAAAACTCAAATTTCACAAAAACACTGAAAATTTCACAAAAACACTGAAAATTTCACAAAAAAACTGAAAATTTCACAAAAAAACTGAAAATTTCACAAAAAAACTGAAAATTTCACAAAAAAACTGAAAATTTCGCAAAAAAACTGAAAATTTCACAAAAAAACTGAAAATTTCACAAAAAAACTGAAAATTTCACAAAAAAACTCAAAATTTCACAAAAAATTCACATAATTTCACAAAAAAATCCAATAATTAAAAACTTCGAAAATCAAAAATTCAAAAAATTCACAAGAAAAAAAACTATGAAAAAGTTAAGACTTTTCCTGCCCTAATAAATTAATCCCAAAATACTCATCTCATTAAACAAAACCCAATATTAAAGTGTCAAAACACATAAAACTACATTGCCATTAAAATTTTAATCCTCGTTTTAAATCCAGAAACAATGTCAAACCGAAAATCAATTTCCCCTATTCGCCTACAGGGCAAATTCAAGCAACTCGTGACTCGCCATAGAAGGAAACTTTTCAAAAATGAGTGATCTAAGATTAGAGAAGTCAATCGATGCACTTGGTTTCTATAATCCAGCACAATATTTTACATGTGTGACTCATGTGGAAATTGCAAGGCGACTCAGCTTGTCTCGGTCAGATGGTGATAAAGGGTAAGAGGGGGCAAGCAAGCACGAATTTAGGGCGGAAAATTGCCTACACATTGCTGACATATGGTTTCACCATCACACCACCAAGTGACTAATGGCATTAGAGAGCGCAGGCAAGCAGAAAATATTCCGAATCTTGCTCTCCACTCATGCTGTATATCTAGCAATACCATACAGACACGTATACACACATAGGTCTCAGCATTTCTCTTTCTGCTACTGGTAATAGGATTGAAACCAAGGAAGGCTGTTTCACATGTACATTACATTAAATCTAAGGGCGTGGAAATGTCATTTTTTTAGATGCAGTTAACACTGTCAGTGCTGAAAATAAAACGCACTGAAAGTCAACAAAAAAGTGAAAGGATTTATGTTGGATATCCAAACAGATGAAAACAGAAAAATAAAGTTTAGTGTTTGATTAATTTTTTTTTTTTTTTTTTTTATTAGGTGGCCTGGGTCAAAGTCGACACCCAGACAATCCTCACTATCCATAATCATGTGATTACAAGAAATTATAGGATAACCCTAACTCACAGTGACCACAGGTAATATCATACTATCTCATCTTTCTTTGAAACACAAATGGGAGCAACAAAAAGTCGATTTTTTTAGTACATTTGTTGAGGGCTCAGATTCATTTATCAATAAAGAGCAATAAGTGTAATCATCTAAACAATTGTTATTTGATAATGATTGATTTTTGATTTTTGATTTTTGATTTTTGATTTTTGATATTTGATAGAATGATTCTCAAGAGACGAATTTATTAGCTACTGTATTTAATGACTCCTATCACCCAATTAGATATCGTTATGACTACAACAGATTGCGATATGTTGCTATTTAATGACTTTTTTGGGGGGGGGGGGAATCCATGGTCAGTTCAGTGCACGAACATAAAAGATAAAAGTGACTAAAACCTGATCACACACTCAAGTAAATATCAACTAAGATCAAATTTCAACAAAAGTAAAAACACCCCTGCAACCCATTAATGAATTAATTACATTAATGGATGCACAAAATGAACAACATGTTAAATTGTTGAAATTTCCACGTGCCCCACCCTACATACTTTAATGTTGGAACTCTTAAAGAAATCACCTGGCACACAATTGCACTTTTTTGAGCAATTGAAATTGTGCCAAATAAGAACACAAACAAACAAATGATTTCGATAAAAAAATAATTAACCAATTATTCCTCTTATTCCTTATTTCAGATACTGGCACTTACATATTAATAACGTGCAAGAATCGGACAGAGGTTATTATATGTGTCAAATCAATACGGTGCCCATGCGCAGTGTGCAAGGATACTTGGAAGTAGTTGGTAAATATATTGCTTCTATATAATGGATACAAATTTCTTGTCATTTAAGATTAAAAATTGAGGCGCAAAAACGTGTAATTTGCATGTACATGACAGACCTTCATGTTCAACAAAGCCGCAAAAGTGTGAATCGTGCGCGAATTCATGTTTTTCTTCCATTAGCGCAATTAAATTAACGTCAGAGAAATCAATGAAAGTTAGCTTTGAGTGTCGTGCGTGTTAAATGAAGCTGAGGACGCCGTCCTCTCGTATAGCAAACATTTCGGGAAGAAATCATGGCTGGAGGGCCAAGAAAAGTCTGAAATGGGAAAAAAAAAGAAAAAAAAAATGATGACAACCACCTTTAAATTAACAAATATCGGATTCGAGCAAGCGGCTCTTGCCAGAACAAACACTGGCTTTCCCCTCAGGTGGATTAGTTAAACAAACATGAAAATCATTGCAAATTTAACTCCCGCGACCTCTCGTAATTGGGAAGCCCGTAAGACGGCAAAAATCACATGGTGTTGGAAAGCGAAAAACTGAGAAGAAAAAAAAATTGTTAAAATACCTCGAGATGTTTTCTTTCTTTGCTTTACGGAAATGTTTGTTAAAATAATATTACATTTCCTAATTACTACATTAAAAGATATGAATACATAAAACAAAACCCATGATAAAAACTGAACACTGAAATCAAATTTGTCGTTTGGAAATTTATTACTTAACAACCCCACCCCCCCCCCAAAAAAAAAAAAAAAACTGCTTAGTATATAGAGAATGTTTCTCTGGACAACATTTATCTTCGTCAAGTAAAACTTAAACTGTGATTGATTAATCGTGTCGTAACTGTTAGCCAAAGAGTTGACATGCTTTTTGGAAGATTCATTTGCCGTCTTTCTTTTCCGTCACTAAAACATTAAAGACCCCCTTCTGATGTATGATACTTTTGATGAAAGTCGTTCCAAGCAAACTACTACAATACAGCCAAGTTTTATTCCTTTTTTTCCCCCGGAACTCCGTTTCCACATAAATTCAGAAGCGTTCCGATTGATAAGAAACTCATTCAACGATTTTGTGATTCGCGCTTCCTATTTTTCAATTTTATTTGTTCCGGTTGTTAAATTTTTCCAATTCGAAAACCGATTAAATTAATGAAAAATTAAACTAATTTAAAGGCCAATTAAATGTGTTGGCAATATCAAGCAATATTGATCGAAACGAAGATTTTATTTATGTTGTGTTGCTGTTGCATAATGGAACTTGGGAGTTTCCCCCAATGAACATGGCGGACTCGTATTCGATTTGATGCATCACTTACACCATAAACAAAATCTTCTGGATGCTGTGCCCATATTTTTAGCCTTTAAATGCATGGAAATATACTTTGGTTTTTTTATTCCAATTTTTAATAGAATAAGTTTTTTTTAAAAAATATTCCATCATATATCACATTAAAATATCTTGAGAGGTTGCGATCTCAACATAAAACAAATCAACAAAAATGTCAAAACATCAGCTGTGCATGTGCATGTGATGTATGATTTCAATGCTTTAGTCAATATTTCCATTCGTCGTTTTCAGCCGTGATATATTCACAAAACCCATCTCTTAAAAAAAAAAAAATTCGAATAATGCGCAAGAATTACCAAATCATATTTACAATACTTAAAAAATATACAATTTTAAACATGGTACCATCAATAACGTACGGGAAAAAAAAAGAGAAAAAAAAGAAAAAATAATTAGTATTTTTCCAAGAAAAGAAAAATCGTGATTCGAAACGAAAAGAAAAGAAAAAAACATCCAAATTCCAATTCCTTATCATTAGTTTATAAAGAACCACATATCTCTCTACTTGAAAACCATAAAGTGGAGAAGAAGAGCCGAGTCCGTTTCTTTATCACATCTCTCATGCCCATCATATAGTTAGAGCGCTCTTATAGGAACCCAACGCATATATTTCCTAACCCCATAGTCATACTAGAGCTTTGAATCGTCTGTTTTATGAGCTGACGCACTGGCGATGGTCGTTATAGCCCCCCAAAAAACTCCTCTTTGCCTTGTCCAGCCGGGGTAATGAAAAAGGGGGAAAAGAGCAAATGTGCTCAAACTTGAAGACCAAATGGAAGATTCTATTGACATAAGAGAGAAGAGAAAAGAAAGCAAAAAAAAAGTGAATCTAAGACCGCGATCTTAGCAGGGAACTGAACTCAGCATTATTGGCTGTCCAGTTAGATTGGCATGTCCACTCTAAAAAGACATGTGCACACATTCGGTCTATTTGACTCTGCTGCCTGCTTGAATTTGAAATGCCTCTTTCCTTAATGGCCACAGGTCACACCTTAAGAACCACTAATCACATCCAAAATGGACGTTTTCATCATTTATTGACCAAAGAAGAATGTCCGTTTCACAAAGTAAATTGTTTATTGATCGCAACCCAATAAACCTTTTATGCATGCCTGTGTTCCGAGTTTAAAAGGTTATCGGTGATTAATCATTGGCTTAAAAAAATTAGAAATTACCATAATGAGATGTGCCTTTGTAATAACAAATTTAAAAAAAAAAATTAGATTAAAGTAAAGAGATCTGTGAAAGAGCCGATATAGATCACAAACATATGTAAACACTATCCAACAATTCGTGCAGGAAACTGAAAAGTGAACTTTTTTGCATTGTATCGAAAGTATATATTGTGGTATCTTATTTTAATCCTCTAATCGAGCTGAGTCGAAAAATCATTGTTTCGTAGCCAAAAAATGTTCGCAACAATACAAAAACCCAAAAGTAAATCATTTTTAAAAATATTTTACAATCGTTTTCATTTGTTAACAATGGCATGTACATTTTTGAACTACAAAGCAATGATTTTTCGACTCAACTCGACTAGAGGATTAAAATAAGATACCACAATATATACTTTCGGTACAATGCACAGGTCATTAACCAATGAGAGTTTCATGCACGAATTGTTAAATAGAGTTTAGATACGCGTTTTAAGGCATACAGTGTATGTATACTCATATAGATCACTACTTCACGTCAACACCGGCAGAACAGCTGAAAAAGCTGTGAATTCGTCCCTTGCTGCCCAAGCAAAGCCACTCCAATCAATAGCCGTAACCTATTAAATTTTGAAGGCAAAAGTGATTTTTTAGTATATTTATGATGAGATTTTGTTTTTCGTTGTGTTATGATATGGATTTATTGGTATGAATTTGTCATAAATGTATTACCGTAAATAATATAATAAAGTTGCATAATACACATGAAGATCATACGACAAGAAGTGAAAAAAATTGTTCTACCCCGTTTAATAATAGATAAGAAACGACACTGCTGACGACAAAACCAGCAAACTCGCCTTAAAAATTTATGGCAATAAAGATGAAATATCATTACAGCTTCATTCATCAATTATATATTTTTTTATTCGTGCGATTGCAAAGAAAATTTTTTTTAGAAAAAAAACTAGTAAATTAGATATTAGTTAAAACCAAGACCAGACTTGATTTTGTTATCACGAATTAAAAATTAATTATAGTTGTTTCGTGTTATAATTGTGTGACATCGGTCTCACTGAGTCACGGCCACAGCGCAGCGATAACAGTCGCACTAGCGGCCAAGATACGTATGGGCTTCATACACAGGCAGTGTAGCGAAGCCCAACCTATCAGGAAGCTTTATGCTTAGTTCACACTGAACATGACGTAATGTAACGTAACTTACAAAAATTTTACGTAACTTAAGGAAAGTAACATATGATTTTGTTCACTCTGTTTGTAGACAGTAAATGTAAATCGACCAATCAGGCAACTTCTCGTTTTATCCCGTTTGTAATAGGACATTGGTTGCCATAATTTCTTAAGTTACGTTACTTCTTACTTCAAAATCGATTTTGAAGTAGGAAGTAACATAACTTAAGAAAATACAGCAACCAATGTCTCATTAGAAACGAGATGAAATGAGAAATTGCGTGATTGGTCGATTAACATTTACTGTCTACAAACAGAGTGAACAAAATCATATGTTACTTTCCTTAAGTTACGTTACGTTACGTCATGTTGTGTGAACTAAGCATAAGATCGTCGCGTACGCATACGCGACCCATTTTGTTTGTTATATATACTTGTTTATTTGTTAATAAAAATCAGTTCACCTAATCACAACCAACATACCGAGTCAATTTGGATCTCACAAATTGGATTTTCTATTCAATCTCATCACACAAATGCTGGAAATAACAAATGATTTTAATACTGATGCAAATTTAATATTAAATTGAATGTCATGAATGATTTAAGTCCAGCTCCGCTCTGAAAGGTCCAAAGAGCCTGCAGAGGTTAAAAAGCTTGGTCAAGTCATAACCTGTAAGAAGAAATTATGTCGCAATAAGAAATATCAAATTTATTGCATTTCAGTTTATAAAATTTGAATTCCTCACAAAAGTCCATCAAAATTTGTTGTAAAAACAAATATTAAGAAAAATGCAAATTTTTTCATATTCAACTTTTCACTCCACGTTATAAATCGTCTAAAGTTAAATAATAACTATGCACATAACTTTTATTCAAATTTCAAGAAAAAAAGTCAAAAAGACATTTCAGTCATATATAATTTTTCAAATTGACAGTTAACTTTATGAAAAAAAGCACATATATCCATATAACACCGGATTTGTATTTATTACAATTTCTTTTTCTTTCTTTTTTTTAAAAAAAAAATATTTATTTTTTTTATTTTATATTTTACCATTCGTAAAGAATTATGGAAATATTTCGTCTTAGACAGACAGGAAATGGGCAACAATAAATCACACTAGCCGTTTTAAGCGCAGTTTAATCAAAATTTATTGCCATGTATTTCATATATCCACAAGATTTCCAAGTTAAAAATGCATTTCACGCTTTTCTATCCCGAACATGGCCTGCATAAAATGGTGTTAAAAATCCTTTGTCAAACGACAATTTTGCCTGCAGCCCACCTCCTATAAACTGGCACTTGTTATTAAAAGGATAATTCATAGCAAACGTTTCCTAGTTAACACTAATTGCTTCCTTCGTTCAGCAACCAACATCGCCCACAAAACTTTGCTGCACGACAGCTGTGCAAAACGGAAACTTTCTTATTGCTTTAGTTGAATAATAATAATCTCGGATATTATATCACTGCTTATTTTTCTCTGCTTCTACTGTTTTAATTTTCTACTTATTCTATGTTTATTTTGTTTATTCGCAGTACCACCGAATATACTGGACAACAAGACCAGTTCGGATATGGTGGTCAAAGAGAGTATGAATGTCAGTCTGTCTTGCCATGCATCCGGATATCCAACTCCTCATATCAGGTGGCAACGCGAAGATGGAAAGATGATTGCTCTCAACAGTCAACATGATGGTAAAAACTCAATTGTAAAAGTGATTTTTTTGTTGTTTTTGCAAGTAAAATTGACTTCTTTTGTTGTTTTTGCATGTAAAAATGATCTTTTTTAATGTTTAGCATGACTTTTTTCTTGTTTTTACATGTAAAAGACATCTTTTTGTTGTTTATCTTGTAAAATTGACTGTTTTGTTGTTTTTGCATGCAAAAAGTTATTATTTGTCTTTCTAACATAAAGCCTTAAAACTCTTTTTCCCCATTCCAACATATCTCCCCCAAGCATAAATTGTATTAAAAAACAGCAATAAATCCCATAAAAAATCAAAACATCATTATAAAATTGATCTCATCTTATCTGATAAAATTTGTTTCTCTCCCATAAGACCCCAGAACTAATCCATACCATAAAAAAAATCGAAATTAGGGCTTAAATCCATTCACTTCACCCATAAATCATCATTGGGAAAAAAATATATGACAAGCTGATAACATCAATAATTGAGATTTCACTTACACTAAAGTATAACATTAGTTTAAAACGTCCAATTTTTTCACCACGTTCAAATTCGACTCGTGCGAGTTTTATGCAATTTTTTAGATTAAAAATTTTTGTCTCGGTTAATCCGATTTGGGACGAACACGTAATCCTTACTTAATCCCCAGAGAAATTGTCAAAGTAAAGAAGCATTCACGACAGATTCATTCGGCCTTAGATTTTTGCTTACATTCTTTTGTACTAATGCTTAATCGCATTAAAGTTTAATCAGACATAAGAAAATAAATTGATTTGTTTTACTCGGCAATGCAATGCCTGTTTGAATCCTTCTTTTTACTTATGCAAACACAAAAGCAAAACAACTCATTAGTTTAATAAGCTGCACACAGCTGTCAAAAAAAATTTAATTTCAATTTGTCAATATGTATAAACAAGCAAATCATCAACTTGAAATATTTTCTCTTCTTTTATTTAATGTAACCTTTATTTTTATTTAATTTTGTAAACTGTGTAAATTGATTGCTTGAAATTCAAAACAAAAGGCTGCATTTAAAATCTTTTCATTTTCACACCAAAAAACTTTTCAAAAAACGAAAATATATCTTTTTATGATTTCTATGAAAAGGATGGAATGGGAAAATCATAAAAAGTCATAAAAAGTCATAAAAAGTAGAATTTTATGACTTTTCTTCAAATGTTTCTGATAAATATATTGCATTTTGAGAAATTGTAAGAGCATTTATCGGTTATTGTTGAGTATTTTTGATACTCCAATAGAAAAATGAAATAAATATATTTATGTGCATCGCAATTCCCAATTCCATTTCTTTGTCTAGCACTGGAACAAATCCATCTTGCAGTGACTTTACACTGCGCTTTGGGTGTCATCCCAACAAAATGCATCAAATATTTATATTTTTTAAAAACATAAAAAAAAAATAAAAAAAAAAACCGAATCTTAAAAAAATCGATAAAAGCATGAATTTAGACATTAAAAATATAATTTTAATGGTCATAAAAAAATTCATAACTGATTGATCGGAAATGTTGGAAAAAGTTCGAAACGATGATAAATTTTTATGAGAAGGTCAAAGTTTCTTTCAATTTGAATAATGAGTCGTTTCGAGTTGCCATATACAACCAAGAAATAAAAAAAAAATTAAATATTAAAATATAATGGCAGCTACAACGTCTTGTTATCATTCTTCTAATT
Source organism: Strigamia maritima (assembly GCA_000239455.1). NCBI lineage: Eukaryota > Metazoa > Arthropoda > Chilopoda > Geophilomorpha > Linotaeniidae > Strigamia > Strigamia maritima. The sequence goes on along the minus strand of JH431915.1, from coordinate 292,314 downwards.
ATAAAAGCTTAAATAAATAAATAAATAAATAAATAATTAAATATTGCGACATTAGAAACAAAAGTTAAAATTTCAAACCCCCACGCATCTCGCTTTAAGAGAACAACACCCAAACCAAAACCCAACACCGCAAAGTCAAAAAAACTTTACCTAACCTACCTTAATCTAGAACGAAGCAATAAATCGTTGGCAATTCCAATGTGGCTAAAGACAGAACGCTATATAAAAACCATAAATATCACAACAGATTCCACTGTCATTGATTTTCGAGAAAAATACCAAAAACTTTATGAAACTTCTTCCGAAAATACTATAAATCAATTGGAAAGTGTTATTGAGAAAACATAAAACATAACCCGTTTCTAAACATTTAATTTTTTTATTTAAGTTATTCTGCATGCTGGATTCAAAAACTCCAATCAAATTTCGATTTTTTTTTAGATTTTTATATTTTTATATCGCAAGAAAACAAAGTATAGTCGAGTCTATCTGATCCGACGGGGTTACATTAAAGATAAAATAAGTCTGTTTTTGTGCAAAAGAATTGGGCTTATTGCCCACAATTTAAGCATTTTATAGGAAGCTTGCATTTAGGCATGTTGCCATTTGCAGATAACTGATGAGAATTTAGTTTATTTCAACATTCCATTCCAAGAAAAGTTAACTTTTGTATCACAAATTCGACACCAGTTAAGAAAAAATTGTTTTAACAAAATGTCGACGTGAAATGAATTTAATTTTTCATTTTTTAAAAATATTATATTTTTTTCTTCTTCTATATTTCAAACTTAAATATCAGTAGCTGTAATAGCTACGTCTGCTTGCATTCAGCATTTCACTCGTTTAAAAAGTTACGTTAAAGCGCAACACTTCCATCTAGCGCCAGTGCGAGTAAGTTATTGTTTTGTGCATTGCAAATTAAACATCACAGCACCTGGAATCTGCATCGTATTGATTTGCAAATAAATGCAATGTAGAAACACTCACAGCTTGCTAGATCATTTCTAACCTCTAGAATGGCGTGTATGGCCGTAGTAGCCGCTCACGCCGGTAAACCCTATTCTCTCTATCTCTCTCTCTCTCTCTGACCTCTAGAGAGAATATACAAGTTTCTGAATAAGTGCAACCACATGACTTTAGCTAACAGTCAGAAAATTTCATTCAAAGTGAAATAATTTCATATAATATAAACTACTTTCTAAATCAACATTTTTTAAATTCTTAAACACCCCCCCCCCCAAAAAAAAATAAAAAATTTTCCAACAGATCAATTTCGTGGCCCCACATAAAAAATAAAAAAAATCTGCTCCTACTGACACCTCTATCCGATTATTAACATGACAACTGCAGCAAAGCAAAGCACCTCCTGCCTCCAGCATTAAAATATTCAACTAACCCAAGAAACACCAATGTTGCATGAAATGTTCCAAATGATACTTCTTCTAACATTGCTGCACAGTGTAGCAATGTTACCAACAGTGCAGCAATGTAGCCAACAGTGCAGCAATGTTAGAAGAAGTATCATTTGGAACATTGCAGCAACATTTGGTGTTACCTGGGAAGACATTGTCTTAAACAGCATCACACAAATTTTTTACAACTAACCTGAAATAATCTTGCACAATTTAACTGTAGCTAGTTGCCACTAGTGTGCAGCAGTGCCTGCTCACCAAAGTGATAAAACCAAGACTAAACCTCAAATTCCTTAATTAAATTTAATTTTTTAAAAATTATACATAAAAAATTATAATAAATCATTAATATTTAATTTTTGAGATAAAAACATAACAAAATTGTCATATTTTAAAATAATTGATATATTTGCAAAATAGGATATGTATGGAAAGTACTAAAACTTGAAAAAATCACTAATATTTTTATTATTATTATTATTATTATTTTTCAGTTATAGCTGTTGATAGTCAAGACCTCAATATCAGCCGAGTGAGTCGACTGCACATGGGTGCTTACTTATGCATTGCTACTAATGGAGTTCCTCCGGCTGTCAGCAAACGCATCGTACTCAAAGTCCATTGTGAGTATTAAAACTTTACTGAAATAAATTTCCTCAACAAATATTTAACCTCTCGGGCGTCCAGCACCGTTCCGCATTTTATTCCCAGTTTGCCTCCAACTTAATTTAAGAATAGCATACGGGTTTATTCAATTTCTGCCCATTCTATGCACGATTTAATCTGACACAGATACGCTATATAGTTAAACTCGCTTTCTCTGTGTGAGCTGCATTAAATTTTTACTATTCCATAAAACTTCACCATCCAATTTTCAGCCAAGAGATATCTTTCTTCCTTCAGCATGAGAAGAGTTTTTAAGAGGGAAATATGATAAGTCTCGAGTGACTTGCAAAAAAAATTCATCTCTTATGAAGAGATACTCAAAGGCTCAACTGTTTGATTTTAGAATAAGAGTATTACTCATCTGATTGATGGAGAGTTAAATCTCAAAGCTTCAAACATCCTGAAGAATGGAAAAACACATTAGAAAAAGGAAGTAGGAAACTGCAAAGCCAAATAAGTCGCAAATCCCTAAAACTCGTTTTGACTAATGATTGACCACGAAAACCTCTTTAAAACCACAATTTAAAGTCAAAATGTGCATCATGTTCATCGTTCGAGGTGAGTGGCACTGATATTTTTCGCCTCTTTCAAAGTGCAAACAAAATAAATGGGCGATCAACTTGCGTGCTACTTCCTTAAATTGACCACATGTCACATAGATATCAAGACAACATCCGCTACACCATCTCTCATGTGTAGATTTTTAACAATAGGTCTTTGTTGAGGCCTTGCTTACATAGTTTGTCAACAGATTGAGTTACGCGCCCAAAATAATACTTAGTATTTCTTGTATTACAACAATTATAAGAAAACTATAAACTAAATTATGACAAAATGTAACTGAATTATGAAAAAAATATGACTGAATTATAACAAAATATGACTGAATTATGACAAAATATGACTGAATTATGACAAAATATGACTGAATTATGACAAAATATGACTGAATTATGACAATTAGACGGTTTGCGCTTTCACGAACGAGATTTTATTACGAACGTGAAATAAATTAATAAAAATGAAATAAATCCATTTTTATTAATTATCTCGTGTCTCGTGATTAAAATCATTGTTTCAGATTGCGCTTGCAGAAACAATTAAACACGAACGAGAACGAAATAAACAAATACACGAGAAACATGGCTTTATTCAGAAAATGTATAAATTATGTGTGTCTAATGCCATGTTTATATAAAAAATAGTTAGTTGCAAACAAATCTCTAACCTAGATGACTAAAAACCTACCGAAAATACAACGAGCCGATGAAAAACAAGATGGATGCCTCGCTCGCTTCAAATTGCAGAACAATGCGCATGTGCGAATTTTGATGCACACTGCGCATGTGTAGTGCATTCGTATATCAACTTATAAACGAACGAATTGAAAAATAAATCTCGTATATTCATACTACGAATGTTAAATTAAATACAAAATTAATTTTTAAAATCTCGTATTTATATAACATTCGTAATTAAAAAAATTACGTTCGTGAAAGCGCAAACCGTCTATTATATGCCATAATTCAGTAGAAAAATGTCGGAAGTGCATTATAATTAACCTAAATCACTCTAAATCATACAATTTTCGTTCTAAAATCCATTCTGAAATGAACAAACCATTAAAAAGCACCTATAATAAAACCTAAGAACTGTAACACATTTTAACATTTCGTTTAATGCTAACAAACATCTCAGTGCCTAGAACCGAAACACCCCCACTAGCGAAATTTCAAACTATAAAACCAGTCTTACATGAAATTAAAAGCGGAATTTAATTCAGCGCGAATAAACTTTGGGAATGAAAAGGCAAGCGTTAAAAAAGAAGAGCTTGTTTATTGCTTTGTTGATTGCCTATCATTGACAAAATGCCAGTAACCCGTTATTTAACGCAGCACTTTCCCTCGAATAATGTATCCTTTTTCCCGTTTCAAGCTCAAGGCTCAGGTAATTACCAGAGTCATAAAATACACAGAACAAAAGGTAAACTTGATTGCTGATTTTCGTCTAACCTGCGACAACAAGTGCAAGACAATAAAACGTCTCCTTTACATTCCCTTTTTTTCTCCAATAAAAATATTACTCCGAGGTTATCAAAGGTTCAGCCATTCGTTGAAGCATCCAACAAAAGCCTTCTTCCAACTTGCTGCTCCTGCTGCTCTTCCTCTTTTGCTCGCTTCCTTGATTTATGTTTATAAGGGGCCAAAAGTAAGACACACAATGTGATGTCACTATCAAGAACCCTTACTCTCACGCGAATGGAAGCTGCGAGAGATGAAAAATGAAGAGCGAGAGAGGAGGTCACCCCTCTGCATCAGTTTCATTAATAAATTCATTAAGTCACGCGTCATAACCCCCAAAGAACTCGCCACAAATTGATCCGCTGCTACCAGGCTGCTATCTGGGGTCATTCCATATTGATTCTATAAATGTGATTATAGCGAATAATCGTTTTATTGTTAACATGAACACCCATATCTTAATCTTTCGAACAAATTTGTTTAAATAAAGAATAGACAAGAAAAATACCCCTAAAACAAATAATAAAAAACAGAATTTGAACAATAGGCTCATTTTATTCTATTGTACATCTTTTGGTTGTCCTTTAATGCCAGCATCAGCCATTTAATTGATATAGCAGCCAGAACTGCAACGCGACAATTGTCCACACGGCATTGCGCAAACCTGCTGGGTTGTGGTTTATTGTCATTATACATAAAACAACATTATTGCAGAATTTAGTCGTAAACTGTACAATTTTATTTCTAAAATGTGCCACTTAAAGTGATAGTTCAGTGAAAAATGTAAAGTACTGTATTTGAAAGAAAATGTCAAAATATCCATCAATGTGGCCAAAAGGCATAACAATTATGACATGTTTTTATTATTTTTTATGTTTTAGTTGCAAAAACACAACTTATGAACTTTTGAACGGGGTTATGACGAAATAAATAGAGAAAGGAAAAAGATTCAAAAGAAATAACAAACAAGTTTTAGTTGCTTATAAGCAGACCAGCCACCTTTTATTTCGTAACAATTTATCCAAAGTTTTTTTTGTTAATATCCCACCCCCACGATCAAAACCCCTACTTGGAATAAAGTACAGTACTGCATGCCACCACGTAAAATTGCGGCCTCCATTACTACTCATTAAATTGCGTTATTTAAACAAAGGCCTCCCAATGGTCACATTCTTCGTATTGTTTTATGGTGTGTGTTAAAATTTGCCCAACAATTCGTCCGCAAATAACAATAATTAGACACTAAACAATGTGAGAATACAACATGTCTTAAAAAAATTAATAAAATATCTTTGTTAAATTAAAACCCAAAATACCCCCATCATTCATGCATAAAAATTCAAAACAACAATTTTACATTTTTTCTTCTTTCTTCTATTCAAAGTTATCTGAATCAATGTCCTCATCACCTTAAAAGAGAACACAAATAAAATAATTCCCATATTGGGCACTGACCGTGAAAGCAATAAATTTAATGGTCGTTATCGAGACAGAGTTTAGCAGACTCGAGCCAAACCATTAGTTTAGAGCTTAACTTTTATGCTCTTATATTTTCCAGTCCCGCCTATGATTTGGATTCCACATCAATTAGTGGCTGGCACGATCGATGCAGATGTTACATTGGAATGCCACACAGAAGCTTATCCCAAGTCTATCAACTATTGGACAACCGATAAAGGAGAAATGATTACATCAGGGGATAAATACACAGCTGTGGCCGTCGATTCCACCTATCAAGTGCACATGCGACTCAAAATACATCACTTGGATTACAATGACTTTGGATCTTATCGATGCATAGCAAAGAACTCACTGGGGGAAACTGGAGGCTCTATCAGATTATACGGTATTAACTTCAATGTTATTCAACCTTTCTCGTTCTTCATGTTAAATCATTGGCAAATTTATTCTCCGTTTTAAAAAAAAATCATAACCTCAATGTGAAATTATAATCTGCATGCAATTTCAATGTATTTATACAGAATGCGCGCATCTATAAATGTTTAACTTTAATATAGACACGAATTTTAGGTTATATGTTGTGACCAGCGAATAATGTATGATTAGGAAAATCAGATTTGCATACCATATACCTATACGGTAAATTGCATTTATTCACCACTGTGAAGTTTTTAAGTTTCAAGTTACTGCTTTTTAATAATCATATTGCTTATTTTTCAATTTATTTAAACTCCAAATCATATCAAATTCATATTACAATGACTTAAGCATCCATTTTAGATGAACCAAGAAGCTGTACCGAGTAAATTGAGTTGAGCAACTTTCTACTCGCAATTACGGAGTAAATTAAAAAACTAAAGCCGCAATTACTAAACAACTTTTTCGATTACAGCTTTAACTTACAGCAATTAAAATGTTAAAATGTCATTTTCAGAAGTCCCAGCTTCCACGCCAGTCTCTACATCTACTGAAAAAGTCAATTTTGAAAGTAAAGGTATTGAAAAACTTACAAAACTGTCCACACAGCTGTAACTTTACCCCTACCCTTTCCAGGACACTTGGGAGAAACCAAACTAAAACTCAACAGCATTGAAACCAACGAAAAAGACTTCAAATTACCTTCAGGTACACAGACAGCACGAATATTGAAATGATATATCGGTGCGATGTAGAAATTCTTTTAGGAATCAACTTGAATGAACTTTCTATATCGCATCTACATCGTTTCGATCAAAAATATATCGGTTTCAAAAATTAGATATAGCCCAATTAGTGAGCGGTTCACGAATACAGTGACATGTTATTATGAATACATGTTATCTGAATGTTAAAAATGGTGTAAAACATCTCCAAAACAGAAAAAAACTGAGCCAATCCAATTCTATACCTTTCAAACACAATAATTTTGTCACCAAAAAATTGTTTTTATGAATAGTGCACGGGTGCACTAATTGTATGATAAACACCAAACCCTAATTTCCATAAAATTTCACTATGATTATCAACCAACAGGCAGAAAACCAAGTTCACCCGATGAACCTAAAAATATCCATACACAACCAAGGCCACAGGCAGACACAGGTGAAATTAATTTCTTCACTGGACACCTAAGGTTCAATTAACGGAAAAAGTAATTGACTTCAATCCATTTCTATTGCAGTAAATAACAGTTCTTGCAAGCAAGTGACGCAATTGTCCAGCACACTCTGTTTGCTCCTGCTTGTGACCCTTGTGGCGTGAAAACTAGTGAACGTGACAGTTCTGGTCAGCCCTCCTGTTCCCTCAAGTCAATATTTACCTGTCGACAGTGGTGGTGGACGGTGTCAGTGCACTGTTCAAACAATTCTCCTGCAGCCTTTACAGCCAGACTATAAACCGGAACTGACATACACCTTCATGGAATTTTGTTCAGCGACTCAAGTGGACATTTGCACTTATTATAACCAAGCAAACATGTTTAATTGGTTTTTGTGTCATATTTCCCTTTTGTTTTTCAGTTGATCCCTAACAGATTGATCAAAAATGTTCCTATGTCCATGCAAGTGAATATTCTATAACATTGAAATCATGTATTATCATTTCTTGATGTCATTATGATATAATCATTTTTGAATTGTTGTTGCTTGCATTATTCACTCTTCCTCTTAATATTACGTAGTTGTTTTTTTTGTTTTTTTTGTTTTTTTTAATGGTTTCAACTCTTGGATTTTCAATTGGTAATTAATTTAGGAAATTTAAAGTCTCCTCTGCAGGAAAACAATAAAAGTATTGATTTAGATTAAAGGATTTAGGAATTTATTGTCTCTACCCAAAACGGTTTAATTTAATTTCTAAAAAAAAAAAAAAAAAAAAAAATTCAAATAAAAATCTCCATAATATAATTGAAAAGTAAATATTTTGTGTATAGTTTTAAACAAATAATAAAAATTGAAGCCGTCCGAAAGAAGTATGTAGCTCTATACTTAGAAAAAAAAAAAAAAAAAAAAAAACAAATCAAGTAAAATTTCCATAAAAAGTGCAGTCTGCAATATATGATATTTTTATGTTTTCCAGCAGAGAATGACTAAACCCATTTTTTTTTCAATTCCAAATTAAACAACCATAATAAAATATCCAGTATTAAATATAACCAATCTCAAATCTATTAAACTGTAAACAAATTCAAAAAAAAAAAAAAAAAAAACTTAAAATAATTGTATGGACAATGAGTATTTTTTTGATAATTTGTAATATTAACCGTTTCATTTGAACACCAAGAACCAAATGATAGCAGTAAAGAATTAAAAACACTACAGAAAAAAAAATATAATTTAATAAAAAAAAAAAAAAAAAATAAGAAAAAACAGTAGAATATTGATATAGAAAACATTCATATTATGTGTGTATAATTTTTTTATTTTAAATAATTTAATTTATCAAAATTCTACTGTCAAGTCACAATGTGAATTTATTTCCTATCCATGCAATTTTCCTTTTATTTTCTCCCTCATATATTGTAAATATTTGTACAGTGAATAGATTTGTTTGCTCTAGATTATTTCTAAGTATGTGGAGCTATCTAAAAAAAAAAGTTTTTTATAAAAAAAAAAGATTAAGCTTATTCTGAATAAAATTACAAGATGAAATGTTTAGAATGGCATGGGCGTTTATGAAATTTAGGGGTAGGTATTATCTTTTACTATATTTAAGGACAATATTAGATCTCATTTGGTTGGTTTTAAATTTCCAATTTGAAGGTTTACGAATATATTTTTCTCTATGTAAAAAATTGTGAATATAAACCAATATACAAACATGTTTTTGTTTTTTTGATTGCTGTTTTTTGTTACTCTGTATTATTCTAGCTTAATTAATGATTAGCAGACTTTGTAGAACTAATTTCAACAGCTACATATTTTTCCTTCCAACAAATAGAAATTATATTTAAGAAAAATTAATAAATAAACTGCAAATTATTGTGGCTACATGTAATTGGAAATTAACCCATATTGCCATTGTAATATAAATAATAAAAATGAATCAGACATTTATTGATTGAATATGTCTAATTATTTTCCAATAATGATTAATTAGAAATTAAAAGGAGCCATTGGTGTTGTCAGTTTTCTAATTTGACTGGCCTGCCATCTAGGATCACAAAAACGAAGTAATTTAATCAAAATTTCTATTTTAATAATTATATATTGTTGAACACGAATGAAAACTAATTGCAACACATGTTTTTAAAAATTAAAAGAAAATTTTAATTATATTGAAAAACTATGGGCGAGAGCGAGCATATTATTGGCCCACTGTTATGAGAGAGCACGTAGGATTGGTTGACGCAATTTAAAGGACAATAACATTTTTACTATCAATAGTATTTTATGGAACTGGAACTATCGATTTTGAGTATCCAATTCAAAATAATGGTGCCGATTGTTGATTCTCTCATTTGATTTACAATAATTCGCGTCATTTCTCGTACGAGACAAAAAATTAAAGACGACATAACAAATTTTTCAAAAATGTCGTCAAACCATTAAAACAAAGGGACGAGATTTTTAAGAATATCTCGTTTTTTTGCCATTCTCGTAATGAAATAAAACTCGTACAAGTTGCAAACTGTCTAGTGATAATCGAAATATAGGCCGACAACATTCATTTTTCTACAATCATAAAACCACCCGTGCATCTAAAAAAAATGTGACTAAAATAAACCACTTGTGCTCGTTGGTACGAATAAACCACTCGTGATTTACCTATTCACATCACCGGGATCATTGGCTAGGTACAAAACATGGAGCCCCATGTGATCCATGGAGTGCTACAATTTCAATTTCCAGTCCACTTTACCTGGTAAGGTGAGGTCAGCCCGCCGCAGGCGTTAGGCTAGGACATGGGAAAAGTGAACTGGAAATTGAAATTGGAGCACTCCATGGATCACATAGGACTCCATGTTTTGAACCAAGCCAGGATCATTTAGGTCAAAATTTTTGCGATGCACTCGATTTTACAAATAAAAAAAATTATTGTTGTTGGCCTATTTCCGATATACTCACTAACGCTCATGGTATTACTATTGCAACAGAAATATAAAAAATTTAATTCTTTTTAACTACACTTGTTTTTATTTTCTTGAACTAGATGGCGCCACAGTGCTTGAAAAAGCATCAAAACCCATGAAATAATCAATTTCCCACACCGGAACCTCTTTTATCTTTTATTACGACCTGAAGCTACACAAGTGCCAATTTTTCCCGTAATATTTCATTTAAACTTTCTTCGTTTCTCAACCATGTCAAAATTAAAATATTTTCCAAACATTGCAAACTTCAAATTGAAAACGTGACTAAAATACATTTTAAAGATACTCCAAAACAATAACAAATTAACATATAAAAAGTGTGCCATCAGAAGAAAAAAATGCGAGCTGCAGACTACCGATACGATAAAATGGCAAAAAGTAAGAGTATTTGACTATTCTCTCACCCCCCAAAAAACTAAGATAAAAAAATCCGGGCTAGAGTGCTGGTTGCAATCTTTCCTCGAGATATAGACTGAAGAGAGATCCTCGACAGAAGGAAACCCCACTTCCTGATTCCTCTGAGAACGCTTCCACCTGCACACTCCTGTAGCAGGCAATCGCCACCAGTGTCGTCTATCAGAGTTAATCAGAAAGCTGCCTCACAACTAAGTCACGTTTCATCCTCAGAATAAAAAACCTGGGGAATTCCTTTCCACTTGCACTCTCTTACTTTTTCACTACCACTTTAGTTACTTGCAAATCTAAATTTGCATCAGGACTATCTAAATTGTACTCTTTCAATAGGTCTCTTAAAAATGTACAATAAAAGAGATATATTTATCTACTAAATGAATTTATCCTCAAAGCACATCACGACATAAAACGCTTCGAAACCTCTGCGACATTGCTGAGTGAAGCGACTCTAATCCACAAAAACATCTATTCACTGTCCTGTAAATCCAATTAAAACATTCTACTTTACAGCATGTTATGAAAACCTATATGTAGTCTAATTTTTAATCAACCCTTTAAGCTAAATGCTTGCTCACTGAGCATCAGTGCAAGATAAAAAATTTAAATAGGTATTAAGGTAGCTATTAGTTTAGTAGATGAACTCTATTTAACTATATTCGTGCACGAAAGTACCATTGGTTAATGACCTATGCATTGTACTCAAAGTATATATTGTGATATCTTATTTTAATCCTCTAGTTGAGTTGAGTCGAAAAATCATTGTTTTGTAGTGCAAAAATGTGCGTGCCATTGTTAACGAACGAAAACGCTTAAAAAATATTTTAAAAATTTATTTACGTTTGGGTTTTTGTATTGTTGCGCACATTTTATGGCTACAAAACAATGATTTTTCGACACAGCTCGACTAGAGGATTAAAATAAGATACCACAATATATACTTTCAGTACAATATAGGATATTACCAATAGGAGTTTCGCGCACGAAATGACAATTAGAGTAAAGTGTTGACCTAAGTGACCTTCGAGTGCTTTTAAATTGTGATTGCGACCATTTTCTTTATCCGAGCGTAGAGAAAAACTACCATCACATAATATCATCAAAACAAAAAATATCTTGTTCGTGAATGTATTAAAATGAGTTACTTACAAAAACAATTTTATTAGCAGATAAATCTTCTGCTTAAGCTGCAATATCTGAACAAAGCAATTAGAGAAAACCAACAATTTCTTTCAAGAAAATTAGAAAAACACATTTACTTGAGCAAACATGCATTTGCAATCAACTTACTTTATGTCTTTTTTTGTTTTTAATATATATATATTTATGTCGTAAACAGTCATCAACCTGTTTATCTTGAGCAAAGCTCTTATCATTAAGAATAGCACAGAAAAGTGCTGCTTGAAAGAGAAAAGAAAATTGCAAAATGCAAACTTCAAAAGAATCCTTCAAGATAAAAATTAAACGGAAAATAAAAAGTTCTATCTCTCAAAAACAACCACAATAAACACATCAAATACTCAAGCACAAGAAAATCATACGGCAATTATCACTTAAAAGACCACATACGAATTGCGCAATTAAATTAAGCCGGAGCATCAAAAATAAAGAAAAATGTCAACAACAATAATCTCAATTTGTGCAAATTTTAATAAAAGGAAAAAGCTGAATTTTTTATAATCATGTCATTTCAATTAGAACTAATCATTGTCATTCTCGGTATGAGTCTCATCGTTAGTATCAGAATTAGAATCATAAATTAATTTAATTTTGCTATCCCAAGTCCAGTTTTATTGTCCACTTTACCTTATTGCCCAAAGTGATAATATAACGAGCCACTTTCGTAAATCCCTACTTCTAATTTGCCAAAAAAAGCAAAAACAATAAAGAAAAAAAAAAGAATTTATATTTTTGGCTTAAACTCTTGTTTGGATCATATTTGGCTATAGAAAAGTTTTAATTTGATAAAATGATGTCACAGGTTCCAAAAGTAGAGCAGTGAAATTCACTTTTCGTTTGATCTCAATCACTACATACTAATGTGAACCTGTTTCTCTCTCTGTAGCTGTGATTGGTTGAAAAGTGTGTCAATATGTCCTGAGATTGGCTGATTGAGTTTGGACAATGACATCATTATAAACAAACAAACAATATATTATCATTTTCTTTTTTATTTTTTATTAGGTATTATTTTTTATTCCCGTTTAATTTTACACGGGTAACCACTTGTAGGTCATGCTAATACCATATTCCCTCAGAAAGAACGGCATGCCAGAAAAACTGAATTAATGCCGTAAAAATCAAATCGTGCCGTTGTGACGATCCTTTCTCCGAGGGCGCTGTCCAGTGACAGTGACCACGAGGAGAGGGCATTTACACCCAAAATCTAGCCGAGATAAGATGCGCACTAAACATGGGAAAAGGGAGACCTAATTCTCAAATCATGACAATGTTTAATAATAACTTTGGTATGTGACAATAAATATACCGAGGAACATAGATAGACAATACAGATTAACATGAACATTAGAGGCTGACTTATACAATATATTAGTGAATGTGAATAATCGAGACTTCTAGCTTCTATTCCTGGTATCCTAAGTGGTTCTAAAAGAAGGGGGAATCCATCAATCCGTCTTACGGTTGACTTTCTTAGTCGTCACAAGGTTTGGGCTGACCGTGTCATGTGACACGGTTCCCAGACAGACAACAACCGGGGATACGGTGAGTTCACCATATCGCTCGGTAACGAGACATAACAATACTATAAATACCGGAGAATGAGCACAGATGAGTATTACTTGGTGATCAGTATTGCCTAAGCCAAAGATCGACGTTCCGCATAGTAACATACGTTCAGGAATCATTATTACAACAGAATATAGAGTGGTCAATAACTGTCTGTCTCACTAAGACCACTCACCAATGTGTCATTATATATGCTTAGGTTGAAATGTATATTCGCGGTACATAGGCTTTCGTGACATAAATGTCACGGCTACTACGATCTTTACGGTTTTGCACCAGCCAGCTCATAACAACAAAGCTTATTGTACCACATAAATGCAATAACGGTCAGCAACATATAAATATATCTTTAAGTGAACTTTAGGGGCACCAGAACTGAACTCTGCAAACTCTTATATAGTGGACACTCCATAGGGAGTCGGGCTGGTGTCCAATGGGACATCAGTACGACACGCAGGGGCGGTCACCAGCTGACGACAGGGGGCTCGGTGGGGCATTGGACTAATCGGGACAACATCCCACTGGACTCAAGTGAGTCGTTCACCTGCCTAGGGTTAGAGGTTACTACTCCTTCAGAGAAATGGGTCACAGGTGTGATCAATTTCCCCTATGTATATAAAGTAGAGTAATTATCGTGGTCAACTGACCATGACAAATACCTACTACAAGATAACTTCCCATGTCAGAATAATAATATGAAATATTATTATTCCCCATAATTCATAAAATAAACACCCTTATGAAATATTTACTGATCAAAGTATATTATAACTAATCATAAAACCAGAGATAGGTAGTATAAATAGTTATCATTTGAATATGGCGTGACCTTGTGGTCAACGCCATCTAGTGATATAATAGTAAGGTGATTTCCAGGATTCGACCGTCACACCGTAAAAATTGAATCGTGCCGTAAAAATCAAATCAGCACCAAAACGTACACATTACAGAACGTACATATTAAGGAGCGAGTCACATTGCATTTCTATGGTATTGATTGTTACAAGTGTGTCCGTGTGATTATTGATATAAAATAACACGCTTAAAAATGCGCGTATTTATACATGCGTATTTATACGCGAACGTGTAAATTTTAGACTTTTTTGACTCAAATTTTCTGGCACCCTGGTCGGATCCGCCATTATCCAGCATGCCTTTCTTTCCGAGAAAATACAATATAACAGACACTTTGCGATTTTTCGTACAAAAAATTAAAATACAAAATCATAAAAAAAAAAATTTAAATATGATTTCGTTTAATTTATTTTATTAATTTTGTAACAAAATATAAAAAGATTTTGTACATTATTTCGTAAATACAATTTGATTTGCGCATGCGCACTGAATGGCATAACAATATTTGTCCAATTCTGCCGCCATTTTCCCTCCACTTCAGCTGCAATTTTGGCAAATTTGTGACGATTTGATTATCTCAGGTTTGTTTTTAATCAGTCAAACACCTTGCTCAAACCACAAGCCTAATACTTAGGCTTGGAAGTGCCAGGTTATGCTAAAAACTCCTGCTGCCGATTAAATGTCGTTTATAATATGTTTCGTGTCAAATCGCAACCTGTTATAGAAAATTCAAATTACAAAATTTAAAAAAAAAAAATATTTTGCTTTTTTTAATTTCGTAATTTTTCGTACGAGAAATCGCAAAGTGTCCAACATTTATTAAATACTCTTATAGTTTTTATCTGTATATTTTGACTAAACTGGACCTAATTTATCATATAAATTCAAATTCCAAAAAAAAATTCTTCTCTTGTGTGAAATTTTTTTTTTTAATTGCAAAGAAAAGAGATTTGCTGCTATTTAGTACAAACAAGTTGACTGATGTCTCAAACAAACTCAAGTGACACTAGAATTTAGATGTAAGATAATCTAGGTAATGTATCATGCAAAATAAAAATCTACATGTCCATAACTAAACAGAAAATCAAAAAAATTCATTCATTTTTTGTATACTTGTAATATTGCTATTTTTTCCTCCTTTCCAATTTTTTTTAAGAAAGTAAACAACATCGACAGTGAGTAATGTGTTTGATGAAGGCACCTTATTACGAAAATTAAATTTACTTACAAAGTTGCAGATACAGAAATCCCGAAGGACTATATTAAACAAGTTCAAGCCTCTAATGCTCAAACTTAATTAAGCGATTGGAATTTCGTGGTAATTAACATCCCTAAAGTTTCAATATTAGATAGGAGTTTGTGCTCTTAGGTTATGGTAATTTTAGAGAATAAATGGGCTCGCTTGAGATGCAAATGACAGAAAAAATGAAAGAAATTTATGAAGTCAAAATAATTTTTTTTCTCTATTATTTATCTACCTAATTTTAAAAAATGAAAATTCGTCCATCCTTTGCTGTATCTTGTATCTTGTTGATTTATTGTTATAAGCCTCGACCACACCTCTTGATGTGAATGTCTCCACATGAGAAGAAAAACTTTGCGCTGGCCAAAGTGAGCAATGAGTGAAATACAAACATGTTTTTCACGTGGAGAAAAGAGTGCCCGATCTAATGCACGCTGCGAGTGAATAAGTGAAAAATAACTTCATCTCTAGACTATACTAAGAGAAACTAAGTGAACTCCCATTCCAACATGTCATTTTCACTTGAAATGGTGTTAGTCTACATTATCTTTACAATTGCACCATTCCCGCATTCTTTATTGTTAATATCCTTATTATTCTAAGACCTACCTTTATTTTTCTGCTCCTCATCTTCCTTTCTTCAAATTGCTGTACTTTTTAATCAACTTCAAAGACATTTAGACCCGTTTTCAAACTACTTTTGTAGTTATTTCCAAGTTAAACAAAAATTCAACCCAAACATGAAAAAAAGAAAGAAAGAAAACGTTAAAAATAAAAAATAATACATTATACTATTAACTTACAGACTAAAAAATTAATTATTAAATAATAATTTTGTAATAACAAGAGTCAAAGATATTTATATGCATTTTTAAGAAATAAAATGAAAAAAAAATTCCTATTTTTTTTTTTTTTTTTTTTTTTTTTTTTCTAGTATTTTTTTTGTTTTATACAACAATCCATTCTCAGACGGAGAAAAGAAGTTGGAAAAAGAATAATTGAAACATTGGAGGAGTGTTAGTGTTCAATCAACTGCAATCGTGTGCAGCGTAGTCAAAAAATTGCACAGGTAAAATACAGCCTCAAAGCAAAATGACCAAACACAAAACTTGAGTCAAATTTCCAATAATACAAAAAAAAAAAAATTTAATAAAAATTAAAATTATTCTCATTTGTCATTCAAATGATAAATTGGACGATGCAAATGATCTGGCCTAAATAATTGAGCATTTCAAAAAGTTCATTTAATATTGCTACAAATTCCACGATCACATCTCTGCATCTGTTGTATGTCATCAAACGATAATTAGCAAACGAATCAAATTAAAATTGCGACTCAAACTCCCATTAAGCAAAATACCAAACCCATAATTTACAAAATGATAAATCAAACACGAATTTAACTCAAGCTAAGTATTCGGTTAAAAATACATTCAAAATAAACTTATTTAACAAAAAATGATAACAAGATAAACAGGAAGGATCATTACTATAGTCATCATAAATTCCAAATATTAACAATATTTTTTGTATTTTTTTTTTTTGTTTTTGTTTATTTTTTTTTTCTTTTATTTTTCCTGAACCGTTTCATGCTGCTAAAATCCCAGGGTTCATCTTTTACCACGTATTTAACACACACTTATTTCACTATAAGGCCACCTGAGGGCGCAACACTGGCACAAACTTATTAGAAAATTGTGTGCACATTAACAGAAAAAAAAATTCATTTCCTTTGTTGTTTTGTAAAATACACAGTACTGCGCTCACTCGAGGGACATGTCATTTCGTAAGGGAATATTACACTGGATTAAGAATTAACCTGAACTTGTCCTCATCGTTTCGTGACATTTCGTGGCAACGCCCTTTCATCCGATTAGCAGTTTTTAAAAGTCGTTTATATTTTTTATTTTTACATCAGCCGAGGAACTCACTTTGTTACGTCCATCACCTCATGACGTAAATGAGGAGTATAAATGCAATGTGCACACTGGCGTTGAAATAGACGGCTATACTTGTCTCAGCCTTAGATGACTGCCTCTCGTGTTGCATGGCTGCAGATTTGTCCCCTAGTAAAAAAACAAAAAAAAAAGAAAAAAAAATTAATGTAAATAAGTTAGGCATAATTAACAAAAATTTCCGAAGGTTTTGTTTATTAATTTATTTATGCATGTGTACACTCATTGCCGTCTTTGAACTTTCTGACTATTGAGTTAATTCATGGTCGTTTGAGGCTAAATTTTTTTCATAAGTGATTGAATTTGGTTAGCCTCTAATTTTCTTTTCTTAGATAAAAATAAATAAAAAGCAGCAGCAAACATTAAAGTTGTTTGCTTTCCAGCGAGCCAATTACACCCAGGTGGGGATTAAAGAGGTCACTGAATTTTAATTTAAAATTGAGAAAATATGTAAACATTAATATTTTTTTTTTTTTTAAAAAATTTAAAATGTTATTTTAAAGGTCACTCTATACTTGAATATCGGTATAAAAATCAAATCTAAAGCAAACTCTTGTGACAGAAAAATGCAACTAATGCATAGAAAAACAAAAATGATGTCAGGAAGATGCAAATTGCCGTGCTTTTGCCGGTAAAAAAATATTTAAAAATAAATAAACAAAAACTAAAAAATCCCGTCCACATCGAATTATAACCGGAACCAGTCCATTAAATCAGAAACCTGCATTTTTAAGACCAAATTACTTCCATCATGCAACATAATTTACTCAAAATCACTCGCTTGTCGGTTTGACAAGCAGAGCAGGGCGAGAGGAGGTTTGTGAGTTGGGTATAGAAACCCGCTGGGTTTGTCTCCCATTTGCAAGGATTAATTGGCTTGATTTATGACACACTATTTGTCACAAACATAATCACGACCGGTGTTTCCTCTTTAATTGTGTACTCGTTAAAGATTATGTATTGCGTTCCCTCCCACCACTATTTACAGAATCAGCACCACGAATAAAAATGTATAAATAGACGCGTAACAAATTATTCTACTAATGATTGACAAATTCCCGTCTTTTTACATTTGTGCTGTACAAACTAAACTCCTTTTACCCCAAAGTTGGGTAAAATCTCATTGGCTGAGAAATGCATTGTGTCAAAAGTGTATTATGGAATCTCATTTTAATCCCCACGTTGAGCCGAATCGAAAAATCACTGGCTTCGTAGCCTAAAAACGTGTATGCCATTGTTGTCAAAATAAAAACGCTTGCAAAATAATACAAATTTTTATTTTTATTCGCGTTTTTGTGTTGTTGTGCACATTTTTTGGCTAAAAAACAGTAAGTGCGTTCAATTTAATCGATATAATATATAATCCGTTTCTCTTGATTATGTTGTTTTTCTTGTTCATGAGATGACGGAAATGCTTGCTAAAACGTCCTATGCCTTTGTTTATGATTATTTTAATTCTCTACAAATCGTTTATGAGAATATGACAGCATTTCCGTCATTTCTGCCATCTCATAAACGAGAAAAACAACAGAAACGGATTATACTGATTAGGTGCATTCAGGAACTAAAACTCGTCAAAAACGAGTTTTGCGTGTTTTGTGTATAATTCTGAGTGTGAAAATCTAAGACACGTTTTAGCTTCGCTTTAGGCAAGTTTTTGCTACGTTTTTAGCTTCGTTTTAGCTTCTATCACATGACTTGAAGCAGACGTGTGACGCGTAAAACAAATGGCGCTGATCTAACTCTACAACAGTACAGTTAGATGCTGCGCAGACAAGTGCGCAATTGTAAGACACAACTCGTGTCTCGTGAAACGCTGGAATAGTAGCGTTTCCTAAAACGCACGTGCATGCGCGTTTCTTGGCATAAATCTAAATAGGTGCATTCAGGAACTAAAACTTGTCAAAAACGAGTTTTGTGTGTGGTTAGTTTTGTGTATGTGTGTGTATAATTCTGAGTGTGAAAATCTGAGGCACGTTTTAGCTACGTTTTAGCTTCGTTTTAGCTTCTATCACATGACTTGAAGCAGTCATGTGCCGTCTAAAACAAATGGCGCCATGTAAAACAAACAACTCGTGTCTCGTGAAACGCAGGAATTGTAGCGTTTCCTAAAACGCGCGTGCACGCGCGTTTCTTGACTAAAACATAAACGTTTCCGAAAATGCCGACACATTTCAGGAAACGAAATAGATGCACCTACTGAAATCGAACGCACCTCATGATTTTTCAACTGGGCTTAACGTGGGGATTAAAATGAGATGCCATAATGTATATTATCGATACAATGCCTTTCTCAGCCAATGACATTTTACTCAACCTTGGAGTAAAAAAGTTTAATTACATTTCTTTCAAAAATTAAAAAATCTACACAAAGAAACTTTAGGATAAAAACGCGTTCTCTGAATACTAAGAACCCAGAAAACCCAAGTCATTGTAATTCCGGAAGTAAATTACTTCTCACTCTAACCAGAACATTAGTCATAGGTAAATCTCGGACTGTATGCATAACAATTCTTCAGGGCTTGGTCAAAACGGCATTAGTCGCTCTTTCTTACCATTAAGAACGTGCACTGCGATGCTGATGGGTTCGGTGCTCGAGGGGCTGCAAGTATAGTTCCCTGAGTCCGAATATTGAGCATTGGCGATGAGTAGCGTGCTGATGGTCACCTCAGCTACAACCGTTTTAACAGTGATACCTCCACGTTTCGTATCGTAGTTGATCATCCGATTGTAGTGATACCAGAACACGTAGGCAGGTGGCTCGGGACTCTGAGTGATTGTACATGTCAAGTTGATGGTACTGCCGCTTTTCATATACAATTCGCTAGGACCCAAAATAGATGCCATTGGAACTAGAAAAATAATAATAACAAAAAAATAATTAATATTTCATCAAATTTGGTTTGTAATTACATTGCACCAGTATGAAAATATGGGAAAATCTCTCCCTAGATCCTTCCTTAATGACATGCATAGGTTCGCCAATATAAACGCTTTGCTAACCATGAATTGCCTCAACAAATACCGTGTGCATTCATTAAAATTCCACTCATTTTGAATAGTCATTAAAATTTGACCATTTTTAATACAAATAACCTCCGCAACAACCAACCTTTACTTTTAATTAAAAAAAAAAGTATTAATTAACTTGCAAGGAGACCTCAAAACTCATTGCAACCATTTTTATTACTTAAAATGGCTTGTTTGCACTATTTAGGAAGTGAATACGATAAAAACAAACAATAAAAAAATATTAAAAAAGAAAAAAAAAAGAAGAAATAAGTGGAATGAGCAAAACGATGGTTGCTTGGTTGCCAAATCAGCGCGATAGACTGGTTATTATTAGATTCTTTTTCCCAATCTCATTAACTTCATAGAGAAATTGATCGTATCAAAGTCAGGAAACATACTTTTTCGAGCAAGGACGAACAGTGAATGCTGACAAAGAAAAGTCAACTTATTGCCAACTCAAGGACAAGACAAAAGAAATTACATTTACAATACACGATTCCCATCAAAAATTCATTAAACAAGATTGGTAAATCGACAAAAAAAAAAAAAAATACCAATTAAAAAATAAATAAAAATTTAACTCGTGATTTATCAAAGAAAAACAAAAAATTGTTTAGAATTCGTAATGGGTACATCGATCGAATAAAAACAAAAAAACAAACGACTTTATACGAAAATATGTCCAGTGGATCGTAATAAATTTGCCGATAAATTTTTTCCGCTTTATTTGGTCAAATGGATTCTTTTGGCTTGTGCACTCGGCTGTTCTTTCTTCTCGTAGAACCTGATAAGTTGGGTGCAGTGCTGGCCTCAGCATCCAACAGTCTATAGAAAAGACCTCGGCCGATAAGAGGAAGAGACGCTGTTCATGTGAATTGGTCATCCCCCAAAGACAAGGGCCAGCCTCGTTCACGACTCCTCTTAACCCCCACTTTTCCACTTTGGAGGACCCAATTATGCAGGAAAAGAGGTGAGATAGATATTTCCACATCGAAATGACCATTACTTCACCTCGACGACTCACTAGAATTTTACTGCTGCTGACATCAACGTCTGTTCAACCCACTAGAATTATAATATCCAAGAATATAGCACATACTCTATAACCCCGCATCGTCTTTAAAAACATCATTACAAATTTTTCTTTTTTTTTATATCAATAAAAAAACTTTTTATTATTTTATTTTTTTTTTTTTCAAAGAAACTTTTAATCTCCAACTAAAAAAAAAAATTGAATTATTTTTCTCCAATCTTCAATAATTTTTTTTTTTTTCGCATTGGATTTGTTCGGTATAATTCAAAATTTTATAAGAAAAATTTATAGAAGAACTGCAATCTCACTTTGTTGAACAAAATTGAGTTTGTAAGCGCAATCCAACAGAGCTTATTGTCCATAGCAAATACAGAATGGAAATCTGTGGTTAGACAGAAACCAGTTGCCAAGACATTTCTTCCAGACGCATCATTTTCCTCCCGCAGACCTCCAGATCACGAAGATATTGTGTTGCAAGTTTCTGAGTTAATGCAACAATTTGTATTTGCAAGAAAGCAAATTCCTGGCGATGATACGCCAATAAAAGTGCTAGCAGCTGGGATTGGCAAAACCATATCCGGTAGAATATGGACATATGATGGCATGGCAGACCTCATGGACATCGAGCGAAATAGCAGTTTCTTACTATTATTGCTGGTATCATCATCACAAAACGTCTCAGTGTGTGTGGTACAATTTATGTATTTAATATCCGACAATAAAGTCGGATTGAATCAATTAGTAACTCATATTAAAACCTTGAGAATTGATTAAGATAACCATTTCAAAGTGCTAAGTCAAACTTATTACTCAATCAATTTAAAGTGACATCTAGTGCCGGATCACCAGTAGCTGTGTAATGTTTTTATTGCTTCCTACAGTAGCCAACGCTGGTATTTTCACTACTAACTCTAAATTATCGATAATCAGCTGAGCACAGTGAACCAGAACCCCCAACTGAATGGTCTCTACAGGGCCTCAGCTCATGCTGACTGAACAACATAAAAGTAATTATCATTTCCCTCACATCTAGTGGTCATTCAATGGCATCAGGGGTTTCTCATGCACACTTGGTAATTATTATTTTATTTTGTGTTCTTAACTTTAAAAAAAAAAAATTTTAATATATATATAAATTTTTTAAGGTATTTTTCCCCACAAAACAAATAATTAAAACCTGCACACAAAATCCCCCCCGGTCATATACAATAATTTAAAGCCCACAGAAGAAATAATTAAAACTTCTATCTTATTTTTTTATATTTTGTTTTAATTACTTTTTTTGTCTTCGCTTCTATTTTTTTTTTTAGAATATAATTTATATGTCATTAGAAAATTTCTAAATGGATTTTGGCATCCTTTGAAGTCACAACTCACAATATTCCAGTAGTTATACAAAAAACCATTCTAATGAAGAGAATTATGCCAACTACAAGTTCCAACTTCCAACTAATGATTGCACTATAATAAGCTTAAAAAAG
>JH431915.1:239825-258432 GCA_000239455.1 Strigamia maritima | reverse complement strand
TTGTTTTTTTGTTGAAATGTAACGCGCAATTTAAAAAAAAAATATTTAAAAAATTGAGTCAGAGATTTGCACAGAGCTGCTTTGGCCGCATTCGAGCCATTGAACGCGGCCAAAAGCAATTTTCAGGAAAGGAATTTTTAATCCTTTACCCACACCTTACTTGCAGTGACATGTTGATGATGTCACCGCTGCCCACCTTACTTTACCTACCCATAAAATAAATTTGCAATATTACTATTATTAAATTCATTTTTTTTTAAATCTGTAAACAACACTAAATAAAATCTAAAAACTAAAAAAATTTAAAAAAATTTAAAAAAATGAAAATAACTATCAAAATATAGTCAAAATAATTATTGCTATTAATTACAAAGGCTGCAGTTGATTGAATTTTATTTTAGATGGATATTATGTCGAAAATGAGTTTCTTTAACTCAATTCACCATGTGTTTTCAATGCAATCGTATGCAATAGTAGTCTGTCGAGCGTTCGCAGCGCCACCGTGGCAGAAAATGATACTAGCGGTCCTTAATGAGAGAGAGACCACTATTCCTTCTTACACTATGCCAGTAGTATGGCATGGTGGTGTGCGTACTATATCACCTTGACCATTGTTAAAATCGCTCTTTTGCTCTAATTTATTTGATTTCGATGCACTCGTGATTTTGTCAATGTAGAAAATTCATTATTTGGGCCTACTTCGATAAACTCCCTAGCGCTTATGATATTACTGTTGAATATCACACTTGACATTTATATTACAGCAATAAATACAGATGTCACAATACAGGAAAAAGGCACTTTTCTTATAGTTATAAAACAATATGACTGTATATTTCAAAATATTATTTGAACTTTCATTATTTTTCTCTCCAGTGTATATAAAAATGTATATTGATCAAGTCCCGTTATTGATCGCAAACTTTTATGATGTATGCAATCTTTAAAAGAAGTCGCTTAGATGGAAACCCGAAAACTTATGAGTTGCTAGAGCAATATTTGAAAGCCATTGATATAATTAGAGAATATGAAACTGCAAGCCAAAATGCGCAGCAGCTTTTTTCCCTATACCGTATTTTAAAATTTAAACAGCATTAATTTAAGCAAAAGCCAAACTGAGTGCACAAAGTTCGAGCTAAAAAAAAAAAAATTTCCACAAGCAATCAAAATTGAATTTACTCAACATTCGCATAACGTGGTTCAATGTAAGCAACAAATTAGCTCCAACTTTCTACACAAATCAAGCCCTCCATTGACAAATCCGAATGCTTCACTTTAAAGTAAAACAACTTTACTGCAATTTACATCGCCCCTAGTGGCGAACCTTTCCAAACGCTGAGGTGTGTATGCTCTCGAGGTAATGGAAAATTTTTCAAGTGAGCTCTGCTGCCACTTTTAAGCCACTTTGCCTATACTAACGTACCAACTTGGACGGGTTCAAGGACTTGCAATTTTTAAGCCAATGTTATAGTGTGCATAAAGACTGAGTTGGCAGAACGAAAATCGATCAAAGAGACGGAAGGGAGCATTAGTCCTACTATAAAATGACAAAAAAAATCATTAAAAAAAAATCACGGAAAACATGAATAATTAAAATCTATTCCAGTGACAACAAATGCTATTTACTCATGTTTTCAAAGGAATTCGGCACTTTGGGACACGCATATCTCGAAAACCAAAGTCCTTGAGAAAGCAAATGAGGTATCTGAAAGAAATGTCTTGATGACTGGTCCATTTTTAACCACATAATTGCATTCCTAGATTTATCAGAAGTCCAGAACATGCGCAAAATTGTTTTTTCCCCTTCAAATTAAAGTATAGACATTTTGTTAGGGAGCCAATTCTTTAATATTTTGCCGTAAGATGGCGGGCAGTAAGCCACCATTGCTCCATTGCTTCATTGCATTTTTGATTGAGCATACAACAAATGTAAATAGACTATTGCCCTGTTTACACACTTTCGGAAAGTCTTGCGTTCACACTTGATCCAGTTTTGTACAACTCGGATCAAAATGGCCAACTTTTCTACAACTTCAGTTTAAGAAATCTCTTCTATAACCTGACATCATAACTCTAAAACATGCCCCGTGCCTAATCACGTGACTGACCAGTGACCACATGGTTTACCACATTGTTTAACAACAATAATATTTTTAATTTTTCTCGCCACACATTTGTCTTCATTTTGCCAGACAAATAACCCACAGGTTTTTACAAAATGAAGAAAACTTCATCACAAGAAGATGATGATGAATTAAAAGTTGGAGAAATTAAACTTTTAGAAAGTCATAACTTCTACAAAAGTGGTTCAAGTGTAAACTAAGCATTACTAATTTGTAAGAATAAAAACTAGTGTTTGTGTATGGCAAACCAGAAACCAACGTAACAATTGCTTTTTAGTAAAAATGTCCTCACTTATCTGCCAAATATGCAACAAACAGTAGATTTCTTGTTCGAATCCAGTTTCTTGCTGCAGTTTTGAAATTACTTAACAAAGCAGGAAAAGTTACGTTACCACTTAAGGGGCGTGACTTGCACTCGTGACGTCATATTTTAGAAGAAAGTTCTAAAACTCTTGAGTTCTAGAAAAGTCGACATTTTGTTTCGAGTTCTAGAAAAGTGGGTTAAGTGTGACGCACTATAGTTTCTCCAAGTGAGCGAGACTTGAAGAAAAGTGTGTAAACATGATAAGCAAAAAAATTATTAGCAAACATCTAAAAATCCAAACTAAAATGAAAATTGTTGTGGTTTTCCTTACTTTGGTGATGACAAAACACCAAACAAAAAAAAATTGATGTCTGGTTCATTCATGCGATTAAAAATTCATGTGTGGTATTTAATTTTTCAGTTACCAAAAATACGCCAAGAGTCTCTAAAACATGTGTCTTTTTGGATCAGAAGTGCCAAACAAAACCCTATATTTTTCCACTGGGGTTTATGAATTGCAAGATGGCTAATGCATAATTTAGCTTATGTCACTGTTTGAGTTGAGCATATACTGTTTACCAGAAATTGAAATTGATTTTATTTTTCTTTCATTTTACTGTTGAAGATTGCTAGGCAAATATGTTGAAATTTAAAAATAAGAAGCCAGATAATATACATTTTTGGAAAAGGAAATCCAGAAGAAAAATCAACATTTATTTAAATATTTTAGAAAAATGTTAAATCCACACGCCGGAAATTATTTCTGCTGAAATTAACTACAACAGTTTTCGAATTTTTTTTACCAATAAAATAAGCCAGCTGTTGTTCTTTCACCAAACAAAGAAATGAGAAAGCTAACTAAAGGGAGTAAACTAAAACAACTTTAATGTAGGAACAATTTCTCCGCCTTTCTCATATTCTTGTTCTGTTTATACAGAAATTCCTACACCAAACATGAGACCAAAAGCATACCATGGGAAATGACATTCCAAATATTTCAACTGAAGTTCTTCGGTACCTTAAAGAGTTTGACATAAAGAAAAATCCATAAGGAAATTTTAGCAACCAAATTATTCATTCCCATTTTTTAATTTTTAATTTATAATGGCACCATGTTTCGCTAATATTTCAGTAACCCATTAAGTATTTTTCTTAAAATGAGAGATATTTTAATGCGTCTTCACCAAAGGTGTCATTTCATTATTAGAACACCTATTTACAATAATATATGGAAGTTTTAACCCACTGTTGCATCTATAAAAAAAATTATTAACAAAAAAAACGCTTCGCGCCTTATATTTTGGTCGCAGTTTCAATTTCTAGTCACGTGATATCAAGTTTAAAATTAAATACCGTATATACTCGCGTATGTAAGTCCCCGGGCCCCCAACTTTGACGTCAAAATCGGTTTTGGCCCGTTTATCACTATATACATTACGTATAAACTAGTAAATTCGTGTATAAGTGGACAAAGATTTTGACCAAAATTTCAAAAAAAAACCTCTAATTAATCTCTAATATATCTTGTAAAATGAAATTCAATGAATGACAATTAGATTACCGTATCTACTCGCATAAAACATTTCATAACAATTAAATTCTAGGGGTACGATATTCGTCCGAATCTCTGACAAGGGGTTCCGAATCTTTCCGAATCCCACTAAAAATCTTCCAAATCTCAACCGAATCTTCGAATCTTGTATCACAAAATTTAACGAAAAATGTCCAAAAAACATTTTAAAAAATGTTGTAAAAAACAAAATTTTTTTATTTTAATTTTTTTTTGTTTGAAATCCGGAAAATGAAAATATCGAGAAATTGGAACCGTTTTTTGTGCGAAATCATTAACCAATCAGAACACTGTAGGATATAACTCCTTAATACACAGTCCTAGTATTTCTTTTTGCTACATGTAGCGCATGTAGCTACATGACGTCACCTAATACAGGAAGTGACAATACTGTAGTGCCGTATTCCTCCGTATTGTGGAATACAATTTGACAACTGTAGTGCTAAAAAAATGGAGGATTTTGACATCCATGTGCTTTGTGAGTGGATTGTAATTAAACACATTGAATAAATTATTTATTTTCTGTAAACAACATTTAGTATTCTTTTTTAATTATAATTACAATTATTTTATTAAGAAATTTAAAAATTTGAAGGCAATTAACATTAGAAGTCAGACAGATTATTATTAATTTGTATGACTGACTGTTAAAAAAAAATAAACAAATTAATTTTTTTTAAATCACAATCTACAAATAATTTCAAAATCATTCCAAAATGATTTTATTATTATTATTTATTATTTATTATTATTTATTATTATTTTCGATTTGTCCACTATAAATATATGATGGTAACCCCCATGTTTTGCCTTGGTAATCACCATGTTATTTTAGTGATCGCCATTTTATTATGACGCTGATCACGTGGCAAAGCGTAGCGCTACAGTGCGCTACATCTCAAAAAGAAGTCGCGAGCGCATGCCGAGCGCTCTAAAAAGAAATACGGCAAGCTGCCGCTACTGAAAAAAGCGCTCTATACAGAAATACGAATTTTGCACCGTAGCTCTACATGTATCAAAAAGAAATACACCTAATATTCGCATTACACACCCGCCACCTAGTGAGAGCATTTTAAACAGCTTAAACGTGATAGAAATCACTTCCGGTTTTGCTATGTAATGGCATAATAGTAGAAGGGGAAGTAGCCTAAGCCCCACCCCTTTCTCAGGTCACGATATGGGTTCCAAAAAAGCTCTAATCTACAAATATGTCACGATAATCAAGTAATATCTATGTGGTAAAACAAAAATAAAGGTTCAATGTTTCAATATTATTAAACATCTTTAGTTATAGCTATCTAGTTATTTACTTATCAATACTTGAAATCTCAACACTGTGTTGGTTAACGAATTTGCTCCATGTTATTGCGGTGAAAACGTGCAACTGGTGCTGTTGTCACTTTGGCTCTAATTTGTAACAAATTTGATTGGACGATTTTTCAAATACTGACTGTTCCACCAATCAGGCCAAGGAAGGAGCCAAAAAGCGCCAAAAAGATAGTAGCGCCATTGCAATGTGGTATAACACCTGAAATAAGGAGTTTCGCTACTTCCCCTTCTACTATTATGGTAATGGAGAACCTATGCATTTTTATATCTTGCCATCTTGAACATTTTGTTGTGTGCCTGAATGCACCAACAACAGACAAAATTATGATTTTTCAGCAACGAATCCAGCTGCACAGTTTTATACAGAATTAGTTAAATCTTTGAATTAATTAATTAAGTTTAGTCAGGCAATCGTAGGAGAGAAACTTGCTTTTGGTGAATCAAGGCATGGAAACCATAGGATGCCGTTGGATTCGGTAAAGGTCTTTTGTCAATCCCAGTTATATTAGTTCCACATCAAACGGCGCTCGGAATCGATGTGGATTGCGCTGCCGGTCAGTTTACGATAATCAGAGTTGCGTACAATGGATTTGATACGAATCCGTTCATTAATTAAAATTAATAAAAATCCACGTGGAATCACTTTTTACCCGGGCAGAGGATAGTATTCGAAATTCATTGAATTTTAATTTTTTTATTTAAAAAAAAAATTATTGAACCGATTGGAACAGATTCGCTGAAAATCGAGCAATCGAGTGGTGCGAATGGATGGAGGACGTACATGCATTTGTGTGGACGAAGAAAAGAGAGAGGAGTTGGATGCCTGTAATGATTATTAGGCTATACCTATATTTCTTTCTCTTTTTTTTTGTTGTCATTTTTACTTTGTAGTTTAATTTATCAGTACAATTTAGTTTACTTTCAATAAAGTTGAATAAAGTTCTTTGACTTTGATTGACTAACCATTAGCGTTTGTTTTTTAAATTTCGATTAAATGCAAAACAGGATAATAATACAAGTCAAATGTGGAGAAAAATGTATATAACATGATGAATTCACAACCACAAAACCCAGAAATAAAATTAGTCA
Organism: Strigamia maritima; assembly: GCA_000239455.1. Lineage (NCBI taxonomy): Eukaryota > Metazoa > Arthropoda > Chilopoda > Geophilomorpha > Linotaeniidae > Strigamia > Strigamia maritima. The sequence continues at coordinate 252,017 of JH431915.1, read as the reverse complement.
ATGGACAAGCTTGGAACACCAAGATCTTTAATATCCCTAATAATGACTTGAAAGTTCTTATTTTTGCATCAAAAAGTTAAAATTTGACTTTTAAATCTGAAATTTTCTTTGTTCTAAACTTATTTTCATGAGTTCATTAGTTATTGTTGCCGAATTTGTGATTGTTGTGGTCCAAACGCGTGTTCTGCCATGGTTTGTTTTGATTTGTTTCACAATTGGAAGTTTCGAATTAATGGCAAGAGATGGCGCACGGATCAATTCGCATGCGCAGTACGTTAATGCGAATATTGTGTATTGGAGTTTCAAATATTAATGCCAACGCAACGATAGAAAACTTTATGGAAGATTCTGCTGACCTGTTTAAAACCGACCAACTAAAGGAAATCTATGGAATTTATCATAAAAAACCTTTCTTGAATCTTTCGAATCTCATTCGAATCCCATTTTAATCTTCCAAATCTATACAAACCTTTCGAATCCAAAGCTGAATCCCTTAAAATATCTCTAAAAATTCAAATCTCTGACATACAAATTTTGATTGTCATACCCCTCGATTAAATTCCTTACTGTTAATAATAATTCCATAACTTGCAGATTCAACAGCCCAGTTATAAATAAACTTTCAAATGTCAAAAACTTTCATCCCAAAATATCAAATATCAACCTCAATGATAAATAAGCACAAATTTCATATATTTATTTATCAACAACTCGACACCTGAATCCATTTCAAGTATATATGTGCATCTATAGAAAAGACTCAATTTATCAACCACCTCTAGCAAGAATAAAGCTTTGTCAGGTTTCACAAATATATTTTCATGACTTCAGCTGGTGGTAACGACGAGACTTCACGTTTCCTTCCTTTGGGAGGTAAGGCCCAAAGCAAGATTCATGTGACACTGTTCAAAGAAATAAAACCCATGATGTCAGGGAATCGGTTGAAAAAGACCACGAATGACAGACAAGCGAGCTTAACGCTCTTCTTTTTTTAAAATTTATGTTAAATAAATTATAACACACCTATAATTACACTAAAATACAGCTGGAATGGTCAATTACGAAAATGAGTTATAACTGTGTAATAACCGAGAAAATCCAAAAATCTGAGACAAACTCAATTAAAAATAAAAACTATACTTAACAAAAATTAACAAAAAAAATTGTTTTTAACACTTCAACTTAATGCTAATTATTGCTAATTCTAAATTAAAATACAACTAATTAGTTTTTTTATTGCTTTACATTATATTTTTGTCTATTTAACCACTAAAGTTTGCCTCTTGTGACATGTAAATAAAGTTAATTTACCCTTAACTGCACACTAGCTTTAAGCCTAGTATCTACCACTGTCACCTGTTCCTTCTAGAATAATCTTTTGCAACCCTCACTTCTATTCGGTTGAAAATCTCATTTTTTTAAGCCTATACAATTTTGGAGGAACGGATTTTGATAAGCAAAACCTACTTTTTAAATAAAAGAAAAGACGGAAAAAACTATTGATTTTAAGTTAAGGGAGAACTCTTACTTGCCAGATTCACTGCACATAAGGAAATAAGAAAGTGAGAAAAGAATAAAAAAAACTCACAGTCCAACATTTGCCAAACATGAAAATGTATGTGATGCAAACACATCTTTCAAAGACTGACCAGCAAGGATAAAAATCCACTCTTGTACACACAAATCCAATGCTGCGTTACAATGGACACTTCAAATATATTGTACTAGAATCTTATACGTTCCTATAATACCGTTTTTAATTCGGTATTGGCCCACACATTGATTTTAATGACTATTATGGTCTAAAATAGTCATTTGGCATCCGGGTAACTCATTTTACACCAATTCAAGATATTTTGCAAATCCTAAGGACATGATATAGCTAGTCGTTAAGGCTACTACGACAATTATTTTAATAAACTGCATTATTAACAGCCAATGACAGTCATTGAATGCCCTTATATGGCGTCGATGCCTTCAGTTTGTTTTCTTTTTTAAAATACCGTAAAATACCGGTATCTCCCAAACCCTAGTTCTAATATACCTATATAGCGAAGCATTAACAGTGCGAAAATACGATAAATACAATAAATAAATAAAAAAATTTAAAAAAGATATTTTTTTATAATAAAATGGCTTTAAGTTGTATCTCAACCATGTTTTCTCTAGCTGTCACTAATAAAAAATAAATAAATTGAAGTAGTTCAGTGCGATATCCAATATACACCTAACCACTTTCATATCTACCTTATGACCTGTTTATCACCATTTTCTACATTAAACAAAAAAAAATTCTATTTTTATATCTCTTCACAGTGTTGATACCCTTCATCAGTTGGTCTAAATTACTCGCTGATGTACAAGTCCCTTGAACAAATAAAGGAAAAACGTGCAAAGTCTTAGACCAAATAATCTTAGAAGTTTTAAAGTGAACACAAAGTCCGAAAACAAATAAAATTACTCCAAAACTTGTGAAATGTGCAATGCACTGCAATAAACTACAACTCATAACAACTCCCTGAAGAAAAAATGTATTAAGAAATAGAAATATTTGCAGTTTACAACAAACTAACACCGTAAATTCCATTTTTCGAACACGAAAAACTTTTTTTGACACGTATAACATTAGTATATGTCATAATTATAAGGGAAAAGTAGATGGCACAAATTCTGTCAGTTATACTTTATACCTCTATTACTTCACAATAAGTAATTAGAGTTACAGAAATAAAAAAATAAATAATTCTTACCTTTTTTTAAGCTTAAATGTACCCTCCCAAGAATATTAAATTATCCACTATGAATTATTTATGTCTTTCCTTCCTGCCTAAACTTTCAAAAGTTTTTGCTTGAAAATTTTGTATGTTTTATATGTTTAAAAGAAAAGAGAATTATTAATAATTTCCATTTTTTTATCTCACTTTTTGGAAATTTCTAAAATTTAATCTGATTGCACTTAGAACATTTATATTTACCTTCAAAATTGATGTAGAAATTAGAGAACTAAAATAAAATATTTTAAAAATATATAAATTTCTGTATAAAAGAAACTAAACTAGAAAATGTCTGCTTTTCTTAAACAAAAATGTCAATTTTGTAGTTTTTAAATGAGTTCATTTGTACTAAGACTTTCCTTTTATTATAAAAAAAAAAAATTTCATTATTGCCATAAAATATTTGAATAACGATGATTGCAGCAGACTCTTTCCTCAACAACTTGGCAAATGGAAAAGCAAATTATGCATTAGCTTCACTTTTTTGTTCATCTCAACTCGTGGCAAGAAATGGAAGAGATAATACCCTGCAGCCCGAGCTCCTCTTCCTCTCTCCTCTACCATTTGTGCAATTATGCGAATTGCACCTACAAAACTTGGCCAACAAATTTGTGCCGCGCTCAAATTTAACCAACCACACATTAACACACCCGATTCATAACTTTTAAAGCGAGAAATATTCACGGTGAAACTTCGCGCGTGTTTGTTTGCACCGAACATCTCCGGCATTTGGAATTTACACACGACGAGTAAATATTTCTCACTAAAAAATTAACAAAAAACTTTAAAAAATACCATTACTAACACTTAAATTAAACAATCACAAAGGTTTACTTCGTTAGTTGTTGATTTTACGAAAAAAATCGATGATTTTACTTCACTCACCTTGTATTGATGCAGCCATTTGCAATAGTACGAAGCGCCACCTTGTGGCAAAAACCAGAAAGTTGCTAATCCGATTGTTCAATCTGTGCATGCATATATATGCAGAGATTTGTAAAAAGTTTAAGATTTATGTTATATACCATAAATCTTAACTTTTTACATGTTGATTTAACAAATGGATGTAACAAAATGGACGAAACAAATAAATAATTAGATTTTCCAGTTTACTTATGTCTATGTGTTCAAAACGACTGCAAAAGCAAGAACAGTTGTTCTCGGATGATGGCATCTCTGGCACTTAAACCTAATGAGAAGGCAAAGCCTCATTCATGCCGCATGAACACACCTCCCAATTCGCCACTTACGAACAGAAATTGTCATTTTTGTAGTTTTTTGACAGAAAATATTCGTGTGATGTGGCAAGCCAGTAGCAAGCTACTATGCACCACTTCACCACTTGAAAACAATTTCTCAAATTTCTACTAATGTAGTGGAAAACCCTCGAGAAGTGGCAAAATCTCTCGATTGTTATCCGTATATATCAGCAATAAATCGCTAAATTTGGAGGATGTTCAGTGACATGTAAACTATCAAAGGGCTAAGAAAAAAGAATAAACACATTGAAAGAAAAAAGCCAATAAAATAAAAAGTAGCAAATAAAAAAAGAAAAGCGATAGTTGCTTAGATGATGGATCGCGCCTTTAAAAAGCAACGGAAATTGTCCTGAGCATGCTCCAACAGCTAACTGTTTCCCTCGGCCAGTCAAATAAAGTCAAATACACAGTGCTCCAGCTGGATGCAAGCCAGGTTCAAAGAATATTAATAATAAAAATGTTACACTAAACTGAAATAAAATTTTACGAATGTCGTAAATGTTCCTCGTATTTCGACAATTAATGCTACTAATTGATCAAAATACATATATATACATATATAGTGTCAGACTGACCTACCAGGCTACCGGACATGATAATACCGTATTTTGTCAATTAAGGGCCGCGGCCTTTATTACAAATTGCGGCCGAAGGCGGCGCTTTAATCGTTTTGTCGTAAATTACGTTGCATGTATGCAACTTTTAAGTTGTAAAACGTCGATTTTAATTTATTTAATACGTGCAAACGTATTACAAACATATTAAAAGCGTTTAAACACATGTTTTACAACTTAAAAGTTGCGTACATGCAACGCAATTTACGACAAAACGATTTAATTAAACCGTAAACACTTCAAATAACCGCCGCGACCGTAATTCGAGTGCGGCGTTTATTTCGAATTACAGCCGAGGGGCGCGGCAGTAATTGAGGGCGGCCCTTAATCGACAAAATACGGTATTTGTTAATATTAATATTTTCATTAATAATCATGTGTAAACAGAATTATTTGAATACAAAAAAAAATCATTATACTTTTATTAAATTATTATTATTTTTATATATATAAACTAGAAGCATCCCGTGGAAAATCCACGGTGCTAGAAAAAGAAATTTGGACTCGAATCTCAAGAATGTGACTTTGGAATTTCAAAATTTCTAGATTTCAAAATCACGTTCTGGAGATTCGAGTCGAGATTTCGAGACTCAAAAATCTTTCAATCTCTACAACTGTTGGATGGAACATTCAATTTGGGCGCCATTTACACATCTGTTGCAAATGGCACCCAAATTATATTTTCGATCTAAAAATCGATATACTGTATGAGATTTTAGATTGAAAATACAATTTGGGCGCCATTTGCATTTTTTGTCATATGACGTTTATACGCCAATAGCCAATCACGTTAGCGTTACGGAACAGACAGAAAGAGACTGGGAAACTACCTTTCGTGCGCGAAACTCCCATTGGTTAATGACCTATATATTGTACAGAAAGTATATATTGTGCTATCTTATTTTAATTCTCTAGTCGAGCCGAATCGAAAAATCATTGTTTCGTATCCAAAAAATGTGCGCAACAATACAAAAACCCAAACGTAAATAAATTTTTAAAAATATTTTACGAGCATTTTCATTTGTTAACAATGGCATGCTCATTTTTTGGACTACAAAGCAATGATTTTTCAACTCTGCTCATCTAGAGGATTAAAATAAAATATCACAATATACAACTCCGTGCCAATAAAATGGAATATATTGACCTATCCCCTGTGTGCCTTGTAGTGAAATCACAAATTTGAAAAAGAAATATGTGCCTGTGAAAGTTGTGCATTTAGGGCTTTATTTTAGAATGATTAAGCTTCAAAATGATCAAAAATTTGCATCAATATCTTATTTTGTTAAAGTTTAAACAATAAATAACTGTGAACAAAAAAATGGAATATGTCAAATGCTGTGACACAAAAATGGAATATTCCAAGTAAATGATCAAAACTATTTTTATTTTGATAATAACATAATGAAATCTTAATATTTGGTTGGCCAACCCTTTGCTCAAATAACTGCTTGAATTCTGAGAGGCATAGAACTACTCAACTACGTGCATTCCTCTTGGGTAACTTGTGATCATACCAACTTCAGTTTAGCTTTCAAATCCTCTTTTTTGTTGGTTTCTCTTGAGCCAACCTCTTTTTCATGATGTCTCATAAACTCTCGGTGGGATTTAAGTCAGGCAGATTAGCTGGCCATGGTAAAACCTTAATATTATGGGACTTAAACCATTCAGCGTCGCTTTTGCTGCATGAGCCAGTGCCTAAACCTGTTGAAAAATGAAATCATCTGCATTATTGTTCGGATAGAGTTGCTCCAATGATGGAATCAAATAATAATCGAGGAGTTCCTGATAAACTACTTCATGTATAGGTTTCAGTGACAAGTGCTAAACATCCTACACCACCAGCGCTCATAATCCCACTCATCCCACATCACTTTCCTAGGGTCAATGGATGGTAAGCCTCATTTTTTGTACTGTAGAATGTGGCGTAAAAAAGATGAGACTTACCATCCGTCGACCCTAAGAAGGTGTGTGAAGTTTTTTGGTAGTGTTATGGCTTGGGGATGTATGTAAAAAATGTTAAAAACTAATTTTTTATGTTTATATTTTTTTTTCCTATAAATATTGAACTCAAGTTGTTACTGATACTGCTTATGTGAATTCTAATTATAGCCAATTACTTATAAAGATTTTAATATCAAAGATTTTAATCTTTGCAATTTAATTCCACTGAATCTACAAAACACAAAAAACTTAATAACGTTTTATTTAAAAAACTAAACTAAAAAAAAAAAAAAACCCAAGCAAGCAGTGACATGATTGATTTATCTTTAATAATCATCCTTGAAACATTAGCTGAGCTTAACCTAGTGTTGGATTTTAAAGAAAATTGTATTAATGTTCTTCTTAAGTGTAATGTGCATGCTGAAAAATCGATGTTCATTTAGAGACCAAACAGAGATTAAGCAGAGAAGTCTTCTTTTTGCTTGCCTTTCGGTACAACTACAATGTAATTAAAGATGAAAACCTCACAATCAATCTATATCATAAAATCAACACCCACATTTGTTACCTCTTCTCTCTACAAAATTAAATTCTTTCTTTTGTTACAATAATAATAATAATAATTAAAAATTTAAAAAAAAAAAATAATATCGCCTTATAGTGGAGGAAACAAAAATTGATTATAAATGGAATCCAAAGAATGGACAAACAACTAATTCTATAATTCCAAACCCCTATAACCCTATTGTTGATAATTCGATGGGTTCAGGAAATTTAACCACACCGTGATAAGAAAACAAGCGGCAAATTTTGACGCAGAGCCAAATCCATAGAAAATAAAACACAAACACACACATCAAAGAAGACCATAATAATTTTGTGCATTATGTTTATTTTATGTTGTTTTTCTTTGTTTTGTATTAATCACAGTTATTAACATTCAATTAGTTATTTCATTTAAATATAATTATTTTTCAATCTTATTTTCCAATATCAACCATTTCTGTATTTATTGTAATGCATACATTCCCACTTATTTACCCGACTAACAGAAAACAAAAAAAAAAAAAAAAAAAAAAAACCCAAATGAATGTTTTTACGGCATTTCTACATCAGGCAATGCACTTGCTCGAAGAGTCTTCTGCTTTATCAAATATTGATGACTGCGCCCCAAATGGAATCTAAGGACTTATTCTCTTGCAACCATCTCCGACCAAAACCAGCATTCCTTTACTAGCTTTTCCCTCTTACACTCATTCTCCCCTATACCCCCATCAAACCCACTCTTGCTCAGTTTTGCACACACTTTCCGCGCAAGGAACCTTTTAGTTGTCTCCAAACATATTAAATATTAATGGTGTAATTTGGGTTGCTTTAAGACGCCAAATCTTGCAAGTCAGTATATTATGACTAAATAGGTACCGTATTGGTAATAACATTTTTCATATAGTACAATCTGAATACTTGTACTTTTTGTTTTATTTAATGCAAATTCCTCACTTGTTCCTGTTTCGAAATTATTTGTAATCTAAACTGGCTTTAGTAATAAATTAATGCTTGCTTAATCCATTATGTGCATAATTCAATTAAACACTCTAATCCCTATATAGAAACAATGCATATTATTATTATTACTAAGTAATTATTTATTGTTTTGGGATTACGTTTAAGGTCACCATTTTCACTCCATAAAGCATAGGATACATCATGAGCACAACTCATATGATATGACAGGATAGAATCGACCTATATTGCACAATACGTCACATTCAATTACATGAAAATTGTTCGCAATCATTGGAACGCCATAAACTAATTTCGAGGAGAGTTATGCACAGAATATTGTTAATGAGATGGGTAAATAATTTGGTCAGAATATTTTTAAATTTCATATCAAAATAACATCGAAATAACATCGACGTCGAAATAACATCGAAATAACACCGACGTCGAAATAACATCGATTGAAATTTTCTGCGGTTGACTTTTCTCACTGTAAAAAGAAGAAACCAATCTACCCACAAGCCATCTATAATTCAATAATTGCAATTGCCAAACGAAAATAAACCTGAGCCAAAGTGTAATATTGCAAATCAAATTTCAATTACAGATTATTGCCCATTTGCAAACACAATTGGCACATCAATTATTCATAACACTCGATAGCAAATTAAAACAGCTGTCGAATACACCCTACATATTTCCTAAGGTGTCGACTGATTAATTGCATTATTCTACACTGATTACACAAGCACAGTGAGCGACATTCATTTACTGACATAGCTGTCATTGCCTTATGCCGTCAGATTCTAATTACAACCTCAACTACATTTTTACGCCTCGAAATTAAATGTAAACATCCTCAGCGGGAAAAAGACCAAAACAACTTCCAATATATAGCTTGTGTAAAGCGTCTACAAAACACATCCAACTAACAGTATACAGACCACGAGTGCTAATTACACTTATTGATGCAACAATAAGAGTGTTCTTCCTTCTCTGCTGTTGTTTTCGACTTAAATGAATATTTTTGCTACATTGTAAGAAAATTACGTATTTCATATTTTCTTAGGTTTTTTAAAATTTAACTCCAAATCCTAAAGGCATCTGGAGCATTTTGCATATATAAAAAGAGTTTTCCATTTGTCTTTTCCCCATCCGCTCATCTCTCCATATCAAAATTTAATATAAATTTTGAACCACATGTTGAAAATCCAGCAATAAACGTTTAAATATGAATTGATTCTTATTAAAAAAAAAATCCATTATGAGCACAAATGACAATCTCGTTTAAAGTCAACTACATATATTTCAAAAAGATAAAGATAATTTTATATAACAAAATATTCAACGCGCACAGTGCGATGCATCATGGGAGTATGACGTTCCCAACCCAGAGATAGTTCTTAGATGAAGGTTTCATTATGGCCTGCACACGCACCAATTACAAATTGTGGCTTCACTGCGCATCTGCGTGACTACAAAACAAAACTGGTGATCCGACTTCGACCATGATGCATCAAATTCGACATCAAATTGATACCGTAGAGGTATTCAAAAACTGTCGCATAAGTGCACAAATGCGTATGTGTGAAAATATGTAGTGATTTCACATATGCACACCGGAAGCCTCATGGGCCTAATGTTATGGTATGTGACTCACGTGGGCGAGTCACACTCACACCTCAAGAGGTGGGCATAGTAAGTCACAATAACAGACTTCCGGCGCGCATGTGTGAAATCACATTTTCACACTTACGCATTTACGCACTTATGCGACAGTTTCTGAATACCCCTGGCATTTTAATGAAATATAACAACAATTTAATTTTGTAAATAATTGAATGAATGTTTTTTATTATGATCTTTGACAAATTAAAATTAAAATTTTAACTCTACTTGACCTTTAAAATATAAAATAAGAAATTATAGTTAAAAACATAGCTAATGCTACAAACTTTACTTTTAGTCGTGTTTAATTTAATTTGTAAAAAAATGTTGCTCTAAAAATCAAACTACTCCATCCACCATATACTTAATTCATCTCGCATTATCATTTATTTAATTTCTTTATCCCCAGTTGCTTCTCTAGTGACTTTTCACCTTTATACGCACTGGCACTGCATCAAGTGATGAGCGAACCAATATAAGCATTCTCAAGTCACCGAAAAAAAATGCTGTCTGGTATTTCATGGCGTGGTCTATTCTCTGAAATTTATTTCTTCTTTTTTTTTCTCTTTTTCACTTCCACTCTCTTGCTCTATTACACGTCCAAGTTAATAATGGCAACCAACTTTATATCGAGAGAAGCAACAGCAGCTCTCTGCAAGTGCAATTAGTAACTTTGAGCCGTTGCTGTCAGCTTGGTGTGTAGCACATTTTATAAATTGAGTGTCACACACACTTGGCCTAACCTTAGTCTTAAACAACACCCAAGATCACAATTTACCAAAACGTCAGTTACATTAAAATAAGGAAAAAACCAGATCAACATCAACAGTAGAAACTCTTGGAAGAATATCTATACAGACAACTGGTGTTTCTGAATCGAACCAGGTATAAGACACTGGGTATAAGACACTGTGTTCAAGTAACACAAAAATCGAATCGATGTCAACTCGATATTGAATATATCAAGGATTAGAATGAATAAATCGATTTTGCATCAAAAATAATAGGTGCGTTCAAAGTTAAAACCATAATTTGACTTATCTTAATCTGGCATAATCCTGACTTACTGATAAGCCAGGTAAGTCATTTAGATTGTGAATGCTCCTTTTTAAAAAATTATGATTAAAAATCATGTTTGGGTTAGGGTAGTTTTTTGAGCTGATTTTTTTGCTTGAAACACTTAGCTTTAGTTGATAAATTGTCAATTCTATCATGGCTAATATATTCCATGAAAATACTAAAATTTGTGATAAATAATAAAAAAAATTTTAACGAACCATCACGCGAACATCGCGGCCGACGTAGGTGCGTGTTCCGCGACCACGATGTTCGGTGGCTTCCGTCAAAATTGTTTGTCATTATTTTTCGCTATTTTTATGCCGATTTCTTATGGAATCGTTTGGATGTTGTTAAATGACATCCCCACTTACAAAATTTGCAGGTTTTATTCACTAAAACCTCAGTTTGGAGTCGAGAAACATCATGCTTGATCCAAGATGGCTGCCACTGAATAACTTATGCTTACATAATCCACGATTGGTGTGACTTAGCAAAAAGCCACTTATCACAGTTGACTGCTTAGTGACGCAATTTAGGTCACTTCCGGTTTGTCATAAGTCATTTCAGACTTACATGTAAGTCATGTAAGTCATCTGACTTTGAATGCACCTATTGATAAAAACTATATGGATTTGCTATTTACACAAAAATTCAGAATTTACGATTTTATTTTTGGGTTATTTCAGCAGAGACTGCATTGATGGTATTGATAAACAAATGTATTTTGATTTGGACTGATTTATTTGAGTAACAACATTACATAGCGGCGTTATAAATCCTAATTACTACAGTCCTGCAACAATTACGAGTTTTATAATTAAAAATAATGCTCCGTAATTTCAATTACAGATCCATAAATCCATTAGATTTAATTTGTACCGAGCTACTTCAACAAATCGATTTTTTTTTAAAATATGAAATTAATAAAAAAAAAAATAAAACTAGAAAATAATATGAAGGGAGTTAATTAAATCGAGCAAGTGTGTATTTTATTATTTTCGTTTTGCATTTAGCTTTTGTTATTATCAGACGAATGCGAACTTGACGTGTCATGCAGGAAAATTCAACAGAGAAAGCCACTTTCATCTTTAGAGTGCGCTGTCAGAAAAGGACGTCAATATTTAATGGTTAATAAATTCAAGGCGGGCCTGGAGAAAGAATAAGTAGATTGAACAAAAAAAATTATGTTTATCTTTCATAAGAAACTCAAAATGAAATTAGATTTTAAAGGCGATGGGTGAGAAAAATGTTCTAATATTCAATTAAAAAATAATCTTGAAAACTTTAAAAAATCCTATCATTTCCAATCTCATTTGATTAAGTTCCACACCCCAACCTTCATTAATAAACCCTTAGATTAATTTAGATAGC
>JH431915.1:213212-239805 GCA_000239455.1 Strigamia maritima | reverse complement strand
AAAACAGCAATCAATTAATTCAATTTTATACTGAGAAATATTTATATTATCATGCCTCAATTATGCAGATAAAATTTAATTTTTTTAAATGAAATTCAAATATCTTCAATTTTGATAATTAACCAGTTAATCAACACATTAATTAACCAAATTCTATTCTCAAAATAAAGCAGAATAATTACTTATTTTTCTAACTTCAGTTGAGAAAATTTAAAAAATTCATTGTATTGCAGTGAAACAAATCATTACTAATGCATATTACATACATATACAGAAACAAAAGCAGAGAATTTCATTAAAAATAAATAAGAGTGCTATTTCATTTCACCAAATAAGAAGAATCTCAAGATTGGTTGCTGGGGTGTGTGGGTACACACAAACAAAATTAAATAGTTCCCTGTTTCGACAAATTTTTTTTTTCTTTTATTTTTTTTCTTCTAAGTTAGACGTATACAAACATCCAACTACTTTATACACTTAAACCCACTTGAAACTAACATGGTTTTACAAAACTTATCTCGAACGACACTTGAGCAACAACAAACGCATCCACTTGAAACGCTACAAAAGTTGTTGCCATGAATATCAAATCAGTGACTACAGTACGAACCGGTCGAACGACGCATATACGCAGCTAACTCACCAAAGCTGATTTGGACGGGCCATTCAGCGGGCCATAAAGGAAGTGCGAAAAAGGAAGTTTGTATGCCTTACCGTTCTGTCGCCCAGTTGCTTCACTCTGCATGTGAGATATGCAGTTTTTCCCAGCTGTGACGTGACATTGGTCGCAGTGGCGTTGTCAAAGTAGGGTTGTTGGTGGTTCTTGTCGTGATGGTCGTCCCAGAAGCTGTTATGTTTAGATGCCTTCACTTTGCTATCTGACGATTTCAATGAACTGCTGTATTCCATTAAAGATGACTCTGCAATTCAAAAATATATCTGACTTTTAGAAAACTTTTTTTCAAACAAAAAAAAAAAAAAAAAAAAAATAAATTATATTTTTGAGTTTTTAATTATTTAATTTATTCAATTTTTCAAATTTTCTCGAGTTTATAATCAATTTTTGAATAAAATTTATGTAAATTTTTTTAATTAAATTTAATAATTGAAGTTTAACCGAGAGTTTCATTCATCTAGAATGATTTAACTGGTTACATCTTTCATTACATTTGTTTTAATTATTCTTGTTAAACATTTTAACTTTACTATTAGCATATTAAAAACGTGAACTGTTTGTTATATGATACCAAATTCAGAAGCATTTGCTTGATGCTTTGTTAGCCAATGAACAAGTCCCATTTAAAGAGTCTGTGGCTCCGCAATAAACGTTTAGAATGGAGTTTAAGAATCCAAACAAAGCCACAAATTATAATCTCATAACCAGTTGAAACTAAAGCAATCAATTACTCTTTTTATTACTTTATGTTGTTTTTTGTTTTTTTTTTAAATTTAAGTATGACACTATAAATTAAACTAATGTTCCATCACATAAAATTCTTATCGAACCTTGTCCAATGTCACAACATAAATATATAAAAAAAATAATAAAAAAAAAACTCAAATCACTTATACAATTAATTATAAATATCTCGCCAGAATTATAATAGAATATTCTTGATAAAACATGTCCCGAACACTGAAGTTTGGACCAAGACGAAAAAAACGAAGAAAGTTTAAAAGAAAAAAAGTCAGAAAAAATGTAGCACTCGTTTCAATATTCTGATAACATTTTCCCAAAACCTTCACACAAATCTTCACCAACGGAAATGTTGCTCAGATATATACCAAACCCACTTGCATGTTTATTACTTTCTTTCCCCTCTAACAGCGCTATCTCGTGTTCGAGAGATGATTTAGAATTCTTTTTTACGACTGTACCAGCCAGCAGACCTGGCATAACGCGTCGCTCGATTTCTAGAAATGTAAAAAATGAGAGATAACTTTCAACAGAAAAGAATAACGGAAAAAAATGTGAATCAGTTCCTAAACTTAGTGGCTTAGATCATTTATATTAAAATTCCAACCCCATTTGAAATTTCACATTTCCTAGGCGACACACTTCAAAAAATATCTACTTCATCTTTGCAACCCTGAAAAGAAATTTTCAACAGTGTATATAGCATAGACCTTCCACAGCTGCCTCTCAATATACATACCGTAGTCAAAGTTTAGTAAATGCCAAAAATGCAAAAAACAAAATACAGTACACCCAAAGTTTACAAAAAAAAAGTTCTGGCAGAGTGGCAGGTTCGATTGGAAAAAGAAATAAATGCCCGTAAATAAAAAATACTGAAACAGAAAAATAACGGGTACTGGGCAACCTTGCTGGTATTTTTTTTTTTTTTTTTTACTGTAAGCGCATTCGGAATGAGTTGGAACATGGAGTTATAATCTTCCATGTTCTAACTCTTTTCGAATGAGTAGAAGCCACAATGCGCATACGCAACGCCGAGAACGAGGTGAGATATCGCGAGATATCACGAGATGATGGTCATTTTTGCCTTTTAGATCATTGCTATCGATGATTTTTGCGAAATTTCGATGATTTTTGCGAAATTTCGATGATTTTTGCGAAATTTCGATAATTTTTGCGAAATTTCGATGATTTTTGCGAAATTTCGATGATTTTTGCGAAATTTCGATGATTTTTGCGAAATTTCGATGATTTTTGCGAAATTTCGATGATTTTTGCGAAATTTCGATGATTTTTGCGAAATGTCGATGATTTTTGCGAAATTTCGATGATTTTTGCTGAGTTTCAATGATTTTTTTGCTGAGTTTTAATGATTTCTGATGCGTTTCAATTTTTTTATAATTATCGATGATTTTTTCTGATGCTTATAATGGTGAAGACAAAGTATGTAAACATTTTTAATATTAAAATTATAAATTAATATGTCATCATTTTTATACTTATAACTAATAATAATAATAATAATAGTAATAAGAACTTGTTATTCTCAAAAAAAAGACAAAAATATCGAATGTCAATTTTACATTTATAAATTGATCTGGCCAGTCTATAACTCCCTATAGCTGACATAATCTAACAATCTAAAATATTACATTTAGACTTGTTCAAATCAAATTAACCAGTCTATAATTGACTTTACAAACTTGTAAAAACATTTTTCCACAGTTGAATCTTAATTATCAAAAGTCATTTTAAATGATCATTTAAAATTGTATGATAAAACCATGCAAATTTTAAGTGTCTCCATTTTTTAAACTTAATAAACCATGAAATATGCATCCAAAAAACATCTTTCGCTCTCTCTTACGATTTTTCAACACCATCTTAATGGTTGGAATATACAAGCAAACGTTTGCACACAAAAACTCATTATAGCCTAGGGTCTCATATTCGAAAGAAAGAGAAAAGAGGAAAAAAATGAAATGTTTAAAATATTGATTAAAATACGTCACACTTTGCACACCGCCAACCAGAGCAACAACACCACGTATATTCATTTCTGCTACTCACAGATAAGAAAACGACTCGGTACACTGTACATTTCTTTCTTTCCGGCGCAGAAAAGAAATTCAATCAACATTCCTTAATTCAAATGTGCATTCACAATTTTTTTTCTCTTTCAATCGAAAGCCACTCTTCCATCTATTTTTTTTCTTCCCGGCTTCCCAAACGCTTAATAAATGTGATAATTTGCATTTTAGGCAAAGATGGATGCATTTCATTTCATTTGCTCTATGTCTGGCTTTACTTCTCCATTTTATTACTTAACTTTTGGCACTTACCAATTTATTACTTTAATATAAATCTACCCAGTCTGGGACTGGGTTCCTAAGAAATGGAACACCAACTTGTAAAGTAAAACTAACAGTTTATTCCTTATTGTTTTCTAAGTTAGCAGCTATTCATAGCTAAAGAAAAAGATACGTTTATTGTTTGGACATTGTCATACCCCAAACAATGCATATATAATGCCCATATGGTAATATCTGGTCGATAAATTTTTATTTAGTAAACAGTGTACGAAACTGAACTTTTTGCATTGTACTGAAAGTATGTATTGTGGTATCTTATTTTAATCCTCTAGTCGAGCTGAGTCGAAAAATTATTGTTTCCTA
This sequence comes from Strigamia maritima, assembly GCA_000239455.1. Classification (NCBI taxonomy): domain Eukaryota; kingdom Metazoa; phylum Arthropoda; class Chilopoda; order Geophilomorpha; family Linotaeniidae; genus Strigamia; species Strigamia maritima. The sequence continues at coordinate 235,716 of JH431915.1, read as the reverse complement.
GCCAAAAAATGTGCGCAACAATACAAAAACCCAAATGTAAAGAATTTTTTAAAATATTTTATGAGCGTTTTCGTTTGTTAACAATGGCACGCACATTTTCAGATACGAAGCAATGATTTTTCAACTCAGCTCATCTAGAGGATTAAAATAAGATGCCACAATATATACTTTCAGTACAATGCATAGGTTATTAACCAATGGGAGTTTCGTGCACGAATTGTTAAATAGAGTTTATGTTTAGTTATGATATATCAACAATAGTTGGAATTGAATTTCAAAGTGCATTTCGAATCAGCACTAGTTTATACTTATGCATGGCATTTCATTACTTTTGATCAAATTTGAACTTTTGACTTTTCTGTTCCAAATGCATTGCCCTCTCTTGGCTGTGCTGCGACCTCTCTCGACAATATTCCAAAACAAACACACCCAAAGCATTACTTTCTTCCTCTATAAAGCCAAACCATAACTACTGTATTTCTCGAAAACACACACAAACAATAAAAGATAAGTTGATCCCAACCTCCATCCACATTCAATCTACTTCTGTAAATAATTCAATCAATAACTTCAACTAGACTGAAAATGTTTGTGTTCCCATTCGACCAAATGTTGACTGCTGTGCCTCCAAGAGTAAACCACTCTAAAATACCAAATATATTTAAAGAAAGTGAGACATAAAAAATATAACTAGACTTAATACGGTACGATGGAATTTTGATTCTATAATTATCAAATCTGTGATCAAAACGTTGAGATAATAATTCTGCCAATATTTTGTGTTTGCCCTTTGTGCTTCACTGCATTGCTGAAAAAAGCATGTGCGTGACGTCATCTGAGCTGTAGACAGTGGTCACATTTTAAATGACAAATTGGTAAATACAGTAAATATGACGTAATTTACCAAAATCAAAAAAGAAAATAAAGTAGCGCACATGCGCAGTCGATTTCTCAACTAAATGCGACGCAAGGAAACGAGCTAATCCATCACAAAAAAGTTTCTTCAAGATGCTTCACCAAACTATTACAATTTTAAACAAAAATTGTTGCTTAGATACCGAAAAACCAATAGAATAAAAGTACTTTAAAAACAAAAAAAAAAAAAAAAAAAAAAAAAAAAAAAAAAAAATAATGACCCCTTCTGACCAATTTCTTAAAAAGCTTACTTTTAAATCTTTCGGCTTTAACCAGCAAAATACAATATTAGAAAAAGAAAAGCAAAAAAAAAAAAAAAAAACTATAACAATGTATACAGTTTGATAAAACATTGCCATTGCCATTACGTTATTCAAGCAGGTCGGAGTCGGATTCGTCCCCATTCGGAACGCATAAAGAGATGGAGAATAAGAAGCATAGCATGAAGCCATTACAATTCACCACGATATTTATTTATCTTGCCATTTCCCTCCATGCTTGAAATAAAAATATCAAAAAGATAAACCCTTTTCCGATTCAATCAATAAACGTTATCAGTTTGAGAGGAAACACGCTGCACGCTGCAGTTTGATCCAATGCTCTTTCTGCTTCGATTACTATAACAACGACTGTTGCAAGACGACGTCACCGGGAAGAAAATTCCAGGGAAATATCAAAACAGACAGCAAAAGAAATAAATAAAAAGGAAAAAAAAATTATGTCGGTTTCCTCCATGTCTTATGTGAGTAATGTGTGTAAAGTGCAAAGGGTAGGTCTGTCACACGAGCAAACTTATAAACTTATTCTTGGGGAATTGGTTCAAATCTGGCAGCCATCAGAGAACTGAGGATGTAAAGCTTTCTGCAGAAAAATTGCTGTTTTAGAAAATAATATTATGGCGAACAATATTTGTTATACATTACAAATATCATAAAATGTGTATTGTTGGAAAAATATAAAGTGTTTTGTTTTCAATTCATGTATTTGAAAATACACATTCATCTGAATTAATGAATTTACGTCTGATATACAGAAAATCTACCTCGTACGCAAGCGGAATTTCTTTTACATATTTTGACATGTTATGGCAAAACTGACATTTTTAATTACACGCTCACATTTCTGAAAAAACAGAATTTTTTTTTCTCACTTTTTCGGAAAAACGAGAACATGTAAACATAAAAGATATTCATTAACTACATCACATTTTATTTTCAACAATGCAATTTGGCAATTAAATCCATTGTTGTAAATGTGAAATACAATTACTAAGTTTACAAGAACACACTTTTCTGGAAAATGACGTCATCATTTATCAAGTGGAAAAGTGAAAACTAGAGTGAATACTCTATTTTTTACTTTTCCACTTTGAGAAATGATGACGTCATTTTCCAGAAAAGCGTGTTCATGCAAACTTAGTAATTGTTAAAAATGTTTTTTTTTTTTTATTTGTTTTGTTTTTATCACTTAATTATTGAATTTTCATATTGTAACTAAAAAAAACTTAAATTTTCCATTATTCTTCTTTTCATTCCACATCCTTAGTTTATTGTTCGCCATTTATTTCACTTTGGCCACATTCACCGAGTGATTTCAGCTTCGGCCTCTTAATCGTGAACGTGGCCATTGTCTTGCAATCAGGCAAGAATAGAATATAAATTGCATCTTCTGCATCGTCACATTATTCCCAGTAGCACCGAGTTATATCGTATTAATGGCCTGGACTTGGCAAGCAGCTTCATAAATTATTTATGTGTACGGATTTGACCAAGCCGATGATTTATATCATCGGCAACGTGGCTCGCTTTTGTTGCCACCAAATCCACTGTCATCTAAGACATGTTGGATATTTATTCTCTCATGCCTTATTGCCCTATGCATGTGGCAAACACAAATAAACACGCTGTTCCTTCTGCTCAACCATAAATAAACCTTTTTCCAATAACACATATGCAATAGAAGTATTCACACAACTAATTCTTCTTGACTAATTGCCCTTCCAAAATGTCTTTTGAGTCAATGTTAAAAAGCCATATTGACAAAATACAAATCTAGTGCTAAATGCTGCATTAACTCAGTGTCAAAACATACACAAGTTTTACAAACAAGTGCTACTTAATGACAACTGCAACACATGCAGTTATAGGGAAAATGATAAATTGCTGCAGCTATCAACAGAAAATGTTGGAAAAATCCCAATAATCAATTCCTCTCTATTAATAATGAAAATGTTATAAAATTTTATAAAATTTTTATAAATTTTATATACATTTTTTTTTCCCTAGCAAAATATTAATTTAATATTATGTCGACTATCATTCTTTAAAGCTGATGTGTCATTGATGATCCAAATGTAAAAATGCATTTTTCAAATAAATGAAGAGTTGGCGTCCAAGCTTGCATTACTGCTTAGAAACAGTGCAGCAGATGTCGCTCAGTTTCAACTAACCTCTGGCAGATGTATACATTTTCATACAAATTACACGTGAGCTCCAAGTTTTTAATATCAAAGCTAACGGAATTATGCAAATGTCTCCGTCAAGCTTTAGAAGAGACGACACATTAGGACGGAGACAATGTTCGTCCTCGTCAGTCGTCTATGCATGTAACAAACTCCCACTTGCGTCAAGTTTTGTGCTGAGTGCAGCAAAGCAACTCGCGGAAAAGAAGGAGAAAAGAGAATGGTAAGAGGCCGAGCCAAAGGGGAAAACCATTAAAGCAAATTGCTAGAAAGGAAGCAAAAGCTTGTTTACTGACAGGCTCCCAAGAAATAGACCCTTTCCAATATCCCTCTGTTTGTCTACTTCAAACAAGACGTTTTCAAATCCTTCTCAATTATCAACAAGAACTTGCAACTGTTGAGGGGCAAGGGTCTTTCTGATGACAATCGCCCTCGAAAAGCCAAATGTGTAAAAATCTTGTATTTTTCTAACAAAAAATTAAAATTTCAAATTTCCCATCAAAAAATCCAAATATTCACATTTTCCAAACAAAAAAATAAAAAACAATGTAATTTTCCAACAAAAAAAATTAAAAAATATTCAAATTTTCCAATAAAAAAATTAATATTTTAAAGGATTTATTATTTTTTATTTTTCTCATTACTTTTATAGCACTTTTTATCCAATTACTTAAGAGTATTTAATGTTTTTGCCAGTCCTAGCATCATAAAATGAATTTCACTTACTTGTGGCTCTCATTCTGATGCTTTACTAAAACTTTAAGCACATAATAAAAGGATGGTAAAGTTATGCAATAACCGCAACTTTATGTCACTAAATATAATAATATAGAAAAAATATAGAAACAATAGAAACAATATAGAAACAAAATAGAAACAATATAGAAAAAAAACTGCTCGTCAAATCGAATAAAATGACATGCAGAGATTTTTAAAAAAAAAATACATCTCAATCACTTGAGATACTATTCCCAAGTCTGTTCAATCCCATTAAGTATATCATAACCAAGGCAGAAAGTACATTTCATGCATTATTGAAAAAGTTTCTTCCCTCTGGGCTGATTGCTCACTTTTTTCTCACTCAACCTGCATCCTAATGCGAACTCCCTGCGCCACAGCACGCTGGTTCAACTTCCAACTTTGCAGTCACATGCTATATACTATCGATAGGGATTTCCACCGGCAAATCGCTACCAACAGGCAAGTCTCAATCCCTGATTATCCGCACACAGACACCCATTCCAACTCATCCCAAGTCGTCAAATTCCATCATAGCACAATTGCCAAAACTAAATGTAAGCGGCTAAACGCGAGTGTATGACCTATTCCCTAAGAATGCGCCTCCTATCGACGACTAGTTCAACCAGTTGTGATAATCCGCTCATCGGATTTCAAGAAATGAATTTTCTGTAACAGCAAGTCAGCTTCACTGCAACATTCCTACTTATATAATATTAGCTTCACTGCAACATTCCTACTTATATAATATTAGCTTCACTGCAACATTCCTACTTATATAATATTAGCTTCACTGCAACATTCCTACTTATATAATATTAGCTTCACTGCAACATTCCTACTTATATAATATTAGCTTCACTGCAACATTTCTTCCTATATAAAAATAGCTTCACTGCAACATTTCTACTTATATAAAATTAGCTTCACTGCAACATTTGTAAAAATATAAAAACAATTTAAATATTAGCTTCACTGCAACACTTCTACTACTTAAATATTAAGCTGCAATTAGAGAATGCATTATATCGCAATGGTTTATACGGCTTTTATTATTCAATCAAGCGGTTTCCTGGTCACAGCAATAAGGGGAGCTAAGGTATGAGAAGAGGGGTGATAATTCCAACTGCTCGAGTAATTGAGTATACTATTGCTGATTCAGTGGAGCAAGAGACGTATAGTGTTAGTGATGTGAATAGTAAATAACTAAACAAAAAGTAGAAAAATTGTTGTATAGGACAAAGATGCACTTTCAATGTGCAATGTTGCATGTCAATTTTATTAGCTGCAATAAAAAGTTGCAATCAATTTGGCATTCCTCTTTTTAATTGCATTTTATAAGCGAAGAACAATTGACAAGTGCAATTCCCACTAGGAAAGACAAACTAAGAACGAACGTGCAATCCCATCAACAACATTTTACTTGAACATAAAAGATTTTTAATTAAACCGCACAGATTAAAGAAATAAGGTAAAGCAGCCATTCTCTACCTTTAAACCATCTTTCATTACACCTATCCATTTCTTGATGAAAACATCAAGCGGTGCTAAGAATTCTCTTAAATGAAGTGGAAGATGATAGCCATTTGGCCAAAGCCTCTTTCAGCTATATCAATATAAAGAGCAAATGACACCTTTAGACACTGTCAACCGAAAAAAAAAAAAAAAAAAAAATAAGTGACGAAAATAAAGTAAAAGAAAAAGAAAAAAAAAAGCTTTTCAGCCATCGTCTCAAAACAGTGCTATTGGATTTCTTTTTATGACGCTATTTCGTCCTACTATATACCGTGTCAAAACGTATCGATAAACGGACCAAATTTCAAAAGCAGTCTTGTGTAAGGCAAAATAGGAATCCAAACGGAAAACACAAAACTCCTTGACCGGAAATAACAATTCTTTTGCTTTTTCCCAATTTGGATTATCATAAAAATAAAAATCCTAAAACCGACCAACGTCCTCTAACTAGTTTAGGAGGAAAGAAATGAAGAAACCATCTGCAATGAAACAAAAACTCGTCACTTAGTGCGCACGAGAGCGTGGCAAAGTTCAGTGAGTGCGCGCAGATACTGAGTCCATAAACTGCGACCGCAATATCAAACAACACAACAATTTTACTCGCCCGACACATCCCTTCGCCAGCGTGTTTTCTGATTAACTCCACCGAGATAATTTATTGATTACTTGGAGAATGCGACAAAAAGTTGCTTCTTCAGTTAGCTGATCATCCTCAAAGGCAAGGTACTGATTCGATTATCATATCGCCAACAAGTCGGTAATTTAATCATATCACATCTCACTGTTCTTGCTCGTTGTGGGAAAAGACATTAGGTGCATTCAGAAACTAAAACTCGTCAAAAACGAGTTTTGCAGTCATGTGACAAATGGCGCCGATCTAACTCTACAACAGCAAAGTTAGATGCTGCGCAGACGAGTGCGCAATTGTAAGACAAAACTCGTGTCTCGTGAAACACTGAAATTGTAGCGTTTCTTGGTTTAAACCTAAACGTTTCCGGAAATGACGACACATTTCAGGAAACGAAACGAGGGAAACGACTGAAACATGAAAATGTTTTAGTTTCTGAATGCACCTATTATAAATGTACTCGGAGTTTGCCAATAATTTCAGATAATGTACTCCATAGTAGTTGTTTGTTATCACCTTTATTTAGTAGATATAGCTTGTAGACATGAATTTTTTACATATTAAAATGTAGTATTTTTTGTATTTTGGGAAAAAAGTGCAAGAGAAGCACACAAGGCGGATGATGGTCAAGCTGACCAGGATGACGCAAACGTAGAAAATTAATATAACGAGTGACAGAAGATCAAAAACATGAGGCAGAAATTAGTAACTTGTAAATTTGAAATAAAGAGATAATTCAGACTGGTTATTGGCCATTTTTCAATCCAAATTTGAAAGTTTTTCTGCGTTTATAAATATACCGTATATACTCGCGTATAAGTCGACCCCGACTTAAAACGGGTCAAAATCATTGGCCCGCGTATAAGTCGAATTGGAAGAAAAATACCAGGATTTGGTCCAAAAATCCTCGACTTTCTACGCGAGCATATACGGTATTCACAAATCACGTCCGGTCAACGTTCAGGACACCCTATAGGTAGCCTATAGGGTGGCCTGCAGGTTGAACAGACATGATTTGTAAAATTCTAAAAAAAAAAAAAATGTTTGTTTTTTTGACCCGCGTATAAGTCGAATTTGGAAAAATAAGCCTCAATTTGGTCCAAAAATCCTCGACTTATATGCGAGTAAATACGGTATATTTATGTTTTCGTTTATATTTCGTTTCATGCTGAAATAATGATGTTAGATTAATTGAATTTGTTCTAAGTGATTTATCAGTTTGAATAGATCCTCCATTTTAATATCAAGATGTTAAGATGTTAGGCCTGGAGAACCGTTAAAAACCATTAATTAGCGCTCGTCTCCTGTATCAGTGAAAGTGATGTTTCTTGTGGGAGCATTCGAACAACTTTAGATAACGTAAATAAATAACACAACTAACTGGATTCGTAAATAAAAGGCATCTCCATGAATTCGCTTAAGGCCTGTAATTAATCCAAGACCTTATTCACGTGAAGTCATTGAACACAAGATTGCTGGGTGACGACGAAGGTGGCCTTGGGTGCATGTGACATTCGTTAATTAGCAAAGCTATTGGAGGGTAAATCGACTCGCATCTTTTCAAATCTACACCAAACACTCACTACTCATCTATACTAAAACTACTTCTTTAAAACAAATTCAAACAAATCCATTTTCCCAATGGTGCTAATTAACAAAAACTCCATTTTACTTTTTAATTAAATTCAATTAAATTTCCTTATTAATTTTGCATAATTTCAAAACATCATCCAAAATAATTACACTTGTATTACCGCTTTGCAAAAAATAACGCTTTCATTGCCACACCGCCATCTACTTATGCAATTAAAGAAACCAGAAACTCAAATTCCGCCGTTCCGGCGTTAAATTGAATAATAAATCGACATCGACACAATCAAATTTATTACATAAATAATGTAATCTAATATTGGAATAGGTAAAATTCAAAAAGGATTTTTATACTTTGAGATTTCTTTTCTCATATCATCAAACCGTGGAGTTTGCAATGCAAGGCAAAGAAAAGTCCTAGGGGAAATCAACAACTGATGCCAAAATTAGACGCTGCCAAATCGGCTTCAGCTCAGATCTTGCAGTGCCTCTGCTCCTGACTTGATTGAAATAAAACATGGCCATAGGCTCATGAGCCAAGCAGATGTTGTGGGTCACAAGGCAGGCGGTTAGATGCTTCCTTCGAGTAAAAAAGCAAAACCGCTGAATTCATCATGAGTCGGCCATTATTTCAGAAAAAGAAAGAAATTGCTAAACAAAACCGTTTTGCAATTTTCTACAAAAATAAAAGTCGCACATCGTACACTGATTCTCGGAATCCAATCGTGTTTTGTATGTTATGAATAAATGTAACGATTTCTCTGTGAATGACTTGAAAATTAATAAATTAAATAAACAAACTTCCTAACTCGTAGCACACTAGTTGTAAATTATAAACACTGAAAAGTGTTAATTGCCTCAAGCTACACTTGCAAAAGCATCTGGCATTTCGACATGGCTAACTTAATCAGCTAAGGCGTTGTATAAAACCCACGTTAATAATTAAAAATTATGTAAGGAATTTAAAAACAATTTCCCATTGCAGAAATTTTTTTAAAAAAATTATTACAATAAAACATCAAAAACTATTCATATAAACCTGGTAAAACAACAAGACACACTACTTTCCCTTATCAAACATATACAAAGTCTACAACACTGGAACCTTTGCGATTTTTCGTACGAAAAATTACGAAATTAAAAAAAAAACGAAATATTTTTAATTGTTTGTTTTTTTAAATTTCGTAATTATAGGATTTTGTACAACAGGTTGCGAACTGTGAAACGAAAATAAAGAAAAAATAGTTGTTTTTGCTTTGTTTTCGGTCTCATCCATATTTTAATCCTACAGTTAAACAAAGAAAACAAGTAATGTCCATATGCAATATTATCAATAGTTAAAAAAAACCTAGTTCGGAATGCTTACTTGCCTCGTTACTTGCCCTTACCCATGCTGGCACTTAGATCGGAACAAACAAGATGGCGTCTTCAGCTTCACTTGAGGTTGTTGCGCGCAGGCGCAGTTCTTTTTTCATCACAAAATATAATTACAATATGAATTACGATAAAAATTAAAAATATCGTCCCGAAATCACATAAGACAAAAAAAAAACAACTATATTTTAATCAATATCGTAATAAATATCGTTTCGTTTTTGTTGTTTTTTTTTCGTATGAAAGATCGCAAAGTGTCTACTATCAGAAAAAGAATTAATTGGAATCGAAGTTGAGAAAAACAAACTTCAAGAAATAACTTTTGCGAAAAACAAACAAAAAAAGTGTTAAAATCCTTCCTTCCACACCAAAAGACACTCAATTGAAGTCCACTAAAGCCAGCCTTTGCCAACTGTGTCAGTGTGGGTCCAACCACCATCTGCTGTAACCCGTCGTCCAGCAATGCTATTGCTGTCCATGTTCCTCTCACTTATTTACTTTACAACCTTCAACACATTTTCCACTTCACTCACAATTCAGCCACTGAACGAATTCGCTCTTTCTCCTTCTCCCTCCCTCAAGCAACTTTTAGATTTCCTTGCAAGCTTTTTTTTTCTTGCTCTTCCACACCCCCTCTCCCTTCAAAGATTCTCTTCAGCAGATCTTGTCCAATTTTGAATCGCCGCTCGGGGCAAAGGTTTCCATGAGCAGCCACACGTGCACACGGCTTAATTCAACCCAACCGATGAACTCTTCAAAGAATACCGCGTGTGAACAATTCTCCAATACCAGGCCAAACTATTTTTTTTCTATTTCTTTCTTCGTGCCGAAAAAAGAAAGAGGAAACCACGTGGAATAAAAAGCCATATGACCTCCCTTACACTTATTTGCAAAGCAGAATGATGGGGAAAAGTCAACTACTTTAGTCACCAATAAAGGAGACGTTGGCACCAAGTGAATCGTGAGATTTGCTCCATCTTAAGTAAATCAACTTTACCTTTTGTCGCGTTTACGACACTATGAAACACAAGACAAATTTACTCGACGACAACGAGAAAACAAAGAAAAGCGATTTCCTCCAACTCTGAAAAGAGATTTGGCCCGAGATCCACAATCAATTGTTTGTTTTTCTTAATTTCGGCTTTGTTCGCTTTGATACTACCAAATTGATGATACCTAGACAACACGTATAATCATCAACATGTTGACTTGTTGACTGCGTGTCGTTATAATATTTCAATAAGGTAAAAAAATAAAAATAATAATGATGATAATAATAATTAAAACTCGTTTAGAATTTTAAAACCCGACCACATTTGCTGGTAATGAGTACAATGACAGTGAGAAAAGTAGCCCTGAGTGGGAATTAGTGGATATTTTCACTAGACGGCATCCAATTTCATGCTACATTAAAGAAATCTAACTCCACAATGGACTCCGAGTGCATTTTAACAGTTGAGTTTAAAGTAGGAATAAAATTGGGAAGAAAAACTTACCCAATCTGTATATACCCTTAATATATCACCATCAATGTTGATTGGGTTTTTAGGGTCTATCTCTCAAAGTAAATCGAATTGGAATTGGAAAATAGAGATAAACAACTCATTTATAAGGCTTGCGTATAGACTAAAATTTATTTATTGCTGCGAGACAACAAAACAACATTCTTCGAAATAGATGAAATATCTCGAGAACATTCTTTGAATGTCTGTTTCTATAGATCGTAGCGCCACCATGCGTGGTAGTGCCAAAACTAATGAACTTATTTTTTACAACTTGTTTTTTTATTTTTTATTTTTTATTTTCGTCATGTAAGAAGACACAACCGGTTACATAAGGTTTAGTTTGGGATGCAGATTTAATCTGTTGCAGAATGTTTCTAACAAAAGAATTTGTATAAGGAATTACATTAAAGACCGTCCACAAATTACTAGGGATTTATAAAGTGACCTCAAGAAACCATTTAAGTATTCCATAGAGTTAACTTAAATATTTAAATGCTATTTACGAATTTAGACATTCAAATGCTAATTTTTGCCCGGACTGCACAGGTATTTTTGCATGGCTGGGTTCGGGCCCAGCCCATTGTGTCCGGACTGGACAGGTTTCCGGTCGGCGCTATGTTCGGACCGCACAGGTACGACGTATGTAAATGGCCAATCGCAGCTATTACCTGTGTAGTCCGGACAAATGACTTTTGTTTGGACACCTGACCTGACCGGACACCTGTCTCGACCGGACAAAATTTTGCGCCCCAACTATTCCCGGACCGCACAGGTTATACTGTATGCAGAAATGTAAAAAAAAAACGCCAAGGCTATTTCCCCGAACGAATTCCAAATTCCAGTTCACCATTCTCATGACTTAGCCTAACGCCTGCGGCGGGCTGACTTCACCTTACTAGGTAAAGTGGACTGGAAATAGAAATTATAGCTACGAGCCGTTCGGGGAAATAGACAGTACGAAAAAAATATGTAATAATAAAATAGTCAAATATACCATACTGCAAATGTAATTAAATTTGCAACAAGAAATTCAGTTAGCAAATTTTAATTGCAATTCCTTAACTCAATTAGAAAACATAAATTAGACAAATGTTATCGACATTAAAGCAGAAATGCTTAATCCCGATCCACTAAATAAAAGCAAATGAGAAATAACATAAAAGTATTAGAGTAAATGTAAAAATATTATTTCATCAACCTGTATATCCCGGTCAGTAATGTAGTTGCAATTAAAATGAATGGTTAAGTTGTAGGAGATTTGACTAAGAGCTAGGCATGCATATAGGTCAGGAAAGTGAAGATTATTTTTAAATGATGATGGTGAATCGAGCGAAGAATGCAAAGTGTGTGTAGTGCTTAAGTTTTATGTGTGTGTGTAGGTGCTTTATCTTTTGTCTGTTAATATTTATGGTTTAATTTTCCTCCGACCAAACACCGTAAATGAGAACGTGTATTATTCACACAGCACTGCACTACTAATAATCCCAAGTCTAATGCCATACATTACACGCATTGCAACTCGCCTCACATTGTTGCATTGTTGTCATAAATATATTATCCTTCCAGCCAGCTTTGCAGCATTGAGAAATTAGACTACATTCCTCATGTTAACACTACTAAATGCTGCTTGTTGCCAGCATCCTCATAGGTATATCTTGAGTAACTAGCCCACCACTTTAATATTGTTTAGAAAAATAGACTTAATATAATGTCGTAACATGTTTGCTTTTGAAATGACACTATATTGTGTTTACTCACATAAAAACAAATGTTTTTATGCTCCATAAAAAAATTGCTTCAAATATTTTATAAAAACATGTTTTACTCGAAAATATTGTACAAAAACATGTTTACATATCAATAGAGTTTGCGCCACTGCATTAAACATTATAGTTATGAGTTAAAACCTCATAACTATAATTATAAAAAAGAAGAAAAAACAAGCGCTTGCGCTGACAAAAAAAATGTACTTATAGTTACAGGGAAGTGGTTTATAAAACCTGTACGGGAAGCCAGTGTTGTTTATAAAACCTGTACAGGACAAATCTCAATCATCCACAAAATCATAGAACAAATCTCAATGCAATGACGGAAAAAATTCATTAAAACATGACAAACACAAAAATATGTAATAAAACCTTAATGATTTTCTTGTTTCAGCCCCCAGTAATAATATTTTGAAGTTTTTTGGAGTGGATGGCATCATTTAACCAGAATATCAATCCTAGAATCCATCGGTTTATACCGCCATTTGGAGTTTTCCAAAATTCGTCGTCGCCATTTGCAATTGTGGGCGGGACTAGTTATAACGGGAAGGCTTCGGATTGGCTCCACTATTTTTATATCGATCGTGCAGGAATTATGAGTTATGAGGTTTTCCCTATAGTTATGAGTTTATAACTCATAACTATAAGGTTTAATGCAGTGGCGCAAACTCTATTATATTTCGTAAAAACGATATTTATGTATCGGATTATGCATTAGTTGAAGTATATTTACCTCTAAAATTACATTAGTGTTATCAGACAACTACTGTTGACTTAATAAAACAAATGTGATATAGAATTAGCATTTTTTTACATTTTTATTCCAAATAAATGCTGATTTTTCCAGACAAAATTTGAATGTAGCTTGCAGATATTTTCATACCAAAGGAAATATAAAAATTGCGAAAAACTTTGATTGGTGAAGAGATTGTGTACACATTTAGAAATGCAAAAAAAGGGGAGAAATTTCCAGTGTAATACCTACTTCACTAGCTTAAAGGCACCATATAAGATCGAAATAATATCAATATGCCTAGTGGGCTGTCTTCATCTCGACAAATATGTATGCAGCTCTTAAGGGTATACTCAAAAAAGTTTTACAATCAAAAATAACTTCAAGTATTTTATATAAAAAAAAAATTAAAAAAAAAAAAAAAAAAAAAAAAAAAAACAATTTAAAAAATTTTATTAGAAGTAAAAAAAAATTAAAAATTTTTCTTGGTCAAATTTAAACTTCTTTGATTAGGTTAAGTTGCCATTTAAATGCTGCGCCAGTTTTACTTGTTACATTTTATGACGGTGGTTTTATTTCTGTTCTCTTTTTATGTTGTCAGTTGCACGACTAAAGATTGCATTGTGGTTAATGTTAGTGTGATTTGCGAGTTGTTTTCCAATACTAAAAACTTTCAACGTGAATACTAACAGTTGTTTAATGTCATGTCCTTTGAGATCTTCTCAGATTAACAGTGAATAATAAAGTGAAATACATTACAAAAATCTGGAAAACTATATTTTCACTTTCAAGTTGTACATCAAATAATAAGATTTATAGTTTTCGATTTCCATAGCAATAACAACACCAACGGCCAGGAAATCTAAACATTTTTTTAAAAACACTATACTCAACATTTTCTCTTTTTTTGCAACTGCACCAAAAATAAAGAGCTAAAATCAATTTTCTAGACAGATTAAAGTACCACGACCGAAATAAAATAAAAAATCATATGGAAATGAATAATAATCGATCTTTATTCGGAGTTCCTGACAAAATTTTCGAAAATCGAGGATCAATTTCTATTTATGTCAATGAGCAACCCAAATAAATCATTTTTCCAAAATTGCTATCCAGAAGCTTGAAATGCTGTCCAATCTTTTATATATCGATTTACATGTAACTAACCCTAAATCCAATAAATCACGTAAAAAAAAAAAATTTATTTCAACATTTTAAAAATCGTTAATCCATGTTATTCCAATGAAAAATGAAAATTTCCATATTTCCTGGTGTTGAAACTATCAAATAGAGCATCAAACACATTCAGGAAATCAAAGAAATACGTCAAATATTCATTTGAAACTAAATAATAAGTGGTTTGAATTGGTGGCCAAGACAAAGTGTGAAAGGATAGACGGATAAAAGCGGCCTTTGAGTTAATAAGAGCAGCGAGATTCGAGTTACAACTCATTGACATTCAATTGTAAAGCGACTTGTGTTCACCTATCTCTTTCTCTTTCTCTTTCTCTCAGTGCTCGCTTTGCCTCTAATTTCGTTTTATTGTGCAACTCTACACTCACTTGAAATTTGCTGTTGAACCAATTCATGCATGATAAAGATTAGAAATGTAAGGAGAAAACTTGTACTTCAACTCAACTATGAAAAATGACGTCTAAAAGAGATATTGGAAAAGATTAAATTACACCAGAGGATTTTAAAACTTTCCAATGAACTTCTTTATGTTTTAAAAACGCCCTTTTTATCAAAAAGCCCATTAATGAAACTGAGATTTAATTAAAATAAAAAAAAAATAATTAAGCGATTTATATAAAAAAAAATAAAAAAAAAATAAATAAAAAATAAGTGATGGAGAATGATTAACGAATGGAAAATAAACAATTCGTTTCGGAGTGGAAAAAAGATCTAATCAAATCCATGTTTAAAAAAAAATTGTTTTCAAAATAAATTTCATTTCAATTTGCAATTTAATTACATATAAAGCCATTATTTAATTTAAAATGTACAAGGATCAAACAGAAAATAATTTAGAGCATCTACGAGTAGAAAAATATTTTTTATTGTGGAGGAAAAAAATCAAAGCTTTTTTAAGGCTGATTTAGTATGATTAACTACAATGTCTAGCTGAACTTTATCTTTTCAAGTTTTTTCCCCCACCAAGTGATCAATTAAATGAGAAATCAGGTGATTACAGACACCACAAATTCAATTAGTCCATTCTTCTGCGTCAACACACATTGAATCACTGTAATCCGAATTGAGCCCTTCAACTTAAGACTACACTAGTCTGAATTTACTGATCAACTTTAACTTTTAATATAACAATTTGCATTTTAATAACAAAAATCACAAAATTCCATCAAAACGAAGATAAATTTTTCATCTTTTGGAACTAATTTCACATTTATTGACAAAATTCCAAACAAATTCCTCCATTTTCATTTTTCGTCTTTTCTCAACGAAAGGAATTGCAATTTGACAATTTAACTATCCGAAACAATGCATTGGAAAACTGGCACTTGCTCGGCTTTGATCAAACCCGTCGCTGAACACTTTGGAAAATGTCAGACCAATGTGTATTTGCAGCAAAATCACCTGACTGGCAAGACATGCCCACTCCATTAAGGTTTAGTGAAGCAAAGCAAACAGGACTCCCAGCATGCATTGCAAGTCTTCTTGCTTATAGGGAAGATACGCTTGGCTAGGCATCTCTATCACACGGACCACATCACTTTGGGGCGGTCGCTCAATCAGATCCCACATACCATTCACCCAACTTTATTTTATATCATCTCGATTTGTCCTTCACTTTAAAAAAATTATTATTTATTTTTTTTTTTTTTGTTAAAAATATTAGAAAATCAGAATTTTTTTTTTTTAAGTTTTACTAACAAAAATTTGAAAAAAAGTTTAATTTCTTTGTTATGATTGTTTTAATCTCGAAAAGTTGACATTTTCTTTCTAATTTGCGACAAGGACTAATTAACAAGAGTGAAAATACAATTAAGCCAACTTTACAATTAGAATAAAGGCTCAAATTCTTTATTTCTTAATTAGTATTAATAGTTTTCCGTCGCCCCCATGACGTTTTATACCCCAAAAAATGTCATCACCATATAATAGATGCAATTAGACAAACTCCATGTACAGTAAAACATCAACCGTACCAACAAATTTCCCTTTTTAATCCCAGCTCTTTCAATTTCCTTCCAATCAATCCCAACACTGCACAAAGAAATGTGCAAGTAATTAAAAAAAAAATAGTGCACAAACAAAACAGCAGATTAGGTTTCTGCAAATTACTTTGGGTTAGATGAATGAATGATCGAAGAAAAGAATAAATTAAGTCCGTTCGTTATACAGCATCTTCAGTTTTGTTGAATAAAAAATTTAATTTCCATAGGAAGTTCACAAAAAAATAAAAAAATTCAGTGGTTTTTTCATCCATAGCAAATGCAAAATGCAAAAAAACAAGAAAACAAAGACAAAAGAAGTAAAAAATATCTTTAAAAACGACTCCTCGTCGAAATACAAGACATGAGAGACGAGAGAGAGAGAAAAAATGTTCTTTGTACTGTAGGCAACGCCAAATGGCTTCACCTTTTCCCTAGTCTCCATGGAAGACATCGCTATGCCACGAATAGGAGAAAGGTTTTACAACTGCAGTAATGGCTGAAGCCAAGGACGTATTATGGTCGTGTTATCCTCCCCCAAGATTTCCACAAAACGCGTCCCTTGCTTAGAAAATCGATTCGTATGTAAATACGGTAAATAAAATATATTTAATAATAAAAAAATTGCTAAACAAAGTAATTAAAAATTATTTAGTTTTTTTTTAAGTTCCATTTTGTGAGGCTTGATACCCAATGGAGTTTATGCTGATTCCGCCGTTCATTTCCTTCCTAATAAATTGCCATCCCCCTTTAAGAGTTTTGCATAAAATTTTAATCAAAACTTCCCCGCTCTTACTTTGCAATCCTAATGTAAATGCAACATTTCTTCTTATTTTTTCTTCTTTTTTCTTCTTTGCTAATTCGTCAAATCAGAGATAGTGCCGTATAAAATAAATTTTAAAAAATATTGATTATAAAAAAAAAACTCAGAATGACATAAAATTATACATTAAAAACTCAAAATCGTACATAAATCAACAAATAACTTCATTTCTACTCTTTACTTTAATGTTAAAATCTTTTTTGTTTTTAAAATAACATCTCTATCTACATTATTTATATATCTGTATATCTATACACACGCATCTATTCTAAATTCTAAATAAATCACTGTTTTTACATTTTACATTTTTGAATCAAAAAAACAAGAAAAAAAAGCCCTCTTGGACAAAAAGCAATTTTTTTTTTAAAATTTTTTTTCCCCATGTTGCCTTTGACAAATTACTATTCTCAACAGATTTTATACTTTTTGTTACTTAATTTTTTATCCTCAAAACTAAAAGCATACTAAAACTACATCTTATCTCTAAAAATCCTCCAAACAAAAAATATCATCAAAAACTTTCCACTGACAAACCCAACCCTTGATCAGTTGATCAGTTAATAAACCCCTAACCATTAAAAATGTATACAACCCTTCCTTCTATCCACAATCCCCAAACCACAAATCTTCAATCAGAATGATAATCCAAAACATCAATCATTCGATTTATCCTATCCAACATTTACTCAAATGAGCCAAGTTTAAGGAGATCTAATTAAACAAGTAACGAACCTCTCCCAGTGCACAATACGCTTCTACATTTACTAGCCCTAACTTGAACCAGAAACCTTTGCCTGCGGGAAGCTCTTAAAGAAGAAGCAGAAAATCAACCAACCGGAAATCACCTCCATACACCTGAGACCATAGCCAATACAATATATTAACCTCGTGATGAAGATGCATTAACCTGTTCTATTCTTTGCTTGCCTGCGAGGAAAACAAAAGGGAGAAACTCTACAATGAAGCTAACTACTTCTAGATTAGATTAGCCAGCATAAAAAGCCAACAGAAATGAAAAACTTTTAATTAATTTTCGATAAATCGGAAAAACATCGAAATATATAAAACCTGTGAAACTACACAGTGATATTCGTCCAGCAGATGGTTCAGTAGGCACATTCAAAAACTCAAGCACGACTCGTGCTATGAGTGATAGCACGAGATTCTCGTGCCATTTTGGTCATGTGACTCGTGTTCCATCTAGTGCTAAGCTGTTAAAACGAGAAAAATAGCACGACCTCTCACACCACGTGTTAAGAGAGATTCTCGTGCTCTTTCAGCTTTTTATGCCAACTTAAGCAGCCATTTTGGAAAAGCATTGACCGAGAGAACGTAAGTTGGCCGTACTTTTAGCCAAAAATAATACTTTCTAACCTTTATTTGCAATGAAAACCGTTTGATAAAAATCTTGAAGTTTTCTTTTCCGGACAACCATTTTGATTTACTACAATAAGTTCCAGGTTAAGATCTTGTGTATTCCTAAAGTGGATCCTAATCCGGATCTTAATCCGGATCTTGTTTTAGTCACATGATTAACATTTCATCACATTCGTGTTAACAATAGCACGAGCGCATTCAAATACTTAGAACGAGTTTAGCAGTTTAGGACTCGTGCTCGTTTTGCACAAAACGAGCACAAAAAGTTTTTGAATGTGCCTACTCGGTTTTAAGATTAATTCCAAAATCGCATATAAGCCCATTGGTTTTAATAGGTTTTAATGGGCTTATAATAGAAAAACCGCCATTTTTTGGCCTCCGAAAAAAATATTTTTTTTAGCCCCGAGCTTAAATATACGGATATAAGCCCATGGAAGCAAATGCGCGGTTTTAAGTTACATTATTTTACCCCTAGCTTTTCTGGGTTGGGCCACTCTGTACATCTCAATCCGCTTTAATTTTATCATTTTATATGAAGCTACTCAAATCTAATTCGACGTAATTACGATTAATAACCCACTCATGAAATTCCATTTCCAAATTTAGCACTTGGATGACCTTTTGAAAGCTCGACCAAATGATGCATAAAATTCGATTGACAAGAGTGTCATCTACGAGTGCAATTACGTCTACAGGGCCAACATCGGCCTTCTAAATCTGTGCTTTGATTGCACCTTTTATTCCCATCCACGCACATTTATTTTCCATTAGTGTATGACTGCGGATGACTCTGTTTACTTCCAACTGATCCGGCACCTGACAATTCCGTAACGAGGTTAGATTGTCTTCATTGATTGTTATTTTCCTTCCTATTTTACCACTATACCAAGTTCCAGACAGTAGGAACCTCCAAACCAACCCAATAGACTGCAAATCGAAATTCAATAGAGTTCTGAAAGAGCGCTTTCGAGATCACTTTTATTTTTTAATATAAAAATAAAACAATAAAGTTTTTGAGAGATATAAAGCTGAAGTTAGGTTCA
Source organism: Strigamia maritima (assembly GCA_000239455.1). Lineage (NCBI taxonomy): Eukaryota > Metazoa > Arthropoda > Chilopoda > Geophilomorpha > Linotaeniidae > Strigamia > Strigamia maritima. Next base: position 216,075 of record JH431915.1, on the reverse strand, counting down.
CTCAGCATTAATTTTTAATTTATTCAAAAATAGTTTCTTCTTCATTATAAAAAGCAGGTTAATTATAAGCAAGACTTTTGCCTGCTCTTCATTTACTATATACTGCAAACAAACATGCTAATTGTTCCAATTACAGACAATTGCAACTTAAGATTTAATTTCAGCACCACATGTGTGAATGTTTGCAATTTCAACAACACCACTTTTGAAAAAGTGCAAATAAATTGTGTGCCCTCACAACGAAGTGAATGTGAATAAATTATAGATATTTTTCTTAACTGGAAATTGTGTCTGTTATATTCAGAAAAATTCTTCAAAAAGTTAGAATGGGCTTCATAATAAAATACAAATGCAAAAAATATTCCAATCAATCAATGTTTTTTTTTGTTTTTTTTTTGTGTTTTTTTCTTCATTTTTTTAAAAAAATAAAAAATTAGATGCAGTATAGCAAAAACTAAAGAGAATATGCTGTATCTACCATTGTGATGTTGACTGATGTTGTGGGATTTGAGCAAAGCTGCCATAAATTTTAACCGTAGTGTCTTGTCATCACAGCACACACTTTGCCATAAATAGAAAGACTGAAGAAAAGAGTAAAGAAGCAAACGCTATGTACGTCATAAACTATATGGAACCAAAATCAAAGTTTGTAGAGCACACCAAAAGAGAAAAGTGGCAAATGTTTTATAAAAATTGTCGTCCATCAAAATGATATACCGCATGTGCAATGACACTTGTGCACTTGTTTAAAGTCCCTAAGACTTTTTCTAACACAAAATTCTTTAATATTTTGCCACTAGATGGAGTTCAGTCTCTATATTATGTCCTTATCCAATGGCTAAAAAGTATATTTGTTCTTGTTGACAAATATTTAAATATATAAACACCAAAACAGCAAAAAAAACAGAAAGTTCTTCTCATTGATCTGTAAGCCATTTCCTTTTATGGGCTTGTGTCTCCGCCAATTTGCCATACTGTAGTCCCATTAAAGTAATACCATTTATCACAAAGACAAATGCCAATAAAAACCCAAATAAAAGTTCAACTCAAGAACTTCTCCTGCCTATTAGTATCACATTGAAATGCCATTACCTCCTTCACTGCGGATATTGAGAATCCCTTCTGCACTTCCCGTTGCAGAATGTGCCTTTATCTCAAACGGTAAATGCCAATTGCGTATATTAAGTCCAACTGACATTAAGCAATGTTTGGATTTTGTCAACATCAGAACCATTTTATAGTCTTATGATGCAAACAAGCTTTGATATGAAGCGGAGCCTCTGAATCTCGTGACCCATGCAACGCAAATGTCCCGCATCAGTCATATTCAATAGCCTCTCGTGATATGCTCTTGAAAAATAAATGAATCTCGACCGAAATTCTACTTGACGCAACATTTCATACATTACTAACCATACACTCCCCTCTTTAGCCTTTCATATTTCACAATCTAATCTCTTAGAAGTCTTTCGCGACTGCCGGAACTAAGAAATAGTTTCAACAAGTCATTTTTCTTAGAAATAAATGCAATCTTACTTAAAAAAAAAAAAAATACCTGCATTTTCAAGTGAATGTTAAAGAAAAATCAAAGAGTTCAAAGACTATTACATGTGTAAGGCAGAAAAGAAAAGCCCACCCCTGTTTTACATGGACAAGGACAGGAATTCTATCGATTGCCAACTCTACTAAGATGTTGAAGTGAAAGAAATGGGACAATTCGAAGAGGTGGAAACTATAGTGAAGGCCACCCTCGCTCCGATCTGCAGTGACCTGACTCGAGAGCCCATATATCTTGAGTAATAGTCCTCTGTATTTGCTACATTCAGACTCGCGGATGAATAAAACATGTTCAACTATATTTACCACCTTAACTCGAGGTTTAATAACATAATAAATCACAAAAGTGCAATTTGTTAGCATGTTGCGCATACTGTATTTACAACCGAGATTAGGGGATATTGATATTTATCAAAATAACTCACTTTGTTACATCAGACTTATTATAAAGCTTTAAAAACATTTTTAAAAAATTCTAAATTTAAAATAAATCAATTGAATAAACCGCATCTAAACAATTTAATATAGCTATGTCGTGCATCTGATGCCAATGTTTGCACACACGAAAAAAAAAAAATTGTCATAAAAAAAATTCCATGCATATATGATAAATGAATGAATGAAATAAATATTTTGCATTCTATAAATCAACAACAAACATGCGTTTTATGCCGTGATGTTTGACTAGATAAATTGTTTTATTTGATCTCTTAAAAAGTTAAATATTATTTCTATAGAAAAATAATTCAACCAATTATATTTTTAAAAAGTTTTAAGTTCTATCAACACCAGGCATTACGAATGTCTTACAGTTTGTTTACTTTTAACCTGCACTAAATTACAATTGTTTTCATTGTACAAGAAATCCTATTAGTTTCATATAAGACGATTAAATCTTTTTACATTTGTGTAGTAAACTATTCAATTACATTTGTTTGCTTTATTCCTACAAGCAATTAAAATCAATAATGTTATTATTATAATTCCTCGATAAGATTTGTATTGTAAAGAACATTTTGTAATATTTTTTTGCTTTTTTTTTTTTTTTTTGTTTATATCCTTAAAGCTAGGCCTAAATTGAAGATATCCAGAGATGAACCTCACAAAGATATTATTTCTTGACAAAAACTTTTCTCTTATATGACCTCATTCGTAGCTTTTCACGCTGCACTGAATCCACCATTTAATTCAGAAAAATGACAAATTTATTCCATTAAAAATTTTCCGTTTCCTTGTTGGCTCAACTCAAAATGCAAGTTAGAAAATGCAAATATAAAAAAAAAAAAATAATAAAAAAAAAAAAAAA
>JH431915.1:173697-213192 GCA_000239455.1 Strigamia maritima | reverse complement strand
AAGAGCGGGTTTTCAATTTAACATCAAAAAAGTAATATGAAAAAAGTAAGTAATTTAAAGGGTAGTTTGTTATAAAGGATATTGAAAGAGACGGGAGGGTTGGTTATCTGGATTGTTGTGTGTGAGGTTATGGATAACACAAAATTTTGTGTTGGTCATGGTTTGGTAAAAAAAAAAACCTGTACCTGATATACGTAGTTTCCGCCATCATTTGTTTTACTGTAGGTTATCTGTGCAAATGGAAATTGAATCTCTTTCGTTTTTCGAATTTGCACACTTCAATAAAAACGGAAAAGTTATAGCCACATAAAAAATATGTAAGCAAAAAATTTAAAAAAAAAAAAAAAAAAAAAAAATAATAAAAAAAAAAATAAAAAAAACTCGCAGATGCATGTCAAATCAAGTCCAATTCTGTAGCAAAGCAGAATTATCGCCAGCTGGCACCACAGTTAGATCGATAAGGAAACAGATGGGTTTAGCCCGAAATAACTTATATACCATTCTAATGAACTTAGCAAAACAAAATTGACCTTCACCAAGCGAACCTCCGTATAAATCACTCGAAATATAATTTTCCCCTTTTTTTTATTTAAATATTTAAACATATCTTTAATTTACATGCTAATGACTCTTACATTCCAGTCAATTAACCCAAGCTAGAAGTCAAATTCAAAAATATCACCCACATCACTTCACAATTAAAATATGCTCCAATAAATCTCACCATTTCACCACAGAAAATTTCATTTCCTTTAAAATTCATTTTAAAAAAAAATTACATAATAAAAATCAACAACTTCACAAATTATTAAACCGAATTTTCCTTTTTTAACCCTATATAGATAAAAAAAAAAGCTTTATCAACTAGATACAAAAGCAACAATGACTAGGCAAACTCAAAATTGCTTCAGTTTAGTTGCGCATCTTTTTTTCTTCCTTCAACCCTGCCGTGCAAATGCACTCAAATTCGGATCACTGCCAAAACCTGAAGAAGAGAAGTAGCAATAACTTTTTCATTACATGCTTTTTGTTTTTTATTTGTTCCTTTCTCACTCCCACTTTCCAACAAAGAAAAAAATAATAATAAAAATAAAATAAAATTAATCCACTCTTCTGCTATATACCTTTATCCCTCCATTTTACTATTACTTTTTATGCGCCTCATCTCATTCATATGCATTGTGCCATTCATAAAATTTTGACAACCTCTTATAGAGAGATACCCTTATTTATAGCACAACAAGTCATCCAGATCTAAGCCAATATAATTCACTTTTATGCCTTATTTTTTATATGTTCAAACAAGTATACAAATATTAGTCCAGCAGTTCGACCAGACTTATTACTTTTACACGTGGCATCTTGAATCACAGTTGAAAACTCCTTTTATCCCAAAGAAGGGTAAAATGTCATTAGCTAAAAAGTGCATTGTATCGAAAGTATATATTATGGCATTTCATTTTAGTCCCTCTGTCGAGCCAAAAAAACTGTTTTATTGCCGTAACTCAAAAATGAGCGCAATTTGTATTGTTTTCCAAGCGTTTTCGTTTGTCAACAATGACATGTATGTTTTTGGACTACAAAACAATGATTTTTTCACTTGGCTCGACCAAGAGAGATGCCATAATATATTCATGGTACTTTCGATACAATGCACTTCTCAGCCAATGACCTCCATCAAACCTTGAAGTAAAAAGAGTTTAATCCCACTTCTGTAAAACTTTGCGGTCTGGACAGCTGTATTGTTCAGACACATCAGCTGGACCCAGATCCATTCAATCTCCAGCAATACTAAAAACGCCTCCAAGTCCCGTTCAATCTAAATACGCCCCGAGGTCCGGACATTTAAACTCTCGTGTATTGATTATTTCGCTACTTCTCATATTAATTATAATAACCCCAGGTAAAGTAATTATTAGCTTATTAGTCTTAGCTTTCTAATAAGTCAGGTCACGACACTTGATGGCTGCCATCGCTCTGTAGTCCAGACAAATCCGAAGTCCAGACAAGATGGCTGCCATCGCTCTGTAATCCAGACAAATAGAATTTGTCCGGACTACAGAGCGTTCATTTTCCTGACAGGACGCTCTGCGCACCAAACATACTTCTAGGTGCCAGCCTGTGTTCGAACCGCACAGCATATACAGAATAAATTTTATTTTTATTTTTTTTCTTCTAAAACACATTTTGAAACCACCATGAAATCCATCATCAGAGCATTATTAAATTCAACTCTCAAATCAAAGTTTGTTTTCCACGTGTCAAATCACTAGAGAGAAATGCAAATTTCCAGAACATAAATTACACAGAAAATGTGAAATTAATGTCGCATCTCTTAGTTGCGGTGCTCTTTATCGATGATTCCAAAATAGCATCATTTAATCAATCGTTAATCTTTTCTAAACATCACGCATGATTGATTGACGCTTGACAATAAACAGTCATTATTGTAAACAAAAACATCATTCTCTTTTTCTTTTCTCTTTTCAGTCGCTTTAAATAAAACTTTTTTTATTCGCAATTTCTCAATCACCTTCAACACTTATTTGTCAAGATGGAATGGCGGTTTTCTGCTCGTTGTTCATTGGCATTTTGGAAAAGAAAAAGAGTGTGTGTATTGCTAACCGTAACTGACTTGCTTGCCTCAACCACAAAACCAGAGGGCGTTTGGTCGATCAAGCTGAAAGGAACGAAAGGAAAGAGAGAAATTACCTGTTTTCTTTCCATCTTGAAGAAGGCAATAGAGTAAATTGGATTTATCGTTGCATTAGTGCTGGCCGCGCCCATTCAAAACGTTGCAGAGACAAACTTTTTGCAATGGTTTCTTGCCCGATCATGTCTGCAACGGGCCAACGGCTAAGAGCTTTCACCTTAATGAAATTTCATCTGCCACTTATCAATTCCCACTTAATGACCCATTATTTATTATTTTCTTTATATATATATATATATATATCAAAAATCCCCAAAAAAAATTCTTGTACATATCAATTTAGAAAAATTCAAATTTTATTCAAATAAAAAGAAAAAAATTTTCATATTCAAATTAAATTATACCCAGTTAATCTGTTTATTCTTGACATTATAGTCAGTTTTCCGTATTCCCCCGAAGCCGCACCTAATCCTCACACTGCATTACGATGCAACAACACAGACGGCTCAATCCGAAAAACCTATATTTAGATTGTGACCACAAATCCTTTAATACAATACTCAATTCAAATGTCAGCTGACACTTGCTAACTTGTAAACAGATCATTGGCGAGTAAAGTTACAAGGGGAAAACACCATGATTGAGTATACAAGGTTCTTGGCATGCAGAACATGAGTTAAAAAGAGAATGGAAAAAGAGAGGGCAAAGAAATCAGCCTGAGCAGGAAGTCGTTGCCTACTAAACGACCTAAGTGAGTGTGGATTGGCATGCATGACACTTGGCACTTCCTGTAAAACTTCTCCTTTCCCACCCATCTGGGAGTATGAGCTTCTTTCGATCGATTGGGCAACGGGAAAAAAAAGAAAAAGGATCTTCAAACTGTTCGCACTGCTCGAGCCTCCAGTCATACCATCCCATTGCTATAGCTGCAAATGAGAGCGTCATTCCACACAAATTTCATCCGTGGCTGTGTTATAGAAGAGATCGTTCGACTAGATTAGACATTTCTTTCAATCATTTTTTGTCAGCTTTTAAAAGACACTTTCAATCATCTAACTTGATCCTTTTTCTTACCTTCAAAATAAAAGGGAAGAAAAAGTTTTTGTCAGCAAAATTGAAAATTTTTTTTTATAAGTTTAGAAGGGGAACGAACGGGACTTGGTCTAATACTCTGTGGGAATATAAAAGTTGATAAAATGCATCAATTTAGTCTCGCATTTAACTAGAAACACAAAGTTTGCTCGAGTTTTACATTTCAATTCGTGATGTGAATACTTTAAAGAAAATTGAAAAAAAAAAAAATAAAAAAAATATTAACTCGGGAGGGGGGGGGGGGGGGAAAAGTGCTTCGAGAAATTTCCGATTTTGTCAATATAAAAAATGAAATAACAAAGATTTATTGATCTAAAATTTCACGGTTCAAAAATTTTTTTCTTTTTCCGGTTAATTTATAGTTTGTTCCATCTTTTTTCCAATAAAAGTACCTACTGCTAGTTAACTTATTAGTTTACCTTTAGAAGAAAAAAAATTAGATTTTAAGAATTGTAATTTTCCTGTTTACAGTATTTGTTTAAAATTTAAATTAGGTGGCTAAATCTTTATTAATATTTGAATCCAAGTTTAAAGCTGCTCTCTAATACCCCTTACTTTATTATTCATCATTTCTGCATACACTATTACAGAATGCAAATTCCTAAAAAAACCCATTATGAACATATCTCAAAGGAATACGGCAATAAAATTTAAAAATATTTTAAAAACCTGTTAAAAACCTAGAAAATATGTTTAAATACTTTAATTTGACCATATAATAGCCAATTGTTGCTAGAATGCTTTAAATCTTTGCTAAAATGCTCTAAGTCTTTGCTAGAATGCTCTAAATCTTCTAAATATTTGCTATAATGCTCTAAATCTTTGCTAGAATGCTCTAAATCTTTGTTAAAATGCTCTAAATCTTTGCTAGAATGCTCTAAATCTTTGCTAGAATGCTCTAATTCACTTTTTTAATTCTTCTTAAATTATTCCCAACCCTTTCTTCTTTAAAACTTTTAAAAGAAACCAATCCAAACCTGCCTGTCACAAAAAATTTATACAATTAACTTGCCTTAATGCTCACATATTTACAAATGGTTAATTCATTAACTGCAATTAGAAATTCCTGACTCAAATCAACCTATAAATTCATTTCATTTCATTTCATTTCATTTCATTTCATTTCATTTCATTTCATTTCATTTCATTTCATTTCTTTCTCACCTCCCAACATCATTGAGATCTCCCTCCAGCAGACTCCACCGAAAATGGTGTTGCCTTGCAACACACCCGGCACGCTCATACAATACCAGCTTATGGTTTTCGTGCTTTGAAATTCTATCCGTTAGATGAGTCTGGCCACACTGCTTACTTCCTTCTTTTCCCCTTATTTCTTTTTCGTATCACTATCATAGCAACGACGTGTGCATCTCCCTGTCGAGAAACATAATCTGCCTTCTTTTCTACATTTTATTCCGAATCCGCATCACATCAATAAATCTTGAACGTATTGCGCATAGAAGAGCCCATCATCTTTAACATCAACAAACTTTTCAAACCGACAGTCATTTTGACCTATGATGCATTCATAGTGAATGCATGGGCAATCAATTTCACCATGGTGATGTTGTTACAATTAAATAACCTTTTAAAATAATATTTACGCCAGACAAATTTGTTATTACACAACATCAACTATCTCGTTTTCACTCTCTACCCATTTTATCAATACTCAGCTTAACGCAATTTATTTGCCAACGGGTGCAACTTGCTAATGTAAGTTCGGTTCGGATCTGCATTGAAATCGAAACAAATGCATCAAACCAATGTTGTTATTGTATATTCAATACGGAATCTTTCTTATCTACTTTTCCTATGAATTGCAGCACATTTGTTGTTTGTTTCCACTTAATTCAGCATTGAAAACCATCCATCATCGCGCACAGTAAAAAAAAATAACAGCAATTAATGATGAATTGTTTGCAGAAATCCAAATTAATCCGAACGCCCACAAGTGTACATCACACGCACTTATCCCATTTCGATTATTTATACCCTAGATTCAACATTATATCGCATTTAAACTTTAATTTTTAAGCTCTTTCCTTCTGTTATGAATCTTTCAAACGACAGACTGCAGTAAAATAATAATGCCGCTGTCTTATCAACAATATACTTCCTGTAGTTTCTTCAGTTTTTCAAAAACTTTATTTTAAATTGTAATAACATCAACAAATATATGATGTTACTTAAGGCTTGTCCAAAAATATCCAGTACTTTTAAAGAAAAACATCAGGCGGCGCAGCCTGTGTAACCGGCTATGCGCAAACTGACCCCCTGTCCAAAAAATTTACAGACCACGGTCAGTACAGTTAGTTTTAGAGTTTTTGCGCGTTTTGCTAGGAGTTTTCGCGTTAAGAATGATGAATCACGACGAGCTAAGATAGGACGTCCAAGCGTTCGCCAGTGACCGCAGCTTCACGTGGACCTAACCTAAAAACTAGACCTACAAAAGTGGTAAGTTCGATTTTCACCAATCCCTTCGCCTCCGATTAGGAGAACCTGAATCGGGCGGAGAAGGTCAAAGCTCGAATTTACGCGCACAGGGAACGTCAAAGCTCGAATTTACGCGCACAGGGAACGTCAAAGCTCGAATTTACGCGCACAGGGAACGTCAAAGCTCGAATTTACGCGCACAGGGAACGTCAAACCTCGAATTTACGCGCACAGGGAACGTCAAACCTCGAATTTACGCGCACAGGGAACGTCAAACCTCGATTTCTTCCATTCAAACCATGAGGTTTCTTTTGATAAAAACAGTCATCGATAAGTATCGTTTTATTGGAAGAAAACTTGTGTTTTCTTTGTTTTTGTCATGCCAAACATTACCAACTTTTGTTGAAGATCGAAGATGATTTCGATGTTTTTTTGATTTCGACCTGATTGTGGAATTCAAATAGTTCACTTTTTGGGCATTGGTCCATTAATAGTTTTTCAGCGGCATTAACTGTCTGCAGAAGCACACGAACCAGTTGGAAACAGCACATAAAACAATATTGTGGAGGCTGTTTTTTTCCTTAAGAAAAGAAGTAACTTCTGCCTTTACTGCAAACTTGTTTCTACTTTTTAGTATACATATAAATATAGGACAACATAAAAGGTGCGTGAGTTTTGGCTGTTAGGACTTCGAATTGTCGATGTTTATTTTAGCAAACTTCGTGCTGATTAATTACAACCGGCATGGTAGATTATTATATAAAAGAATCCTAGGCTACCTTCCTTTTAGCGTCATAAGTTCAGATTGGATTATTGATTCACATCCAGTGATCTTTCGGCTAATGACGACGTGAAGAAATTAGTTATTTGATAGTGAGAGAACATATATACCTAGATGGGAATTATATTGGGTCATAATAGAGTTATTAACAAATAGTTTCAACATTTTTCCTCTCTAAGATCTTCATCAGAGGCATTGGGAAGACCATATTTAGAGACTTTTCTAATAGTAAAAGCACTTTAACTCAAATAGTTAACCTATTTTACTTAAAAAAATCCCCTTTTTATTAGTTGACCAAAAGTAAAAAATTAGTAAATCTTTCAATTCTATGAAATATTTCTAACCTAATGCAATTATTTGCCATGGAAACTGTTACAATCATAAGAAAGAGCTGGGCGAATTCTTTGATTTAATGTTCGGTCTACCACAAATAAGTACTCTGATTTTGTCATTCGTAGAAAGTAGTAACACTTTTAGTCATGATTACCTAGTCTTTATAGTAAATCAATGTTTTATAATTGTTTTAGTAAATAAATGTGTGAATAATAAAGGGCCTGGTGGGCTGCGATAATTAGAAAAGATTATTTAAACAGATTGTTACGATATAGCACTAAAACGTGTTGGTGCCACACCAACTTATAAATATTTCCACACCTTAATTCGACATCATCACACTTATTAGTGAATCAAAAAGTGGCTACACTTTTGGCCCTGTGTCTGGCTTCTAGATCATCGAATCTAAGCATTCTATCTTGCAAGATAGAAACTATTGCCACATCCCCTTAGTTTCCTCTCGTAAATCTGAGTCTCAATCCGACTTTGTAATGACACGCTTTAAAAATCCTCATTTATGTTCTGTCTCACTTCTTAAATTTTACCTAAATTATACAAAACTTCTTAGAAGGGGAAACGAACGATTGTTTTTAGTGGCCTCTCGGCCTCATAACGCAGTTACGGCCACCTCCGTAGCCAGGTGGATAAAGGATGTTTTAGCTTCCGCAGAGGTCAACACTCCGGATCCACTAGGACGACAACCCCATCTTTCGCTTTTAAAAAAGGAATTGGTTTAGATAACATTTTAGCCAGTGCGGACTGGTCATCGGCCAGAGTTTTTCAAAAGTACTATAATAAACCTATTGATAGAATTGTATCAGATTTTGGCACAATAGTTTTAGAGGGCTACGAACAGCCTTAAGTAACATCATATATTTGTTGATGTTATTACAAATACTAATTTTGCAAAGATATGAAGCAAAATGTAAATTGTGATATTACACTCCCACCCGTCAGTTTAATCTGTAAACTCCCACCCTTAAATTGATCTCTGATAAGATTTCTAAAACTTTGTAGACAATTAACCACCTTGGAAATGTCGATGTCACCTAATGTTCAATAAAGTTAATTTTGTAAGAGATAATTTGGTGTCTTTGTATTTTTTCCTCAGTTCGTAAATTTTTTGGACTGGGGGTTAGTCTGCGCATAGCCGGTTACACAGGCTGCACCGCCTGATGTTTTTCTTAAAGTACTGAATATTTTTGGACAAGCCTTAAGTACATATATTTGTTATTAATACAATTTACGTTTTGCTTCATACCTTAGCAAAATTAGTAATTTTTATCATAACAAAACATATGAACTTTAAAATGAAGTGCTCAATGTATACAATACTCGATATCAAGCACAAGCTTCTAAACATACATTATAACATATCTAATTTTACAAAAATCAAAATGTCCTTGAACGACAACTAATTCAATTGTCTGAAACCAGGACTATACTCAATGTTTATACTCATTTTCATGAATTAATGTACACAATGCGGTTATCAAGATTAATATGAAGTGCACTTGACCATATAATCAATCTATAATTGTATATCATTCTATTGTTGAAACAGTCAACAATAATGCCCGTCGAGTTATTTGAGAAATGGGGTTAATCAATTCACAGCACACAATGCCACTGAGCATTTTAATTTTATTATTTTCAACTCAAAAGGCATGCACCAACAATCAGAGTTGCTCTGATAAATTCGAACAAAAGAAAAAGTAAGACAGTGCACACAATCTTCTTCTAATGCCCATTAGTTTTCTTAATGGCCCACATAAACACCAGCAAACTGCCATTCTTTGAATACCAAGCAAGTTTAAGGAAATACAAGTCTTAGGCAAAACGATCTGTGTGTCGACCTACAGCCCGAGCTATGGAATTCCCTTTCACAGAACAAAAATAACTATTTTATCTTTCTTAAACATTCCTAATTAGTATTAGCCTCAGCTGTGATTTTTGCACATTATATTTCCTTAGATATTTTTCGCAGTAATGTGGTGTATTCGTTCTTTTCTCTATGCGAATCAGGTTATAACAAAAAAGTGTGTATCATTCAAAGTATAAACACACACATGCACACGATGGCAAGAAGCTCACATAAAATGAAATATGTTTATAATAATATTAAAGGTCAAGTGCAGTCTAAAATTTAATTTTAATCTGTGAAAGAGTGTTAAGAATAACATATATTTCATTTTTTTAAAATATTTTATCGTTGCATATTTATTATTATATAGCAATTCCAATATTCCTTCTCCACAATGCAAAGCATCATGGTCAAATGACGTTCGTTACCAATCCTAAAATTCAAATGATCCAGAACTATACTCCATTCATGGAAACTTGAGCTAAAATTTTTTACTTCTACATTGGATAATTTCTGCTAACTGATCTGTATAACTCTCCAGTTGTCATAGAAACAAAGTCTCATATTAGTCCTTAATTTCGACGACAGAGGAAGAGGAATACGGATTATTAAACAGTAATTATTCCATTTAGAACTAAAAAAATTAGCTCAAGATTCCGTGAATGGAGTTTAGTTCTCAGGTTCCGTCGAATTTCAACTCTCTGAGCATGCGCATGAATATGCGCATACTCAGATGGTTATTTTGTTAACAATCAGAACTGGTGACGTCATTCAATCCTTGCTCAACTATGATGCATTGCATGACAAACAAGGCGAGCCAACTAGACATTGTTTTGTTTATAAAATAATAAATATTCAACAATAAAATATTTAAAAAAATAAAATACATGTTATTGTTAACACTCTTTCACATATTAAAATTAAATTTTAGATTGCACTTGACCTTTAATATTAGCAACTTTCACAGTAATAATATGTATAATATCGTTTTTATACATAAAAATTCAATTTTAGATTTTTCAAACGTGATAAACAGACTCGAAGAAAAAAATTCATAAACTATATCCGTCTGGACACAAAAAAGCATTTTCATATTCATATCGTCTTTACCACTATGCGTCGATAGTTTATGAATATCAATGAAGTGCTTCGACTTATATGCCACTCTAGGGTCCAGCGAGGATGTCGTGTACAATTCAAGAGTCTGCTATGCATACTGTATTCAAAACCTCAACTGACATTTCTACAGCTGAAATTGCAATACTCTCGTCTTTATGTGCAGTTCACAGCACTGAAAGAGAAAAAAAAAGAAAAAAATTGTCTTTTTTAATTCTTGTCACGTCACGGTATTGTAACGATATATGCAGATGCAATCTTTTTTGAAGAAAAAGAAAGATACGAAAAGAAAAGTGGAATACGGTTGAATCTTGAAATACAATTTTGTCAGAGAACAGAAGCCAATATAGCAGTACTGCATAGTCATAAAAGCTCTTAAAGTTACATCCAAATATCGATTTTTTTTTAGTCGATTTGCTGGAAAAAGTAATGAGTGGCGCTCTAGTGTCGAAAAAGAGAATTTAAGCAGCGCTCTAGTGAGCAAATATGTTGTGATAATAAACTTTTGGTATTAAATCAGATGGAAAATGGCCTGAAACCTTCGTAACAAGTCCACATTAATATTCAAAGCAGGAAGCTCATTACACTTTGTAATTCGATCATTCCAATTTGTGTTTTCTAATAATGAGAAATTGTTACACTTGAAAACATTGGTTTTAATCATTTGTTATTTACCTATCAAGTTGACAATACTTCTGGAGTGTTTGATTTTTTTAATTTCCAAAGTAGCAAAACTTGAGGACCAAATGTCTGTCAGACTAATTGCAAAATATTTTGACATGAAACGAATGCCACTTATGTCAAGAGAAATCTTTCTATTGATTATTGATCTTCTAGCTTCTCTTTTGTCAAATATCATTTGCTTCTAAAACTTCTCAATCTTCCTCTTCTCTTCCCCTTGACATGCATGTCAAGCGTTTGATGATTCCAAACTTGTGTTTTAAATAGTCAATTACATTTGTACTAAATTGCCATACAAAGAAACAATAAATGCTGGAGTACTAAGTCACACATCATTAATTAAATATTTTTAAACAAAATTCTGAAGTCGCTCATCAACAGCAAGAGTTTTAAGGATATGTAAAGATGTAATGAGATGAGTGGAACATGTAACATAATATTACATGCTATAAAGATGAAAATCCCTAGATGAAATCTCTAATGATGGCAAGCCACTTGCTAATGCTTAGAAAACAAACACTGTAGGCCTAACCATAATTAAAAATTGTCTATAGAATTTGTTATGTCGTGAACAAACAATCAAGTAATCGCAGACTATTCAACTTAAGACTAATTTATTAATGCAGGAAGTAGAATATATACAAAACATAGGTGGCGCTGTTACAGGTGAACAGTCATAACAAGGTAGCTAACAAATAGTAGTAAAAGGGCTCAGAAGCCTATCCTATGGGACAATTGACCCAGGCAATAGTTCTGAACACTCAATTTATTTGGTAATTTTCAGACTTATAAAAAAAAGTTATTGTAAAGAGAAAACATGAGCCCCTTAAAATCTCAGCTTAAAACGTTTGCTGTTTTCACTGCATTTTTTTCTCTTTAGTGAGAGCGCTTTAAAAATACAATGCCACCTATATGCAAAGTAGAGAATAAATAAAGCAGTCGGCACATGATCAGTTCACATTTCATATCAATTGCAATTAATTGCACTAATTGGAATTAAAATTAAGTTAATATACACAATTATTATAAATAAATGATTAAACACACCTTGCATGCTGTTCAAATGATCAATTTTTGACCGAGTGTTTTGATTTTTACAATTGGTGACACCTAGTGTCAGTTGGTGAAACCGTGGTAACAGCACTAAAGCGCTTCAACCCAGAGTATTTAAATACTGATATTTGGCACCACTAATAGGTCTTTGCATTGACCCAAAATGTTAAGCGTCTGAGGGTTAACTAAAAGGTGGAAAATTTCTAGTATCCTCATTTAAAAGTTCCCATCATGATTCAGAATAGAATTCTATTGTAAATTCTATTGTGACAGTAAATGAAGTCAACTCGAGATTGAAAGTGTAATGTTTATTGCGAAGTTTCATGCAGGAAAAATTATGAAGTCATATCACACTACTGAGTGGCGCCACAATACCTAAAAAAAGCTTGCTACCTGAAAGTTATACTCTGAATTGAATACTAAATTTATTCCATTTAGTTTTTCTTCAAATCATATGCTGAGTAATTCGATTCTGATAACCAAAAGTATAATGACAAAACAACAACAAAAAATGCAATAAAACTTCTGAAGTCAACAGGCATTTTTTCCTCGTTTTTTTGTTTTCACACACGTCACCCTGGAGACAAAGACACTGCTGGCATCAACCGTAGTTCCAACATTAAAAGAATTTACTCTGTTTCCTTTTCATTGTGTCCAATCAACAATTTCAGCACAATCAGCCACCTGCTATCTTCAAAGCAAATTAAGAATTGTAAAAAAAAAACAAAGGAATTTCCCCATTTACCAACAAGGTAAATTGTATTATTATAAACCTTAGAACATAAAAAACAAAAAATAATATTATAAATTATTTTTATACATTTTCTTTAAAAGTTTTTCGATTTTAAATTCTTTTTTCGTGATAGTAGCAATAAAAAAACCATTTCCATTTGTTGTAATCTGTCTCTTCTAAATTGTATTTTTCCTAGGCAATTCCATTTTCAATTTTCTACCAGTAATTAGAATAATTCAAGACAATCAATCTTACTTAATACTAAAAGAAATTAAACTAAAATCAACAATATTTTCAAATTTAAATAATTATAATGGTCTAATACCAGCTAAAAGCTTACAATCAGATTATTGCACAAACTGCAACATAATAAACCTCAATACTAAACAAACACGCAATATTTCCATTGATTTTAAATAAGGCATCAAAAATTCCTTCCATTCACTATACGTAATAGTTTTGTCGTAAACCGTATCACCGGCATAAGTTAAAAGACCAATGACCCTTATTGTAGCTTTTTTATTAACCATTAAAAAAACTGCTATAAACTGGCATATAAGGCTCTAATCTTACAATCTTAGAATAAATTGTAAGGATCTAGATAACTTACAATCAATTAATTTATTAGATCTGACAAGAAAAAAAAAAAGTGAAAAGTAGCAATAATAGATGATATAAGACTCATGCATGTAGCAAGTTAAATGCAATAAAATGCTTCCCTCCTATAATTCAGATCAATGTATCAAAAAATATGATAAAGCTGTATGGTTCCAGCGTGGGGCCGTGGAGGGAACCTTATAGCTCCTTCCCTAGAGTCACAAAAAAGCACATAGTCATAAAAGTCGCTGGGTTCTGTACATCTTGAAGGAATTACTGATAAAATGTTACATTACTCCGATCAAATCAACCGCTACAACTTCCTTTAATGAAAAGAATATGACAAGGTGCTCAACAATTCCCACAATTTATGCCACCAGGAGTATTATGAACACTTTCTGTCCCTTCAAAAATTATGCAGTATTTCCATGCAATCAATAATGACAAATGCAACACAAGAAAGACTACTTTTATCGTAACACAGAGAAGCCTAATTTTACTGCAACACAGAGAAGCCTAATTTTACTGCAACACAGAGAAGCCTAATTTTACTGCAACACAGAAAAGCCTAATTTTACTGCAACACAGAGAAGCCTAATTTTACTGCTGTAACACAGAGAAGCCTAATTTTATTTCAACTTTCCTTAGACTGACATGACGTTTAGATGAGATCTTATAGAAGTATATAATGTTTATCATTCAATTAACACAATGCCCCAGTAGAAATTCCCTTGCTATTATTATTGCTGCAATAAATCTATATCTTTATCACTGAGCAACGTGAAAATTATGACGTCATTTCATATCGCCTTTAAACTTAAAACGCCAAACGTTTTCCTTATTACAGTGATACAATTGAATTTAATAATACAATTGAATCGATAATTAATTTTAGAAACGCAATTATTTACTTGTTCCAATTGGTCACACGCGTGGACAGAGCTAAGTGTGCTTATCATGCCAATAAAAAAATTGTCGTGCATCCGAGTGCGTGGTCAAGAAATAGAAAATTGCAATGAAAGGAGCAGATTGTAGTTCTCACTCCACATTTGGTGCACGTGTATCCAATGCTTAAACACGAGTGCAAGAAAGAGAAAAGACGAAGAGGTCAGTCGGGAAGCCTTATTCTCACATAACTTTTGCCCCCTTAACGATCAATGTGCTGCGCTGCACTAGTGATTGAATTCCCATTCCACTAAGGTATGGCAAGAAACCAGGGGACAGCACCACCCATTCTCGTTTGGTTGGCGGGTAATAACCCACCAAGGATTACCTACCCAGCCAAATCACACGACCATGGCTCGGCCTCCATCTACTGCACTGTCGCCATAGCAACTGCTTGACACAATATCCCTTCCGATATATATGATGGAATTATAAATTTTTTTTTTTATTATTATTTTTTTTTATAAAAAAAAAAATTAAAGAAAAAAATTAGATGAAATTAATCCAATTTGGTATAAAGTTATTTAAAAAAAATTATTAATTCAAATTTATTAAATTAAACCTGTTATCAACAACATTCTTTTCTAATTGGGTTAGAAATTGATGTGATTATATACCCAAAATAAGCCAAAATTTATCATTGAATGAAACCCACACGCAAAACGTTGCTACATCTGGTGTTTGAGCTAAACATCATTTCTTCTACTATAGAAATTCCTTCTCGTTTCATCATCTCTATTAAATTTTATGTTACCAGCTGCCATAGCTGCACAAGATGCAATGCAATCTAATCTATTCCATACGCATACAGTGAATAATTCAAAGTAATTTTTGCATAATCAAATCAAAAGTAATCTGATTTATAATCTGGGTTATGCAAATACTTTTTCACTGCAGTCGTGCCAAACAAAAGAATTCTTGAATTTATGAGAACTACCAAACCGAACTGCAAACCATCATGACTATATATCAATAACCACTCGCATCAAACCAACGTGATAATATAAACAAACTAGCACCATCTGTTTTCATTTAACCACATTTTTCAGCCAAAACGGATTGTCAGCACTATGCAACTCTGTTCTTGTACGATAGTTTGCTTCAAAAGCTCATCTGCCAGATGGAGATTTTAAAAGCTAATAATTATTTTTAAGTCACTTATTCTATATCAATAACATCAAAATAGTATCAAGTGTCTTGTTTACCGTTTTCCTGTCTACAGTAGCATAGCAGCTGTAACCACGACGCTGTAAGACCAAAAGTTAAACTGATCGCGCAACACGACTTAATGTTTATATTTAACTCATATAAATTCGGGACTACTTTTGCTTTTAATTATTACTGACAACTAATTTCCGATGTCCAACATGTGAAACTAATTATTAAAGACAGGAATACTGACCAGAGTATTGAATTACTAATTTCCTTATCCTGGATTTTTTTTCTTCTGCTTTTGCTTCTCTTACACATAAAACCATAGCTACAATTTCACCAGCAGCAACTGCAAGTGTGGATTTCATTTTCGGTAAGTGCATCAAGAAAAGCTGACTACAGAACTCCTGTTTAAATTTTTTTTTTCCCTCTTCCAGCACCTGTCACACAATTAAAAAGCTGCTTACAGCTATAAATACTCAATTTTTTATAACCCTAAAATAAAAAAATTAAATCAAACTGCTCTTTTTTAACAACAAAAACAACACAAAAGAGTCGGTTTCAATTAGTCTTTCCAAAAATAGACCATTGCATCTTCTTATTTAAATGTTAATTGCAAAATTGTGTGTACAATATAAACCTTAATTTTTAGTTTTTTTACAAATTTTGCCAATAGATGGAGTTGAATCTCTGCGAGCCTTTAAAACAATATTAACCAAGACTTAAAAAAAAAAAAAAAAATAAAAAAAGAAATTAAAAATTCGCTAAAAATTGGCATAATTTCAAGGATGAAGTCTGCCGGCACCTTTTTAGTAATTCAATATTCCATAAGCTAATGTCTGACACTTTCTTTAATCCCGAGTAAAAATTTTCATTCAAGCTCTCGTCACATTATTGAACTGACATGACTACAAAATCCTGCTCAAATCCAAACTTCTCAAGTCTGACACCTTAAACAAGCAATTCATTAAACCTTTAATGTACCAAATACCTTTCCCTGCCCCGCTCCACATACTAAATTTGATAAACGAATTCTAATCTCCCCAACCATCCTTTTTCATTCATCCACTAAAATTAAAAATAAACCAAATTACGATTATATACACAAAAACCCGTCGCACCGTGCAACAAACGCGCTTCATTTCAATTATATAAACTCAACAAAAAAACATTCACAAGACACATTTCTCCAACTGCGATAAATCACCTGAAAAAATGCAAAAATTAGCAAAGTAGTCTGTTGCTATTGTTTATTTGTTGTTTATAAAAGTGGCTCCCTAATTTTCCTGTAATTATTCAGTTTTCTTAAATACTCTTAATAACTTGTAATCAGTTTAAAATTGTTATTTAAAGAATTAAAGCTCAAGTACTGAGATGCTGTTAATCGGCTTACGAGTCTTCCGACTTCAAGTGTATGGTAGTAGAAGTAAAATCCGAAGTATTACATTTGAAAGTAGATGTAGAAGAAAAAATGAGATTAAATAGTAACCTCATTTTATTTAATGTTTAATGTTATCATCTGTTCTTAGATGAAATTAGTGACAAAATGATTAATTAAACATTTTGATAGCAGATGTCGCAGATTGTGTGTTGATAAAGCGGGAGTTTGTGTACGCAATGTATCATGTGATAAAGCTCTGGCACTCCACTCCTGCGTCAACAAATCTCGAGGGCTGCAAAGTGCGAAGTTCTGGTCAACTGAATTTTTCAATTTATTTATATAAGTTGCACGGTTGCTGTATTTGACCAGTGGATGTCAATTGGTGATTTATTCCCACCAATTTGCATGTTAAATTAAGTTTTGCACGATTTTTCGTATTATATAAAAGTAAAATATCTAGAATTTTGTTTTTGATGGTTCCATGTTCCATCAGCTTTAAAGCTGTGCTTAAACTGAAAGCTTTCATTTTTTTTCCATGCACTGGTCGAGTTTATTTTTCAATTTTCTTGATTTATTACTCAAGCATAAAAACATTGAAAACATTTAAATGTACCTCTACACTTTTCTAATGCAGCAATTTTTATTTCTACACAATATATCTAAACTTTTTTTTACTAGCATTTTGTTATGACAGACTTTGTTCGTTAAAGTGAAAAATGTAAAATAAGTCACAAAGCCAATTGAAGTAAAGTAAAAACGCAAAGCGAAACGAAAAGTAATTTTCTTTGCGAGTTCTTCAATATTGTAGAGCAAGAGTTGTAATTTTTCTTCTTTTTCCATCACAGTATTTACAGACTCGCAAAGTTGCAAGTCATCCTGGCTTTTGCTTGGTTAGGGAGTAAACAAAAAAAAAAAATTCCCAGTGCTCATCATTCACTGTCCCACAGTTTCTTGTGAGTTAACACCTCGCATGGGATCAAGATAGTTGTCCTCTACTGGCCGAATCGGCGCGTCATCTTGCGATGTGTTTTCGGTGATTGTGTTTGGTGGCAGTTTGCTGTCACATTGGTCACGGTTTTGTGCCGCTGTATCTACACCATCCGTCACGCGGTGATGGATTGTAGTATGAGTGACTTTACTGGTCGACCCCAGTGACAACTTGTCCTGATTTCCTTTCTATCTCGGCTTGTCTTTGTGGAGATAATCAATTATGACCAGTGTCTCGGAGTATGTTGCTATATAACTGGTTATTTGTCATTGACAGCAGATGATTATATTGATCTGATTTTCCACATTATTTCCTTTTTTTTAGTCCATGTGGGCCAATCGGCCAATCGCAGGAAGAGACATATCTGTGTGGATTATGCTGACTGAAATAAATTGGTTAAGGGTGCGAGGGAATTTTTTTTTGTTTTAGAAGTGTCAATTTTTCTTTATCTAAAAGGCATTTCGTGTGGTTTGATGGGATTTTGAGGAAAAAGGTGATTTAAAGTGTTTAAATACATAAATCAGTTCCCAGTTCTGTCACGATGGAAAATCCCAAGTTTAAAAAAAGATTTCAATCAAAAACTCAAATCTTATGTCTGCATTTAACCAATATTGAGTAAACAACAAAAATATAAATCCCAAAACCACAATTTTCAATTGTAACTAATATTATTGAGGTGATTGTCATATTTCATAATGGATTGCATAGCAACAAAATATGAGATCAATAGCAACAACAAACAATAGTATCTTTAAATTCTCCGCAGAGAAATGTTATTGTCGATAAAAGTTTGCTTTTTTCTCCATCTGCTTCAAAACATGTTTAAAAAAAATGAAAAAACATGTTTGTATTTCTGCTATATGAATGTAAAGTATACTCTAATGACGTGTTTATACATCAAAGTACATGCACGCAGAATCCTCTAAACAAAAAAAACTTAATATTAACTTTTCATTTGAAGAAAAACAAGTAAACCATATCCACTTACAAGACAAACAAACAAATCATAACTTAATTTATGGTAAAGATCTATTGTAAAGATAAAAAAAGAAGAAAAAAATAATTCCCCATCAATTAAAGCGATAAAACATCATTGATAATTGAGTGGTTTTAATGAATCACACAAAGCGTTCCAAAACGTGCCTTTTGTGCGTAAATAGCGTAAAAAATTCATCAAGACCAAAGTGAGGAAGCTGTCCCTTGTGTTTTTACTGCTAAGTACACTAAAGGCTTAATATTTCCAACTGAATTTTGGGCACTCAGCTATGATATGAAACCAATTTCAGTAATTAGAACATCTTGCACGCTCCTCTGTGGTAATGTGCAGATTTCCCATCCGCTGAAGCAGTGGAAAATAAAAGTGGAAATAGTTTTTCTTTATGCCACAATCCACAGCTTTTTAAATTAGATGGTTGAATTTAATTTTAACCTCAATAATATTGCATCACGCAGCAGACAAGCACCAGAAAAGTCTGAAAACCTGTCTAAGAAACAAAATATTTACTACACAGAGCCTGGAAATTGAGTAAAACCAAATAAAACATGATTTTTGTTGCTGCAATGCAATATAAAAAGAAAATAAACTTCAGAGGTTTTGTAGAACATGCTGTTGCTAGGCATCCAGCCAATCGCGACATAAGTCCAATTTAAGGTCGACGAGGTTATCTTCTATGGAAGAGCTATGGTAAATTCTAAAATAATTCTTTTCTTTTCCGCAATACCCCCTGACATTAATTGGTACTTCAAAAATTTTTCTATATACCGTATATGTGATGTATATGACAAAAACAATGATTTTCCTACTGCACATGTTATTATACTACAGCAGCGTTATATAGCGAGGAATTTTTTAATATTACAAAATGCAGTAAATACTGTAAATAAACTGTGCCAATACCCTACAGCGTTATGCACAGCATGAATTTTCTATCTGTATTTACTCGTCATTTGCAGACTTTTACAGCCTTTCTAAACAACACTTCTCAAACGCCATTTTTAATAATAAACAATATCGTAACCACAGAACTTTGAACGCAATAACACCATCAAAAACCAACACAAACATCAAACATAAAACATAAATACTTGATGATAGTCTTCACATAACAAATGCTCTTCTACACCTGCTTAAGACCCATTAACATTGTATACCCTAAATATTCAACGTAAAATCAACACTGTCGATGCAAAAGAAAGACAAACTCAAGGCCTGGGTTCATATATAAACCGTAATAACCATATCATATCATCCCGCCTTTGGACAAACACCAAGCGACCTCGCAACCCTCTTATCACTGCCTACTGATAGTATCAAGGGCCTGATTCTGCCATTCCATTAGATACAGGGCAAAAGGGGGAGGCGGAAGAGGAAGGGGTGAATTCGAGTGTTGCTATTGGAAGCAGGTGCAGCTTTCACAGAAATGCAATGGTCATTGTCTGGACAATACAAAGGCCAAAGGCCCAGTTCATTGACGCAGAGATTACATTTAGTTTTATTTCGATTTCTATACACCCCGGTATAGCCTACTACGTGAAATTGCATACGGAAAGATTGGAGATCTGACATTTAGTTCTCAATCAATAACTAATGTATATATTTCCTATAGGAAACATTAAGCAAATTGTTAACACGAAGTTTCGTCATTTTTAAGGTGATTTTCATTTTTAAGGTGATTTTCATTTTTAAGGTGATTTTCATTTTTAAGGTGATTTTCATTTTTAAGGTGATTTTCATTTTTAAGGTGATTTTCATTTTTAAGGTGATTTTCATTTTTAAGGTGATTTTCATGTCATTTTAACTAAAAAAACAAACTCAGCATTTTTCTGCATGAATATCTCGATAAGAGTCTATAATGGGGTCTGGAAAACTGTTTTGCATTTCAATATCAGTCGGTTTGAAATATATTTTCTCGATGCAATGTGCTGAGTTTGTCATTTTGAAAACAATGAAGTTATTAAAGTTTTGTGTTTTCATTTGTGTCCGGACTTTAGGCCTTCAGCTTGCCTCGATTCAATTTGATACAGTTGCTCGTATATAAAATTCTTTAAAGATTTCCTTACATTGAAGACGAGAAAAATAAATCCATATGTGAAAAAAAAAGAAAAAAAAAAGGTTGAGAAGAATAGCGTTGATATCATATATTGTGTCCGCACTTTGATCCATTTAGGAAACGAGAAGGAAGAGGAGGCTCCTGTCCTGAGGTTAGAGGTCCTTCAATTCCTTGGCTCCAACTAGCATTAGTCCATGAAACCGGATTCGATTGCTTTTCCTATTATTAGCTGTAGGGCCATGTATAAGAAATGCGGAGTTCATCTCTCTCGTTGCCTTGGTAATCATCAGTTTCTGACACAGAGCAGTGATTAAGATTGCATTGAGAAAAACAAATTGACTCGAATAAACTTCCATTGGGGAATATTTATCAATGATTCATATTTTACCAACTAGCTGATAGTCATTTCACATTCTCTCCTTATCAAACCCAATTTTCAAGTTGAATTGTAACAATAATATTGATGAATCAATGTTTGCTGCGTCCCAAAATGTGTCCTGACTTTAATTGGAACTCTAATAATTACACTACTCTGTAGAAAGGAGAATTTGGTCTAATTCCAGAGGCATGTTGTTCAAGTACACACGAGCAAGAGTCCCAAGAAACCTTTTTATCTCACATACCACACACACATCATCATCACAATCATCTATCTTCTTTATTTCCACACCTACCTATTTGTTTGCTTACACGACATAAGGCATTACCTTGACAGTTAACTTTAACTCTGGAATTTTTTTCTTCTTTTAATAAAAGAAAATGCAGTTTTATCCACAATAAAATCAAGTGTGACAATAACACATTTACCAAAATACTTCAACATACAAACAAATATTTTTCTTTTTGGTTTTTTGTCAATACTTTTTATTACCATCATTACCTGCAGAAAACACTTCGACTACATTTTGTACACATTATACTATATCAGCATAATGATTAAAGAAACAGTCAAGCAAATTTGTATATTTTTAGAATAAAAGTAATTATTATAATTATATTACATGAAACAAAAATGAAATATCTATTCCTTTTAATTCATTAAATATATACATACTGTATATACTCGCGTATAAGTCGACCCTCGTATATGTCGACCCTGACTTAAAACGGGTCAAAAGTGTATAAAACGACCCCCTAAATTTTATTTTTTATTTTATTTTTATTTGGTTCGATTTATACGAGGGTCAATAACCATTTTAAGTATCAAAAAAAAATAAAAAACAACTAAAAAAAAAAAAAATAAATAAATAAAATAAAATAAAAGATTTGGTCCAAAAATCCTTGACTTATACGCGAGTATATACGGTAAAACAATTTTTAAGGAGGCTGACATGACAGTCATGTGACTGAAATAAGCATTTTTGATTGGTCTTAGCGCCTAGTAGGCGCCCAATCAGAAAATAGAACTATTTTTAATAAACAAATTTCATTTAAACGTGATTGGTCAAGCCAAGTGACGTGATTGTTCTATTTCCTGCAAATTACACAATTTCATTGATGCAATTCATCCATCTTCACTTCAAAAAATAAAAATAAAAAAAAATTCTTCCAAAAGAATGTTTGAAACAAAACGGAATAACAGAACTAATGAACAAATTCAAAGCACTAACATAAAAAGATATTACATCTGGTCATAAGAAGAAGCTGTTGAGCAACGAGAGCAAATAAAAATGTCAAACTAAACAAAATAAAAGTCCAGCAGCTAACATTTCCTTTTACACCTACCAGCGAAGCCAAACCACTTCAACATGCAACAACCTGCACGAAGCAATCTTTTCTTTGCCCCCTTTTATAGCACGAGTAAATGAAACTTCACCTCAGAATTACACATTAGCCCTTTTCAAAGTGTGCCTGTGCAGGTAGCTAACTACATTTAAATCCAAATCCCCTCTCTCACTACACAAACTTCTTCAGGCGATATCACAAAAAAAGATAGACCACTTACATTCCAATTAAATTCTTGTGTCATCAGATTGTCTATTACCAAATTCCTCATTTGTCATCACAACAACTTAATTGGAAAACTTTTCCTCCACTAAAACCACAAAGTAAAGTTTCAAAAAAACAAATTTCTTTTCAAAAATGAAAAAAAATTCCTTTTCTACCCCAGGCAACTTGCTACGTCAAAAAAAAAATTTAATTTTTTTTTTTTTTTTTTTTTTTTAATGTCAGCATTTATTTGTATCTGAATATGAAAGACAATGTTCAGACTGTCTGCCCTAGAGCATTCTGTTAATTGAAACCTAATTCAAAACAAAGCAAGCTAATGTCATTAAAAGCAGCTCATCCCGAGGCCAGTGATGATTAAAATCAGGTAAGAGATCTCCTACAAAGAACATGTATAATAATTAATTTACCAACGAAAAAAATAGTAGAAAGAAAAAACCATTGCGCAGCCTTAGAAGTAGAAAAACCGAGAAATTAGATTTTCTTTTATACCTAGTTCAAGTGTGTAATCTAAAAAAAAAAAAAAAAATGTTCAAAGAAGTGTTTAAGTGTAAATAAATGTCTCTGTAGACATAAATACAAACCTGTACGTTTCAAGTAAAAAAAAAATCACTTTATTAATACAAAAATAGACTTTAAAGTAGCCAATTTCTGTTTTCTTGATCTGCTTTCTGTGTTTGCTGTTTGGCGGCAGCTTAATTTGAGCAAATATAAATATATAATGTAGTTGGTAATTATGCAAAAATAAATTTATACTTTTAAATATTTTGATGCAATTTTTGTATTCAAAATAGATGAGTCTGTTTAAGCTAGAATACTTGCCACTTTAATTAGGGTTTTAGGGTTCAAATCTGGCAGCACAAAACATTTTTGTTCCTTTGAAAAAGGTCCAAAGTCAAACTTGCATATTAAAGAAAGTTGCTTTAGCCACTGAACTATTAAACTAATCATAAACCTTACTCCTAAGGACGAAGGTTATCTGCATACCAGCACCATACAATTCATCATTTACCAAAAAGATGGAAAAAATGTAAAGTTAATTAACTAACTGTTGCAGCAAAGCCAACCACAATAAATTAATAAAAATTAAAGAATTTCAAAGTAAACATAGAAAAAATTCTCAAAATGTCTGCTGTAACTTCAATTTCAATCCTACATAACGACTTGAAAATTCTTTACAAAAAAAAAATAAAAAAAAATATGAAATCACTTCATCCATGTGGAAATATTTCCCACAGTAAAAACCAAATTGTCATTTTGTGGATTTGTTTAGGCACAGATTTTTTTTTCTTCTTTCTTTTGTGCATGGAGTTCATCGCCCTATGCATGTTCACTTCTTCTTCAACTCAAGTCGATATTCCTCTCTTTTTCCACCAACTCAAGCCAAAAACAAAAAACAAAAAAAAAAAAATTAAAAAATAAAAGGAAAAGGAAATAATGAAACAACAACGATAAAATCTAAAAAGTCTTTTGTCTAAATCCAAATCGCTTTTCAATTCACACTTGCCAAAACACAAAACTAATTTAATTTTTTTTCTTCTTTATCCTCAACTTCAATAAAGAATTAAATCTTCTAAAACATCGTTTACATTAAAAAAAAAAAAAAAAAANAAAAAAAAAAAAATAGGCGACGATATCAGAAAAAAAATTCTTTTCCACAAGTTTCTTTATGCAAATTTAACTTTAAGTTTGTTTTCTGAAAAGCATCTTACGTCCAATTCAATTATTTCGGTCATTTCGGGCATTTTATTGCGTTTTGAAGAACAGGTTTTCCGAATGACATTTGTCTACCAATGCATGTAAATCTCCTTCAATGAATGCATAATGACACACAAAAGGTCACTGCCTTATTAGTTAAATTTCCAATACTAAAACAAAGCACAGAATTGTGAAATAAACAAAATATGAAAATATTACAACGAGCTGCTAAAATCTCCTCTTATAAATTTCACCGAAAATAAACCAATACTGACCACCAAAATCGGACATAGAAATCACGAATTATCTTAACCGCTTTAATATCTCCACTGAAAAATCCACTTCCATGTTTGTTTTGCTGTTAACACAAGCAATTCCAGCCATTTGAACAATTTATAAATGTTTTAAAACCAACCTATGTAACATCCCTCGCCTCTGTAAATACTTAATGAAACCACCAACTACAACTAGCAACCCGAACCTACAACACCAATACCGTCATCCAAACTAAACAAAATTTAATTTATGTATTTAAAAAGGATTTAAAACCACGAATAAAAATAAATATCTTTTCCAATAGATTAAAAGTCGGAAAATCAATTTCCCCAACTCGGCATCATGTATCAAACCAAACTGCTTCATCTATATTATGGTAAAAGATGTCACCATTAAATCCACAATTAGACACTTCTACCAAAAGATCACGAACAAATGGCAGCGGATAATTGGCCTAATAACAGGATTCGGCATTACTGAACGTTGTAGCGAGTCAATTGCCATACACTAAGAGAACCCGCCGCTCCCTTCTCCAGCATCGCCCTGCATACAACACACAACACTGCAATGCACTACCTCCCGGCTTTGTGTGTCTCTCTCTCTCTCTCTCTCTCAACTCGCTTTCCAGCCACTGATGGCATCTCCGATACGATCTGAAGAAGCCATAAACCACAGCCATAAAGGTTTGATGCCACTGTTTACGAAGTGGGGGCTTGCAGAAAAGGAAATTGTGAAATTGCATCATTAAGGGACAGTCCAGGATACTATAGCTGCGTTGCACGAAGCAGAAAGAAGAGAAGTCTTCTAGGATTTTAAAGAACACGTTCACACTTCTTAAATTTTCACCACCGACGACAAGACTCGCTATTTATTATAGTCTGCGAATTCGAGGGCTGAGCAGAATGGTGGAGTAGAACAAAAAATATTTCTGAAATTGCTCATGTTCGAGAGAGGATTTCAAATGAAAATATAGAAACACATACACATTGTAAAAATGTGTTTTAACGTTTTATTCCTGAATTTGTTTTTGTTTCAAAGTTGAACTTGGATGGCTGTTTTTACTCCATTTTGTACCACGGTTGACTCCTACATTCGAAGTAATGCTGGGCGCAGACATGCAGCGATTTCGCATCGCCTAGCGTTTTTGTCCCGCGATTCGCGACAGTAATCGCCGCTGCTACAGCAGACTTGGCGCAAATCGATTGTTCCAAAATATTTGTTGCTGTAACACAACCTTGACACCAGTTGTTCTAAATATTTGTTAATACGATGTCATATCAACAAATATTTTGGCACATTTGTTGATAAAAACCAAACAAAATGAAGCAATTAGAACATGTGATACAATACTCGCATCCCATTGGATGCAATTTGATACAATTGAACAACAATACTCTCAGTTCATAGTTATTGTTACTTCAAAAATTGAGTTTTCGAAGCTCAATAATAGTCAAATGTGCTTTAATATTACCGTAGTTCTCCAAATACAAGCCACAGCGTCAAATATAGGTCACCAATTGTTGGGCACAAATTCTCTGCTTTTCTAACCGTCATTGAAATGTGCTTGTGCCTGTAGTCCTCGCGCTTGTACGGTTGAGTCATCACGACAAAACAAATCCAGCAGCTTTAAAACATGAAAACTGTGTCATTGGTTAATAAAAAATTCTTACATTAGACCAATTTATCTCCCCGCATTTGTTCCAATTTAAAAAGAAAATGAGAGAAGTTAATAAAAGAAAAAGAAAAAACGACTGGTAGCATAATAATCAATCAGGATGCAAAAGTTCAGTCAAGTGACATCCATTACATCTTCTATAATTAGGCTATTATACAATGTCATTTTCTTGATGACTCATCATACAAGTTAAAGACGGTAATAATGATTGCTTTAAATTAGCAATCAACTTGGAGAGACATAAAGAGGAAAAGATCTGGCAAAGAAATACGAGCACCGAGATCCAATTGATTTTCAACTTCTCAAGTGGCACCGACCAATCAGATTCCTCAACCAACCTCAAAACCTATGAAATTTTCAACTAATTAAAGATATGAGGAGCGGGATCATTAAATGTTAGCTTTTAAAACCTTTCTTTAATTTAACATTTTATCATAAAATGATGATGTAAAACGATCCAATTAATTGAAGCAAAATCAATTTGTAACTTTTAAAATGTTTTCCACAAAATTAAAAAACAAAATTTTCTAGAATTAGCCAAAAAAAATGTTGCAATCTACACTGTGAAAAATGCATTAGGACTTCCAGTACATTTTTCAGTAAAAAAAATGATTGCTCGTTATCAGAAAATGTGGAAAAGCATCAAGAAATAAATAAATTTTGTAAAATAACGAATTTTCCGTAGTTTAGGCTCAATTAAATAAACCCTTGAAACCACTTTTTACATGCAAAAAAATCCTTTTTACTAGCAAAAATGGCCCATTTTACTAGCAAAAATGGCACATTTTACCAGCAAAAATGGCACATTTTACTAGCAAAAATGGCACATTTTACTAGCAAAAATGGCAGATTTTACTAGCAAAAATGACACATTTTACTAGCAAAAATGCCCATTTTACTAGCAAAAATGCCCATTTTATCAGAGGTAATACCACATGTGGTGGAATTATTGCCGGAAATTTTTTTGAACCACGAATTTTTTTGCTAGGCAAAAATCTTGATTTTTCCTGTCAAAAAAATGAGTGGTTCAAAAAATTTCCTGCTATTAACTCCACCACGAGAGGTATTTAGGAAGAAAATTTAACGTGTCAATGTTGTGTGAATGTTGTGCAAATGTAAGCAATAACCAACTTAAATACTTTTTTTAATCATGTTTGCACAACACTCACACAACATTCGCACAACATTCGGTTGGCAGGTACGTACTGGTACTTGCCAACCTCATGATAATAGTATCAGTGTCCGCCATTTTGGACGAACTCAACGTTTTTCCAGGCAACAAGCAGTTTTTCCAGGCAACAGGCAGTTTTTCCGATAAGGACCGCATGTAATTGGCTAATTTCAAATCGACGGCCGTGTGTGATTGGCCGGTTTAAACACAAGTTGAATTCTCAGCAAAAATGCCCTTTTACTAGCAAAAATGTCTATTTTACTAAGAAAAATGCACTTTTCACATGCAAAAATCCCAAAAATGCACTTTTCACATGCAAAAATCCCAAAAATGCACTTTTCACATGCAAAATCCCAAAAATATACTTTTTAAAGACTTTTTACAGTTACTTTTACTGTATGGTGTTTTCTAATTATGGACGGACAATCAGTTTTTCTTAGTGGGAAAAATACAAGCACACGGCTATCATTTTTTTTATCTATAATTAACAAATTTTTTTTACAGTTATATAAATGCTAAAAAGCTAACTCGAGTATAAAGATGCTAGTGGTATTTTTGTGTCTGTGGTTATCCTCTCTGCCACCGTTGAAATATCTCTACCTCTCCTAACAGATGAGTAAGTGAGGACTGCGTTCACATGCCAGCGCCCATAAATTTTTAAACTGCACCAGACTGACAATTTGTTGCTTCTCTTAACAAAATGATTTAGTTGGAGAAGAGGCTTTAGTGAGAAGAGTAGAAATCTCTTAGCGGCATAGTCCAAGCTCAAAAAGCAACAAACTTTAGACCCATGTCAGCTCATTTATCCTGAATGTAAGAAAAGAAACGTCTTGCATCAGTTAAAAATCTAATGTTATACGAAATGATAAGTTGAGAAATAGGGCGTCCTCACAAACAACACGAGAGATAGATTTACTTATCTTGATGAATGTTTTCTTCTCTTTTTTTTTTTCAACACAGACAGCACTATCGCAGTTAAATATTTCAATATTTATTGTCACAATGGTTAAATATTCTAATTAAATTATTGAAATTTTAGAAATTAGATTAGTTGAGATAATAGACAGTTTGCGATTTCTCGTACGAGACCGAAAACGAGATTTAAAAAAATCTCGCTTTTTAAAATCTCGTTAATAAAATGTCGTATCGGTGTTTGCGGTTGGTCACGAAACACATTACATACGACATTTAAATCGGCAGCAGCAATTTTTAGGTAAACGAGACACCTTACACAAATTAAGCCTAAGTATTGGACTTGTGGTTTGGGCAAGGTGTTTGACTGATTAAAAAACTAACCTGAGATAGTGTAATCGACACAACTTTGCCAAAATTACAGCCGAAGCGGAAGGAAAATGGCGCCAGAATTTCACGACAATTGTTGTGATTGTAGGCATGCGCATGCGCAAGTGAAGTCATTTACACGACAATTTGAAACGAGATTTTTCAAAATCTCGTCCGAGAGTGTTGAAACGAAAAATGAAATCACGAGATTTTTAATAAAATCTCGTAATAATACAAGTCTTGTAATAATATAAAATTTCGTACGAGAAATCGCAAACTGTCTAATCAAATTGTCAAATTTGCATTATTCTTTTCAACCAATGCGAGTTTGTCGCTTGAATGAGTGAAATGATGCAGAATTTGATTCAGAATTGTGAAAAAAATGAGAAAACAGACCTCTGGATGTCGAACAAATAAACAAATAAGCTGATAAATAAATAGCTGATGATTTTGTCTATGTTTGGCTAACTAAGTAGGCTACATAACTTCAATGCATTTCTTAATGTTCTAGCAAATTTGCTGTAACGACGACACATCTCATCTATGGGAAAAAAGTATAAAGTACAATCTGCACTTGGATATTTTTTTTCCCTAAAACAATAATGACATTGAGAACAATACTAATGGCTGTGACGAAAATGATAATGGCTAGCTAAGATGTAAGCTTCGCGCGTGAGCAAATTGAACCAATTGCCTGCAACGCAGAGCACTTTGGATTTCCTTTCGGAAAAAAAAATCCGGTCAAGAAAATTCGACTAAAGTAAATAAAATGATCAAAATAATTTGATCCAGACTCCAAATTTAATTCAAATTAATAAATTTATTCACAACACAGCGTTCCTACTCAGCTACATTCAAAACTTAATTAAAATCCCCATCACCATAATTTTTTTTTAAATTAATAAAACTAAAAAAAATTCAATAGTAAACTTATTGGCAAATTTTCAAAATTTCCATATTTCTACACATCAAAATTGCACCTACTATCAAAACCGACTTAATGCGCCAGTTTAACCTTCAATTAGAAAGACATTACTCGTAGACCTACACCAACCACCATCTGCCGTGTGCCATGCAAAGTGCGCAAAATCTACATTAAAACTTGACGCATGCTTTCAAATATCTTTCATTCCAGACCTCAATCTCGATCAAACTTCATATATTATGTGGAATTATGAAGAAACCTCAACGCAACCGCTGTCTTTCATTGCCCTTACTACTCAACTTATACTTGTTAAGATAGATCGTTCCAATCTCAAAACGACGCCCATTGCATAATTAAATCCTTAATATATTTGCATAAATCAAAAATTTTCACTAATCGTTCAACAAATTGTGTTTCCATACGATTAAGATGCTAAATAAACTATCATCAAGTTACATCAAAACTAGTTACAACATTGTTTATTTTTTGCCCCCTTAAACTTCGCTGCATTACCCATAGAAATATGACTAAACTCCGTTTCCAACACATTGCGAGAAACTCCCATTGGCTAGAGCCTTTTCACAGCCATTGTTTAATGCACTTATTAAAAAAATAATTTGGAAAATGACCATAAAACGGCATAAACGACCATATATGGTAGTTTTTGGTGATTTTTATTAATTTGTATTAATGTGCAAGCAAACAGGCTCCAGCCAATGGGAGTTTCTCGCAATGTGTTGGAAACGGAGTTTAAAGCTATGCAGTGTTTCTGCCTCAATGATGCGTAAGAATCAAAGTTTTAACATTAATTATCCGTTAATTATTTCAAATCTGTTTACTTGGACTTTCAACTGCACAATATAGACGACAATGCATCCATCAACAATGACGTTGTCAAGATATGTAAATTCGATAAGCGAATTAATTGTAGGTATAATGTTTATTTTATCTGATCTATCAATCTGATGCAAAAATTGTTGGCAATTTGACACGAAAATTGTTGCCCATTTAGCAACATTTGTTGCTCACTTCTCCACTTTTTACATATTTTCTGTGACAACATTTTGCTGGATCTCTTTTACCCTTTTTCGGAAACGAGGGGGGGAAAAAAAGCTCTTAGATTGACCAGTGACTATAGCCATGCTCCCCATGGAAATATAAGATCCTTGGAGAATGGCCAACTATATACTGAACCTCACTCTCAGTCTCCTGTACCTAGATCAATGATAGCCATGTACAACGTTTGCCTACAAAGTCAATATTCTCAACACTCACAGATCTGGCCCTGGATGTCTGTAAACCAAAATAAACAAATCAAAGAGTGCAGACTGCCCACACAACTTTAAAATAAAATTGAAATATAATCAAAAAGATATAATGTTGCGGAAACAAGATGGTACAGACAAACAATTCCTCTGAAATCTAATCTTTAACAAATTCGTGCAAGGTCTAGCAAGTACACTCCATCATTCATAGTTGAAATATACTTCAGGAAAGTACAAAAAAAAAAAAAAAAAACAACTTCGGATAAAAGCAAACAAAATGTCAAGGATACTATCTCCGTATTATCTCCCCAAATGCACCACTTTACGATGCAGTAGTGACCATTTGAAACTTAAAATACCCTTTCAGTTGCAAAATCGTACTTTATAGGTACTTAAACGCCCTATTAGAACTAAAAAAAAATATATTTACATGCAAATGAACATAGAGTCATGTATTTAACTCCATCTTGATTCAGTCCCAACTTCTTGAGCTACTTTCTTTAACCGGATTCACTTAAGCTATACATATGTTTAACTACTAAGTCTAGTGCAAATAAGCTGGTTGTGTTTATTCTCTTTCTGTGAGATTTGACTTACAAAAACACAACATGCACTACACAGCACATAGTTGTTTTGTAGCTGAATTTTCACTACTATAAAGATGCCCTTATTGACCGCAATGGCTGTCAACTAGATAAGAATCTATAGGTAAAGATTCATATTGAGATAAATCTCATCTGCCATCGCCCTAGAACTATCTAATTAAAGATACGGTAATATACAGTAAATTATTGACTACTGTAATCAGTTTCTTAGCTGCACAACACCATGTCTTATATCGATCTAACAGAAGCTCCGTGTTTGCTAGATCCATCATTAGATTGACCAAATAAACCAAGTTTCTTCTCCTTAGAAAATATTAGAGTAATGCATTGTAAACATGATAGTGTACATCTTCTGTATTCTATATCCTTCATTGTGAATAATAGTTTGTTTAACTATCTATAACTCAACAACAATTTTGTATTAAATCATATATGCACCACCATAAATAAAGTAAACGAATGCAATTCAAGCACTCAAGTAAATCACAAAATCCAATGTACATATACAATAAACAATATATCAAAGACCGGCATTTCGAATAAATAAAAATAAATTCTACTCCAAACACAACACTACATCAAACCATACATTAAAATTACACTCACACCACATCACCTGATAAAACGACAAGATTTATTAACACTGGGATAAAGGATAGCCATACTTCTCAGAAAAAACACACAAAAATAAACCGTAAAAAAAATATAAAAAAGTAAGAAAATCCAATGCGGAGGAAACTGATAACATAACTGTCTCGAGCTACATACACTCTTTGGACTTGATGACAGTCCACTGAATTCTAGAAACAATAGCGGGTGACGCGAGCAAATATCACCCTCCTCTCGACTCGCTCATACAAGGGCAATTAGGCCTAACCTCCACCGTATACACAACACGCATTAGCCTAGGACCACTCATGAGTAAACCCACCTACTTAGACTTTATTAAAACCCTTCAGCGACCACAACTTTAATGAGTATACACCGTATACATGCTAAGAATCTATACAATATTTAATCACTTAAAGGGGTTTATGGCATTACAATTTTTCCAATGTCATTAAACCTTTAATTCTCTTTTAAAAATCAATATTGTTTAATTAAGAAACGTTTAATTATAAATTTTCACAAATTATTCTACACAATTCTACGGCTTTGTTATAGGCATCATTAGACTCACTCATGATGTGCGTGAATAGGCGTAGAAAATCTAATGAAACCAGAATTCATAATTTGTCATCTCCAAACTGTTAAATGGCTGCCAATGTCATTTAGTCGTCTGGACCAACTCCGGAAGTCCGCAGTTTAAGGGGACATGACACTATTTGTCTGTTCTCAGTTTTATTTCTAAATTATGTCTTTTAATAATCTTGCAACCCGGCCACTAATACTGACTCCCAAAGAACCTGATCCAAAATCCCCCTATTGTCGATCAGGTGCTTTATTCATAACAAGCCGGGAAAAGCCCATCAAACGACAGGATAAAATAGACGGCCCAATCCTGTGACGCCAAATCCATTGCGCCATCTACTGTGGATTAAATTTAAAACCCAAGTCTTCACAGGCAGGCAGGCAGCCAGGCAGGCCAAATATTATATAGGATTTTGCATATTGAATATTAAGTTGCATGTAGTTGTGTGTGTGCTTCGCTGCTAATGTCTTCATTTCAATAGTGAACACGAGTCTGCTGTTACAACAACAGAGATTCTCTAGGGAAACTTCGCGAACGACTAGTTTTGCGTTTGGCCAACCAAAAGAGTGAAAACAAAGACTTGGAATCATTTGATTACACTTCCTCAAATCTGTTTTAAAAGTTTAGTTCCATTTTTGAAAGTTTCAATGAGAAAAGCAGTTCACTTTAATCACTTTTACAAAGTTTGGTACTTTAAGCTCTCACTAAAGTGCTTCAGATGTACGTCTTATATCCCCAAGTATAACCGTCTGTCACATGATATTATCTGATTAAACCTGAATGTCTAGCGCAAATTTTATAAAAATTATTTATTTGTTATTTAGAGGTGAACTGCTGCCACTGCTTAATAAACGTTGCTTAATTTTCTGCGACAAGATAATCTTGCAATTAGCTGCACCCAAAATCTTTATCCATCATCTCATTAACTGTTGTTTCAATTGTACAGCAAAAAAAGAATGAATAAACGAATTCCTCCGCCCACTTTTAACCCAGCCATTTATTTCATGCAAATTTCTCTCCCCTTTTCGTCTTCCCACTCTTGTCTAACCCAGCAAAATTAATGTCTTAAAAGAGCACGGATTAACATGCTATGAACTAAATCTGACATGCTTTATCTTGATAAAAAGGCCATAGAAATAACATATTAGATTGCACCTTAATTCAATTCACAGCCCCTATACTTAAGAAGAGAGAGAAAGAGAAAAAAATGTACCTGAACAGCTGAACTGGATATCTTGTGTGATTTTCTTTTTACCAACCACCATCTTGAATCCTATAATCTCCCAAGCCAGACTTGACTTGTATCACATTCTACGATGCAGTGAAGCTCCTTTTTGCCAAAGGGTCTCTCGATTCGTAATCCGATTTCCCGAGTAAGGAATTGATGCCGACGAACGGCAACAAATAACACTTTTATAAGGTTTTTAAAGAAGTATAGAAGTACATACATGTAGGTTTATGCTATGGATTGGTAATTCAATACAAGTGACTACGCGTGTTGATTGCAAGGATGTGACTAATTTATTTTACAAAAAGTACAGATTAAATACTGGGTCAAAAGTCCCTGATTGAATAATGCAAATATGTCAAATATGCGGTCAAGGGATCTTATCTTATCTTATCTTATCTTATCTCACCTGGTGGTCGAAACAAACATTCCATTCCAACAATACATGTACAATTGCAAATTCCTAAATACACTACAGCGCTTCTCTGGTATTGAAATAAAGATGTTGGTAGGGAAAATTAATTAACCCTTCAATTTCTGCTACAGTTTTGTTTATTCTTTATTTTCTAGTTCTGAATTCCTTGGAATTCATGTTTGCTATCCAAGATATGGAATAAATATCCATTAGCAATTTTCCTACTTCAACAGATTCCAACTGTTGAATTTGACGCCATAAAATGGCATTAAAGTGTCCATCGTCTAATAATTTGGAGTTTAGTATGAAATCCTTAGAAGTATTTTTTGTCTTGACAACTTGGAGTATTATGAAGAATTTAATGTTTTTTCTACAGCATCCCCAAATGTAGTGTACTGTGCACAGCAATAATTATTTGCGACAAATATTTGCAGTAGTGTTATTGCACTTGTCACTGCAAGTATAGTGAAATGTCATCATTTATACGACACCATTTCTGTTCGTTGCTAATTGGTTGTCAAAATAAACACACTCGACTCGGTTGAGGGTCTAAGTGAGTAGAACATGTACTGCAGAGTGCAGAGTAGGGGTTCAATTATTAATAACATATAGTATTTTATGACATTTTATATATTTGGTATAAAAAATTTCAGTTTTCAAATATTTAGACATTTTAAAATCGATTTTCTTTTGCAGAATTTCATGTTATGACGAGTTAAAAATGAAATAAATTTTAAAAAGTTTGCACGCAAAAAAAAACAAATAAAATATTATTCAAATCTCGAGTGCATAAACGATAAACAATTCGGACCAATGTAACTAACAAAATGTTTTCCTATGCTTATAAGCTGGTTTAAGTTAACATGGAAAAAAACTCTCAAATTTCCCTAGTGTAATACACTTCGAATTTCAAGTTTTACATGTAACTTATCAAATGACTTTCATTCCCTATAGTCATTAAAGGAGATTAAATTAAATTAAATATAACCTTAAAAATAAAATGCAAGTATATTTATTTACTCAATAAGATCTGTTCTGGTCAGTATACAATGTCTTAAATTTAATAATTTCCTCACTAACAGTGAAATTGATGCAAAATTGATCAATATTCACCGTTTAAAATGTCCAACTCATTCTCAAAATCAACAAAAAAATTATTCCATTTATCCATTGCAATTCCTCTTTTTTTTTTCACTATCAATCCAACTTTTTTTTTATATAAAAACATATATTTTTTTATATTTAGAATAATGTATAACATGCATTTCATCTTCTAAACCGACCTAAAGAAAACCCAGTGTACTTTCACAAAAAACACACAAAAAACAAAATCTCTATCAATGCAATAACCGATGATGGTTCCATTTGTGACTGATGCGAATTGCATCAAACATTGCATTCTTTTTTCTTCTTCTCAGTTTCACTTTTCAATGCTCAACCATCCTCTCCCTCGTCCACTTTCTGAATACATAGAAGAAGAATATAAAAAAAAAAAAAAAAATACCCCCATCAAAAATATATTGTACACATCAATTTTAGTCCCCGTTCTTGACACTCACAATAAATTCAGAGGCCATTCCATTTTATCTATCACAATTTTTTTCTTTCTTTTTGTTTTCAAACTGTAATGTCACAGTTTGACTTCACACCTGCACAAAATTGGTTCACTCATACAAGTTTTTACTTTTTACTCTCTACTATCAAATACAATTTCTAAACCAAGTGCAAAACCCTTTCCAGAAAAAAGAAATGGATCCGGACGTGTGCGAGAAAGACAATGCTCTTCTCTTACATTTTTCACCAGCATAGGTCATCAAATACAGAAATGATCAATGTCAGACCCATTCGCTGCCAACACTAGAGATCAAAGAGGATAATAAAAAGTGGACATCTTTGTGGGGTAAAGCAGAAAGTAAAGACAAGCCAAAGGGGTGACAATCTTTTGTTGCTCATCCGACAAAAACCGCAATGGCTTTCAATCTCATGGTCACAAACTCTTGAAAAATTTCAGTAAAATAAAATGTAAGATTTAAAAATTACAGGCTACAGGGTATACCATGTCCAGTCTGTGATGGCAATTCTAGACATGGTTTGGTTTTGCCTGAACAGTTCGCTGGACTAATTGTGTCGCTTGGTTGGATCTGATGGCGTAATTTGTTTGTCATCTGCCAATAAGGGCTGTAACTTTAAGGCTAACGGCTCTAGCTGGACAAAATAAGATTTTCACTCAATGTTTCATTGTCAGTGGAACATTTAAACAATGTGGGAGTCTTCAATTGAAGCAGCTAGAGTTACGCAGGATGCTGGTTTACTACAAAATGTTATCTGCTTTGCCGTAAGACATTACATATCATAATAAAAGAAGTTATTTTGGAGTAAACTAGATTTTTTTTCATTGACTTGATGTTTTCTGCATGTTTTTCTGCCTGTATTAGTACACATAGTTCTATTAATAATTTTCGTAAAAATATATTTTCATTAAATTATGTTTTTAGACCAATTAGACCACGCTCTACATCTTTCTAATTGAAACTTGGTAGCTACGATGCATGGTTTCTAAGATAGCATTGTGATTACCTTGAACGGACGTTTCAAGTTCAAAGTTCATGCGACCAAAACCCATTCCCAAGACATGATGACCACCCATCTACCCCAACTTGAAAAAATTTACATTGAAATGAAACACCGCAGTTGACAAATCCACAATAAGTCATTTTTGCCATTGCACAATGTATTTAAAATTTTTAATGGCTGCTAAAAATAACAAATTTGATGTCGTAAACTTAAACTATACATTATTGTTTAAATTCTCCTCAGTAAACAAAAAAAAATTAATTCAAACAGTTCACTCATCTTCATAAATTTTTTTTTATTTCCCTCAGAATAAAATTATAAATAAAATAATTCCAACTATAATGAGTATATAAATAAACACAGAAATGTCAGAAAATGACAAATAGTGTCGTTTTTCATCTTATACTTTGGCTCACCTCACTTTAAATTGTAAATTTCTACCTTTCCATTGTGACTCGACAGCCTAACTTAAAAACCGACAGCTGTCAAGATCCAGAAAGTTAAACTCGAGTAGCTAAGGGATGCACTTCAGGGTATCTTTTTCGCTCCTCGAAAAAGCGACCATTTATTTCATTTACCAATTGCATGCACTTCCCTTCCTCTATCATCTGCTACATAGTTCCTAATTCCATAAACGCTGCAAAAAGAAAAGGAATATGTGTATGGATGGATGAGCTGCACTGCTGACTTGGCAACTCTGCTGGATGCTGCACTTTTGCAAAACGCGCCAACGCCACTGTCGAAAATAGGTCGCGTAATTTTCATTCTTTTTACTATATACCCAAGGACCACCCAGGGATTCGACGCCCGCCATCCCTCTCTTTTCTCATCATTCCGCATGTTACTTCTCAAAAGAATACACGTGTGGCCAACCTTATTCGCAACCCAACTAATTTACGAGCTCCAAACTCGCAATTTTTTTTTTTTTTTTATTATAATTTCCCTAAGACGCAGTAACAAATTAAAATCTCGCTTTTCTGGCAACGAACAAGAAATAATTTTTTTCTAATTTTTTTTCTTTTCAGACTTGTCTTGTAAGAAATATCGTGGGCATTAGTTAAACACGTATAACAACAAAGGTTAACAGACTCCCAGATGAGAAATATCGAGAAGAGAAATTTATTTTATAAGTTTAGAATGCGTTATTTAAACCGTGGCTGAGCATTAGAATAAAAACATCATTTATAATAATTGTGATAAGTGCACTAGTTAAGAGTTATCTCATAAAATATTTAGCTTATCTTTCTACTATTCATGTAAATGCATCATAAACAGGAAACAAGAACGATTTAATTCGGCTATTACGTGTGTATAATGTGTTAGTTCATAATAATGTGGATTTGCCTAATAAGATTAAAGTAATTTGTTCTTATCATTAGTTTATTATGTATTTCTGATTTTTTTATTCTTTTTTTTTTTTTTTTTTTAATTTTTCAGCTGCATAGCACAAAAGTACTTCTGATATTCTCAATTTTTTCCCAATAGATCGCGCTCTTCCGGCGTTTGGCAAAATGGTACAAATAGCAGTTTTAGCTTCAATCATTTACTGAATTCGGTATAAAAATTGCAGCTATTGACAAGAAAAGGTCGAGGAACTCCACAGTTACCTAATTCGCACAACTATTATAGAAATAATGGCGGCTTACCAACTTATTGCCATTAACAAATGCATTAATCATTTTGCAATAAATAGCGGATCAACTTTTTCACGCTTTTCTTCTTTGATGTATACGTATTGATTGTTCAAATTAGTTCTACGCCATTAAACCGACTTGATGGATTACTCTAACATTTACACATTAATGGCTCTTTTTATAGCC
Organism: Strigamia maritima; assembly: GCA_000239455.1. NCBI lineage: Eukaryota > Metazoa > Arthropoda > Chilopoda > Geophilomorpha > Linotaeniidae > Strigamia > Strigamia maritima. Next base: position 174,265 of record JH431915.1, on the reverse strand, counting down.
CAGAATTGAATGTCAACTTAATTAATGCATTTATATTTCCCTATAAACCATTGTATGTATGTAACAACATCCAATCTCTACCCCCCCCCCCCCCCCAAAAAAAAAAAAAAAAATTAATAAAATAAAAGAATAAAAAATTGAAGTTTGCGAGTGCTATTTCTGCATCTGGCAACAAAGTTATTAAATTCAATTCAAGCAAAATGCAAAGCGTTCTCTACGTACACAATTTCTCCCACTGGAATAACATATGAAGAAAGAATGGAAATGACTAGATTTGCACCGTTCAAACCATATGCGTCTATGCCAACTACCGCTACAACCATAAACATAAATGCTCATGCCACACTCAGAGAAAAGAGCAATAGAAAACACTTTAGTTTTGTCCCATTATACAGCAGATCTGCCAAAGAAATGTACGAATATGCATTTTAAGTGTGGAATATTTCCCATAAAACGTAAAACCATTTGCTATTAAACTATAAATCCAATTAAAATTTTTTTTTTTTTTTTTTTTTATAATTTTTTTAGAAATATAGAATTCTAATGTAGGCTAATTAGAAATCCAAAA
>JH431915.1:150827-173677 GCA_000239455.1 Strigamia maritima | reverse complement strand
TTAATTTTTTTTTTTTAATTTTCTTTAAATTGTTGCACTTATAAATCAAGTGTTTTAATGAATGTCATTTTCTTTGCAAGGTGTGTTATTAGAAGTTGTATAAATTCAAGAGGCCACGTTGGAGCGAATTACAAGTCTTTTAATGTCCTTTTGCACACACTAGTGCATTTGACTGTTTACATTTTATGCGAATTGTTTGTTTCGCATCAGATTTCGGTGCATACGACCTTTGTCATTTCTAGACAAATAAAACACAATCTCACTTTCTCTGCTGTTTGCTCGTTCAGCAGTGTGAAGCTGTTAAAACTTGTTCTTGCCTACCGAATACAATACATAAACACTCACCTTGGTAACATAAAAGAGAGTTATAGTACAAACCGAAAGAAAATAAAAATCCAATTTTTATTTCATGTTGTAGCAATTGGATATATTCCTGCGATGCAAAGAAAGAAAAACGCAGGAATCCAAAGAAACCAACTTTTAGTCACACATAACTTATTGCATCACAGAAAGTACAATAAACTAAATGGCCATAAACCAACCTTTATTTTAAGTGTGATAAATGGATATTGAATAAGGCACTTTAATTAAAATTACAATTCCTCAAGTTCTCGATGTACGTAATACATAAAAGGGCGGTTATTTGATTATTTCACTTGTGTTTTAGTGCTATACTGAAGAATAATCAATTTTAAGAAGAAAAACAGACTGGATTAAAGGTATGAATAAAGCAATAATATTTTTTTTTTTACATTATATGACCCTCGTTGTGACAAACTCCAGAAATAAAAAATAGGATATAAAAGTTCTGGAAATTTCTATTTTATAAAATTAAAAATAGCATTATAAAATATCAATGTTAAATGTTTATCTAGTCAGTATTAAATTACTCATCTGCACATCCTCATTTTCAGGCACAATTAGAGATATCAGTGCAAGCGATACTTTTAATTTTTTTTCATTTTTTATTTTTATAAAACTCTATTTTTATGTTATTTAATCGAATTTTCGTCCTAATAAGTGTAAATTAAATTAATCAATTTCCGAATTTTAACGCACACATCATTGTTCGCACCAAATAAAGACAAATACACACTTGTGCCAATGAGGTCTTTGACACCTTGCCTTTAAACGACACTAGCAAAATGCCCTTGATAATAGCTAGTTGTGTGTTTAAAATTCCATTCACTTGCCACTTAATTACTGCGATAAGCCTATCAGGCTAGCAACAGCATGTTTTGCATGTAAGGCGAACACCCGATTATCTTCATTTAATTTTCATAAATGAATGAAGAAAAGATATGGGGAAAGCGGATTTTCAAATGTTCTTTCAGGTAATTGCCAATTTCATAACGAGAAGACTCTTGGCTTGTGCGCATGTGTGCACACATTTTAAATTGACATCACTTTTTTTTCTCTTATTTTAATTACTTTAAGTTATTGTGCGAGCCTGAATTAATTACATTATACAATGCTTTTCAAACAAGAAATTAAGTAAGATTTCTACCACCGAATCAAAATTAATTTTTTTTTTTTTTTTTTTTTTTTTTTAAAAACTAACATAAAAACAACATAAAGAGAAAGTCAAAAGAAAATTCTAAGTGAAGCAAATTAATTCATTTATCCAACGTGAAGAAAATGCAGTAAGACATTCATTAATCCCAATAGGCATTTAAATGTTAAGAAGTCAGTTCATTGCAAACCACTTATTTTACAAATTCAAATAAGTTAAAAAAATTTAAAAAAACTATTATGGACTTACTGTTTTTAAGCCTGCAGTTAGACTCGGAAATTGATTACAAAATGTTTTCTTACCTGAAATTAAAAGAAAAAAAAATTAATATATGCAAAATAATATTTAAAAAAAAATAAATAAAAAAAAAAAATTAATTTCACCATTTAAATTTATTGTTTTATTTTGACGAGTCATTCATTTTAAATTGCAATAAGCCATGAAATATTATTACTAAAAGTCCTAACTTTACAATGCTAAACTCCTTTTGTTTTTAACCTTTAAGCGATATGGGAAATATTTTTTTGTAATGCACCATACAGGAAAGCACTAATTGGCCCCTAGAAAAGAATATTTTTAATGTTCAATTCTAATTTCACTTTTTCCATGAAATTTGTGATTGACTTTCCAAACCACTTTCCAATCTAATCAACTCCAATCCAGGTCTCTCTTCCGTTATAAATCTCGACCGCGAACCCTCCAGCTCCTTATTTATTTGTCTCTTTGTGAATCTCAACCAAATAGAAATACTCATTGAAAAGGCATTCCATCTGCTAATGAAAGCCTACATTCAACCTGTGTGTGCACCCTCGTGACCTCTTCTTGCACATGAGATAAAATAAACACGGGCAACTAAAGAATGCACATTTCCAACCATTATTACACAGAATTAAGCAAATCAGGACACATTTCTCGACAAAACTCAACCAAAACTATTTACCAACTAAACCAATTCCAAAAAAAAAAAAAAAAAAAAAAAAAAAAATACCAAAAAATACCAATTTGTTTTTAACAAAACCATAAACATAAAAACGGTCAACACAAACAATCAATAAATCTCTTCTTCCCCTATCTCGATTTAACCCTTACACCTCACACATAATCCCAATTCCAACCTGGCAGCTATCACTTCAAAATACTGCCATAAACCTCGAAGAAGAAGAAGAAGAAGGGGGAAAAGAAAAAAAAGAAATTTCGGGACTAGACGGTAATTCTCGCTAATGCGTAATCTTCGCACCGATTGCACACTCGTCTCCCAATAGCACGCTTGTAGCAAAAGCCGTAAAAACCATCAGCCTTCGCCTCTATAGAATAAAATTCGCTCACACAACTGCTGTTATCAACCGTTCGAAATCGCGTGTATTCTTTGAATTTGCCTTTTTGATGCGCTGCACGCTCTCCACGTGCTACAAAGGGGCTTCTCGTTTCGCTCAAATTAGTCTCATCTTACACACCATCCTCTTGCTCTCTCTTCTCTGCGCCTTCAGTTTGGTAATTGTACGAGCCTGCCGTTCAATTTCCGGATATCGCCAAGTTGGCAAGTGAAGCTTAGACCCCTCAGTATCATCGCCACTTGTAGAAGAAAGTATTTTTTTTTTTTCGTTCCAATGATTTTATTATTAGCGCTTCACCTTTGACATGGGTTCTATAAGCTGGCCAAACTGAGTGTTGCAGGCCTGCCACCTAGTCTGCAGCTTAACCTTTAACTTTTTTTTTTACTTACAAACTTTGCCTTTCTTTTCATATTTTTTCTAGAATGAACGTGTTGATTAGATGTAGAAAAAGCTGTAAACCTTTTTCAATTTGTACTAGGGATGCACCGGATATCCGGATTCGGATTCAGTGTCCGGTAATCCAGCTGAAAATAAAAATATTCAGTATTCGGATATTTCGAAATTTCAATGTTCTGGTTCCAAATATCCGGTTCGGAATTGTTCAAAATTTCGACCGAATACCGAATTGGCGAAATTTGTTGTTCTTTTAGTAAAAAATTTTTTTTTACGTTCAATTTTTTTTNTTTTTTTTTTCTTTCAAAAAAATAAAAATTAGGCAAAATTCGACATTTGGTCGAAATTTAGTTGTATACAAATAATAAATAAAGTGTCTTTTAATAATAATTTTATTATTTTATAATTTTTTTAAATTTTTTAAAATTCGGTTTTGAGATCCGGTGTAAATCCGGTGTTCGGAATTTTCAGATGAAATAGTCCGGTATTCGACCGATATTCGGAATTTAAATAAATTCAAAATTCGGTGAAATTTGGCATCCAGAATCCGGTGATTTTTGGATCCGGTGCATCCCTAATTTGTACCCCTTACAAAAATCTGAAAAGCTTACATACCCCTCTCCCTTCCCCCCCCCCCAATCAAAATTTATTTTATAGGTCTTAGCATTAAAAACCTTTCAAACTGACAAGTAAATTTGGACTGGAAATCAGGTCTATAGATAGACCGGGGAATAAAGAGCAAAGCCCTCCCCCTAGTATTTTTTCTTTGAAGTAGGCTACTGACAGTATATTTGTAATAACATTTATTATTGCCAAGATGTAATAAAATTGAATTTTCTTCAATTTATAATGCAATTTTAATATTGGAGTGGCTCACTCGCGTACAGTACCGCCAGTCCGTACCATTGGCTGACTTAAACTATACGAAAAACCCAAAAAAATTTACAATATAAAAATGACTGGCAGCCAGGCTTATTTTTGATATAGTCTTAAAAATCTGATTGGAACATGTCACATAAACAATTCAGTGTTAAAAAAAACTGAATATTTACAGTGAATATAACAAAGCTTTAAATTAAGAACAACCATAGTATCAAAGAAATTTGATAAATGATGTCGTATGTTGCCATTAAATTTGACAATAAATACAAAAAAGAGAAGAAAAAAAAGAGTCAGTTTTCATTCTGACAGTTAAAAGACAAAAACTAAGACTAACAAAAAAATTATTTTTTACAACACAGAAAAAAAAAAAAAAAAAAGAAAAGAAATGAAAAATTTTCACTTTCTCTCTCACATTAGTTCTGATTAGGAACATTAGCTTGACAGAAACCACCATTCCTTTTGCCTTCGGCGAGAATCCATTACTCAACAGCACACCATATCAACAAGTAATCGCCTGACTTAGTCCACAACTAATGAATTTTTACCAAAACCAGAAAAATAATCAATTCGAAAATTTTCCAGCAAAAGACTACATTTTCTCATTCTTCATTAAATAATTTAAAAAAATGCAGTTTCAGCACTTATAATCCTGACGTATAATTCAAAAACTTTATTATAACGTCTGTCAAGTTTTTAAAAAAATGCATTTTCATGAAGTCTTATTCCTTGTAGAACGAATTCAGTGGATTTAAACCTTTCCTATTTCGTGTCTAGATTAGTTCACGAAAAGCGAAAGCGAAGAAAAAATATGAGATATGATATCTGCAAGCAGCTCTCTTCTCTTATCTAGAATAGAAACTCCTTTTCCTTATCCGGAAAGCTTATGCATGCAGAAACACAAATCGCTCTCCACTTTTAACAAGTTTGCTTCGTTATTCTGACACCAACGTATACATTTTGCACGAGGATTGGGTTTGTTGCACTGCTGAACATGTTAAAATATTCCACTTTTCTAGTTTTGCTGAATAAAAATATAAAAAAAAAGAAAAAAAAAAGAATAGAAAAAAGCGAAAATAGAAACAGAAATCCTTTTTTTCCATTTCTTATTCTTTTATTTTTATATTTGGTTTTATCTTGCCAACTAAACTTGAGGCCACAAAAGAGGTGTCTTGGGTATTGTGAATGTTCAGTTGGTAGCACTTAAGACTTATGGATTCATCGCTGGACTCCGGCATGCTTAAGCCCACCACTCATGAATAACAATTTGTCCTGAAGCTGTGCAGTGTTAAGGAAGATTCCGCTAACAAGAGCAGCAAATCTCATGCTGGCTCAATTTGTTTGTAATGCCAGCTACAATTCTGAAAAGTGTTTGCATAGCCAAGAAATTGTCGACAACTGTGCAAATTCAAAGGGCAGCTTAATAACTTAACTAATGTGACTGTCATGCAGCTGTATGAATAAACTTGAAGATAAAATACTTTTAATTCTTATAAGCCGTTTGCTACTAGGACATTTCAAATTGTACATCTCATGCAAATCATTCACTGTGTATGCATGAGACCATATAAACCGTTATTAACCCATGACCTGCTGCCTAGTAATGTGTAAACTATTGTCCAAAGCGCCCCCGTTAAACCAATGGCAACGAGGATAAAAATCCTTGGATGTCGCAAGGTTAAATCATTTTAAAAACAATAGCTGCATTCAATATTGAAGTCTAAAATGACTTCTATTATATGACTAAAGCCTGGTTCACAATGGATGCGTAACTTTCATGCAACGAGTCAATTGCTGCATGCAACAATTGACTATTTTTTTTTTGTAGAAAAAGTTGTTTACATCATTGTGCACATAGTTCTGAACTAAATCACATTTTAAGTCCACTGAGCACGCTCAGTCACTAGGAATTAGAATGACGTCGCACATACTGATGCAAAATGGCTGAACAAGTGATTCGAAGGCTGTGATTGGCTGGGAGAAATCATAAGAGAATCGTTTTGATTGGCTATGCATCATACGTCACATTCCACGTACGAAAAAGCTCGCAATACTTCAAATTATTGAAGTATAGCTTTTGCATGCAAACCACTGCAAACTACGCATGCAACCGACATGCGTGCAGTTATTGTGAACGCGCTTGCGTCCATTGTGAATGAGCCTTTAGTGTGTTTTATGGTCTGATCGGTCATAAGTTATGATCAATGGATGATCGGCAGTTATGACTCATAGCCTATCTAATAATGAGAATTGATAAAGCAGACAAAATGGCGTCTTCTTTGGTGTTGTCATGCAACAGTGTGTTCTCAGTCATTGTTTCGCCGTTGACTGATGAGATCAGTCAGGCTGCAGGGATATTTCTTTGCAACATGTAGCACTGAAGTGGATCATGATATCACAAAAACAGATATCGTAGTGCCGTATTGTGAAGCCTGGGTGTGTAGCATATAAAAATGGAAGATGTTGTCATCCATGTGCTTTGCGAGTGAATTGCAATTAAATACATTTAATAAATTATTTATTTTGTATGAACAACATTTGGTTTTCTTTTTTTTATTATAATTCCAATTATTAAAAAATTAAAAAATTAGAAGTCGATTAACATTAGAAGCTGGACAGATAATTAATAATTTAAACAACTCTTCAGTTTAAATACTGCAGTTTAAAAAAAAATATATTTTTGAAAAATCACATTCTACAATGACTATATGAACAATACGCAGGCATTTTCGATTTGTGTCTACTATGAAAATGGTAATCGCTATGTTATTATCACGCTGATGACGTCAAAAAACGCAACGCTACGGAGCGCTACGACAGTAGCAAACGCATGCACTAAAAAAGAAATGCGGCTGCTTGCCACAAAAGCGCTCTATATAGAAATACAATTTTGGCACCGTAACACTATATGTTGCAAAAAGAAATAGAGGATTTGCGCACTTGAAATTTGTACAAATGTAACAACATATCACCGTATAAACGTATGTTTCATACATAGATACGTGATTGTTAAAACGTACAGATCAACGTAACAATTGAATTCTTACGTTGGTCCATACATTCATCGCCTGAACGTATGAACGTATTGTTATGGACATGTGCACAACAAACAAACTGGCCTGCTTCCGTTTTTGCAAAACGCCATGTGCAAAAATGATGGCTGAACACGTGGTAGAGGCCTAGGACGTAGTATTAGAAGCCGAGGACGTGAAAATAACGAACCATCCCCGCCACCAGCACCAACACACCACCATCATTGAGTGCAACGGGTATTTGAATTAGATCCGAATTAGAGTAACACCAGCATTAGATCGATTGACACCATGTTGTTACGTGATTTTTTTGTTTGCGCAAACACTCTTCACGTATCAACGTAAACGTATGAACGCTTGAACGTACAAACGTATAACTTTTTTATTTATACGTTTGTATGTTCATGCGTACATACGTTTTTGTGATCAGCGAAATCCTCTAATACCTACATGAAAAAATCCTAGCCAATCCGAGATGAACTAAAGAGATATGCAGACAGACTATATTTTTTTAATATCACTTATTCTCTATCTTTACAGCCTTGAAAAGTGGAATTCTTAAAAAGTAATTTTATTTTACTATACCATTACAACTCAAATTGAAGAAATTCTTAACAAGTATCTTGGTGACAAACAGTGGCACTATATGTGTTTTACTAGAGAATCTCTTAGGAAATAATCACCCATGTTTCACTGATGTCTTGGCCTTTATTACGTTTAAGGAGAATGGTCGCCCTTCCTTATTACCAGTACTGCTGTCGTATTGCTGGCATCTCCTCCATTCATTCCCATCACAAAATACCACCAATGGCCTGACAACCTTCTTTATGTTCCTCTCTGAACCCGGACTGACATCTTTTATCCACGATCGCTTCTTCATACATCAGTTGCAGAGGGTTATAATAATATTTGATTAAATTAAATCATTTTTGATACAGTAACTTTCAGAATTCCTTCTATTCCATCTGGCCTATTCTTGTGGAATATTTAAAACCAGATTTCAGTTTTTGAGTGCAAGCTTTCGAAAGCTGTGAACACATATCAAGTGTCTAAGAAAAGAGTAGGTCATCTCTTTTGGCTTGAGTGGCTGAGTGGTTAGAGCAATTGTCTGTAGCCCTGAAGGCTATACAGGTTCAAACCAAGTTCAAAAATGGGAAGTTTTTTTCCGGAAAGGAAATATCTAAAAGTGTAGCCTTCCTTCAGATGGGAAATAAAACAGTCAGCTTTTAGTGTTGGTTTGCACTCAGCATGTTCAGGATCTCTTGAAAAGATAGAACAAAGTTCTCTTGATAGTCAAAATTCCCACAAGAGTAAGAAGATTCTCTCTTTAGACCAGAGCAAGAAATTTACAGAAGTAGCAATTTTTGAAAAAACTTCGCTTCAAAGAAACCTAATTTACTATAATAGAGAATTTCAATTTGTTGAGTCCCTTTGGGAATTATCATTGATGTTAAAGTGTAAAAATCGTAGATATGTAAGTTCTCAAAATTACAAGTAGAACATAACTACTGGCCATCACTTAAGCAAAATTACAGGAAAAAAAAAATATGTTGTGATAAAATCGAGACAATCTTGTGATAAAAATATCAAAATTAAACCAGTTGAGTAAGTAACAAAATGACCAAAATAAATTTATTTTGTTAATAAAATACTGAAGCCTTTTATTGAACAAATGATCAAAACTGAAGCCTTTTATTGAACAAATGATCAAAACTGAAGCCTTTTATTGAACAAATGATCAAAACTGAAACCTTTTAGTAGTCAAATCATCAAAACTGAAACCTTTTAGTAGTCAAATCATCAAAACTGAAACCTTTTGGTAGTCAAATCATCAAAATTTAAACATTTCCTGCGAGAGGAAATATTCAAAATTAAAATATTTTAATAATAAAACTTTCAAAATCGAAACATTTTAGTGAAAACAATTAGAATTAAGACATAAAAGCGATAAATCATCAAAATTAAGACATTAAACGGCAAATACTTATTAAATCTAATAGTAAAAATGATTAAAACGATATTGACTTTTAACCTTGCTCCACAACTATAGCTTTTATTCCGCCCTAACTTGCCTGACAATAGGTCATAACACTTAACCCCATTGCATTTTTATTATTAACATATTTTGTAATAAGGAACCATTTATCTCCATTCGCCATTCCAAATTCGGCCCTAACTAAATTTCCTGCTCACATGCAAAGAACGTAACACATCCGGAATATGCTTAGCGCTCCCTCTGGATTTTCTATGGAATTTTTCTCTCCTCTTTTAGAGTTCCCACGAAGGGATAGAATGGGAAAAGAAGAGGAGGTGAAGGAGGAGAAAAGGGCAGTCTTGAGAAATAGTGAAAACTAGAAGCACGAGCTAAAGAAAGAGAGGAAACTGCAAAAGCAGACCACATTCTCATGCATTTTAAAATTATGCCAAGCACTCCAAATCGATTGGGTGGCATGGATGTTAAGGATACATTTCGTTTTGTGCTTGGCTCGTTTGAAAATCGATCAAAACGACTGAAGAAAAACTCTCCAGACATGCTAATTGATGCGAGAGTTAAAATAGAGCTAAATTAGTGTCTGACTTTGGGCTTTTTAGCAGTATACAGAAGCGAGTAACAATAATAGATTCGTTGCTATCACCAGAATTGTGTTGTACAAGTCATGCAACATCCGGATTATTTACACTCTAAAACTTCAAATTAAACTTTTGAAATATTTATTTGAGTACAGAATTTCATATTAAAACGACTTGTCATGAAAAATTGCTACTGGACTGCCGTTTCAGTCTCTACTTTGTTGTTTTATAGTGAAATATCATGAAATAAATATTTTTTTAACTAAATCATCATTTAATTTGAATTTAAATTGTAAATTCAAGATGTTTAGTTGAAATCATGTCCCGTGAGCCTCTATAAATGTGTTCATTTCTCTTCAAGTGTAAATTTCCCATCTCCTTTATTAACATTATCACTATATTTAGTGCTCATTGCATCACAGGTACACTTTCACTTCAATTCTCACTAATCTTTATTAATAAGTGGTCTTATAGTAAATATAAAGCAGAAAATAACGACACAATTCGGATAAGAGAAGAAACACTTGTCCCCCTCTGTTGACTGAGCAAATTTTATTAAAGAGATGCTGATGCAGCTCAAAGAACCGAGGTCATGGCAGATGTGGCCTCCGGTTGCAAGTCGCTTATCTACGTCTTAATTACGTCTCTTGATTATGCTTTTGGCATTAGGATGGCCTCTTTGCTCGCTTAAATTGTGGATGCACACAAATGAGTGTTTTGCATGTAACTACCACTTTACATCAACTTTTACTCAACTTTATTCTTTTTCCATTCCCAACACAACAAGTTTAATGAATTTCTCACAATCGTTAAAATGGCTCCGACATAAGCTCTTATTTCCGTTCATTGTCCTCTAATTACCTTAAATCTGATATTTAAAACCTTCAAATCTCATTCTAATCTTGTCTTCGTGTTTATACTCATTTTCATTGCATTTTGATGCTATTATTACTCAATAAGAGAGACAATACTAGTTAAATACATTTATAGTAATTAATACATGTTAAATCTTTTAATATTTAATACAAGTTAATTGCATCTCCAAAAAAAAATATATTTTCTATAATGGTAATAAACATACATTTAGCACACACAAAAATGCATCTGCTCCTGACACACTGCTTACAAACAAGCTTCATACATTAGTCCAATCTAAACATGAAAAATCCAACCCATGCCATTGGCAGCTGACTTTTTTTTTTATTCACTTTGAGAAGAAAAAAAAAATGATATTTGCAAACTTTTCCATACATAACACATTTACACAATTTTCCAAAAATTAAATTTGCATCTTGTTCAAAAAGCCCATTTCCAAAACAAACCCTAAAGTGCAAATAATGCATCATAGTCAAAAGCAAAAATCCAACACAAAAAATAAATTATAAACCATAATGACATGTTTGCCCTTGTTCACTCTTCAAGCCAATACAAAAAAAAATCTTATTAACCAACAAAAAAAGATAATTACTTATATTTTAACCTTTTTCTCCAACCTTCAGCCTCACAATGGCCATTCACACTCAATTGAACGTTACACACATCCGTTTCAAAGCTAAAACCATACACTGGTACAATAACACACACAAAGCACACAACTTTATGACTCGCCTAATTGACAATTATCAATAGAGCAGTGGATTTAGTCAGAAGCCTTGTAAAATATTATTTACGATCACACTAATATGCAATATCTCGCCTCGACCAGCTTTGCACTCAAGTACACACACATTTCTCATCCACCGCGCTTCGCTAATTATTCAAAATGCATAAACTCGACCAATTTTTACTCTTATCCACATTTCACAACTCAAAATCAATTACAATTTGACATATGGAACCACAGAGTTATTTCCAAAACTCATTTATGTAAATTCTAATTTTTTTTAAAAAAAATTTTATACAAAGGGATATATATTATATGCATATTACATGAGTATGTGAATAGAAAGAGTCTTATCTGGGCAAGTGAGTTGAGGCGAAATTAGATTTCAAGCCATGCACCAGCATAATAGGCAAAGTACATGTAGACTAATAAATCTTTCAGGCATGAATGGATTTTGTTCATAACCGCTTTTGAATTAGCCTATTGCTTCCTCATTTTATTGCGTATCTGCACTGCATTTACAATGTAATTGGATTAGTTTAAGGGAAGAAAAAAATCACTTCCGCAGTTACGAAAACTTAGATCTTGTATGAAGTTTTGAATCATTTTTTTTTTTTTTTTTTCCCCCAAAATAGATGGATGAATTTTGGGATGAAAATTGATGAAAAAGATCCCGATGTGTTTAATCGCATTTAAAACACTTTTGTGTTCCTGGATCATTAAAATGATGTGATGAAGCAGAATTACAATATGAGTTTATTAATTTTTAAATGCAAACATATTTTTGAAATAAAATAATTTAGAATTCTGCACAGCATGCAAGTGAATTATGAACATGGAACGCATCTTGCAGCACATTTCGCCCAATCAGAAACAAAGTATTTCATATTTCTTATTCAGCGGGAATATTTTTGAATAATTCTAAATAATACCTAAATGAATAAATGTTTCTAGAAAAAATGTGTCCAATTTTATCCACTAACGTCAATAATCGAAAGCTTTTTTTAAGAGCACGAGTAACGATGAAGTGTTTTGTATGAATTTTTGACGTGAACTAAAGAAACCTTTTTCACCACACCAAGAAGCAAACACTTCCTGTTAAGGTACACATGCGGGTTGAGTCGCGCTACCACTTAGTTACATGACAATTGACAACACCCTTCATTACCCAAATAGCAAAACGAAAAAAAAAAAAAAAAAAAAAAAGAAAAAAAATACAAACTAAATAAATGATAAAAATTAAATAAATTTTAAAACTTTTAGTAAAAAATTTAAATTTTTAGATCTCGTAGTACATCTCATCCGATTAGGCTCAATGTGAGAACAAAGATTGAAACTTAAGAATTTTCTCAGAGTCCAATCATGACCGTTGCCAATAAATAAATTCCCTCTATATTGTGTACAGGAATAGAATGTATTGTATGTCCATAACATTCTTCCAAGATTTTTTTTATAAAACGATTCAAGAAATCCAAAAAATAATCAATAATTAATTAACCCAAACATTACTGTTATGTTTTGTCTACAAAGTATGTAGTACAACATAACATCCCTGCAAGCACGATTATAATGACCTAATCCGTTCTCCTTCTACGGTCTTAGAAGAAATCAATGCTTAGTTTGCATTTTTATGCATAAAACAAGTTTCCAATTAGCATAAACTTTCAATATTATATGCAAGTCAGACTGAAAATAACCCAAGCACAAAAATAAATTAATTAGCTATTTTTTTTTTTTTTTTTTTTAATAAAAAGATTTGATTTCTTAATTATTGATTTATATCAAATTTAGAAAACTCCAAATTTGCCATCTTCAAGAAACCGCTCCACTACAGTAAATATCAATAAAAATATTATATTTCCAATATGAAAACCCTCTAAGGCAATGAAATTATTCATCTTCCGTTATCAAATATTAAATGGCCGCTTCCGTTTCTTTATCCTTAGTCAGGTGTGTCTTACAAGTTAGAACAAACGTGCACACGGCGCTGCGGTCAACCACTTCCAACGTGGGTGATCTTGGCCTTCTAATGAGTCTGGGGCCCTCTACGGTAGGCGTTTGACCACAATTCCTCTTTAACTAATTAGGTATGGCCGAGTCATGGCAGCTGAGTGCATGCGCCCCGCCTCAGTGTTGACAAATGACTTCTATCTCATAGAAGCTGTCGTTTCAAGGTTTCACGCAGACTCCAACATTTTTCTTAAATTTAAAAAAAAATCTTTATTAGACAAATTTTTTTTCTTCAAAAATAAATATTTATAATGTTCCAACTAACAATCTTAGTATGTGAAAACAAATTTCGCCTAGTTAATTTTTAATTGCCATTTTTTTTCTCGAAAAACACGGTTGAAATTCATGAAAATCTAAATGCAATTAGGCACTTCAACACTTGAAATGCAAGTGCAGAAGATTAAAATTTGAAACTTAATTTCATCACAAAGATCAAAGTACATGTAAAATATTGTAATACGGATGCTAAAACTTTAAACACCAGTGTTATTAATCATTCACTAGCATTTTGAAGGCGTCATGAAAAATTCTTACCATCAAAATGCACTTTAACTGATTGAGGTGGACGTAAACTAAATGCAAAAAAAAATTACATACATCCTCTTAATGCATACACATTTATTTTTTTTTTTTTTTTTTTTTTTTTATTTTTCCTAAATTAAAGGAGAGTGAACTGGATCCAATACTTTGCAAGCTTTCAATTTACGACTTCAACATAAAAAAAGAAGAAAAAAATGCAATAAAAGCCAAGTCGAAAACAGATATGAAATATTTCATTTAAAACCTAAAAGTATTCAATTTTGATTATTTATGAGGGTTTTTGCTGATTGCACAAACGTTAATAACATTTTACTAGCTTTCTGTTTTGTTTTCCGGACTCTGTTAGTGCAGAAATGATGTTTTGTAACTCTGCAAATGTACTCACTGCATTATATCAAAATATATTTTGCAGCATCAAATGCTAAATTCATTGTTGTATCCTAATGGTTAGTTCACATTGGTGTTCACACCACTCAGAAGTTCCTATACTTCAAAATTGATTTAGATTTTGAAGTAGGAAGTAAGGTAACTTAATAAATTACGGCAACCAATGAGAAGACAGCTGCTTCTAGCATGAAAAACAAGATGGAATAAAAAATTACGTAATTGGTCGATTTACATTTACGGTCTGCAAATAGTGTGAATAAAATCATACGGTTACTTTCCTTTACTTTCCTTAAGTTAAATTTTCGTAAGTTATGTTTTGTTATGTTCAATGTGAACTAACCATTATGCTTAGTTCACACTGGTGTTCACACTACTCCATAACATAACGCAAGGAGACTGCGCAATGCGTTGGGCTTAAAAACGCAGACCTAGACTTAAGTTCTTACTTCAAAATCGATTTTGAAGTAGGACGTAACGTAAAAGTTAAGAACTTACGGCCAACCAATGAGAACACAGCTGCTTCTCTTATGAAAAAGAGATTAAATGAGAAATTGCGTGATTTTTGGCCTCCATTGCAGCAAGCATGGAACACTCATCACAAGTAGATGCCAACTCAACTCTAGAGAAAAAAAAGCCAAGGAAATTAATCTTGATCGCAGATGAAGTGAAATTGTACGGTGAGTGAGCTTTGCGAGTGAGCGCAAGTGAGCATGTAGATGTGATTGTTGTGTTTTTTAAGCCTGAAATAAAAGTTTTTCTACAGTTTTAAAATCATTATTGCTTTTAACAGTCGCAAATCATCTAATAATTCTTCCTCATCATTCATTTCTAAATTAGCCATTGTAAAACTGGAATTTAATCTGGTTTTGGATCTAAATCCAATTTATTCTGATTGGTCGGTTTACATTTACTTAACGCAAGCAGTGTGAACCAAACCTTACGTTACTTTCCTTAAGTTACGTTAATTTTCCTTAAGTTATGTTACGTTACGTCCAGTGTGAACTAAGCATAACATTACTTCAAATTGACTGATTATTATCCTGCCATGTTAATCCTGTGAAATCAATATACTCTACAACTATATATCGCACATCTCCAGTAAGTGCACAACAAAATCCAGTACTCACAACTTCATTCCGTTCGGCAAAAAAATGCCCATATTTGGGCATTCCGTGAACAGAATCATGTTATGAGCACCCACGAATGAAGCAACGAAATATCATGGAATTATTCTAGTTCCTTGCAAGAAAGCCGCCTTTCATTTTGCATGCTCGCTGCCCTTTTCAACAGATATTTCCAATCAAAAATTGAAAGCTTTACTCAAGTCCCAAGGTTCTGCCCTTTAATTTGCTACCTGGTTTGTGCCGTTAGTCCCTCAATTAAAATATCCTTTCACCATTCAACCGCGATGAAGAAATAGATAAATTTTAAAAAAGAGAAAAAAAAATGTCAATTTCCAGGCAAAACCAGTTAGTTAAAAAACGCGTTTCTAAGAGGTTTCAAATACCACGCCTACATTGTAATGCTGTATTTTGAACAGATAAAAATAAACCACATTATCATGACAAGTGTCAAGCTATTGCAAGCAATTTCTATGTAGGAGTCTTTTCAATTCCTTTACCCTCCATCTAAGAGCCCCATTCTCTCCTCATGGCTCCCATTCTCTGTGGAATTGAGTGAAGAGGCATCTAGGAAAAGAGGAGGAGGAAAATATCAAATGCTCATTTTTTCTTTCTTTCTCGCTGAATTGTTGGCCCCGGGAATGTGACGCCTGGCAGGCAACCTTTCCTGTCAGCCATGATAAGCTTCAATGTCCCTTGTAACGTATTGTCTGCATTGTACTTGCAAGCAATACAATGGCCTGGCATCCATCACTTTTAAAGCAGAGACTCGGCTCAGTAACTGAATATAAAAAAGTATGCAAATTCCATCATTCTAATAATAATATATTCTAATTAATTAATTGCATTCGATCAGCATCTTCAAATCTGTTGTGCGTTGTTAATAAATAATTTTCGCGCGTTTCTCGCGTAAGTTTCTCAAAGAATGATGGTTATGCAGGCATTCATGTTTTATCTGCGGTATATTGAAATCTCTACTCTCCTGATATTTGAATCTTAAAACGGATTCTTTTTTATAATTCTAACATTGTACGTTATTATTTAAAGAGTTTTACGACATCAGATATTTTATAGGTGAATAATTTTTGCTGTCCCTTAAAATGGCCTAAATAATTTTTATTTTTTAAAGTTTTCCGAACACCTTTAAAAAAATTATTTTGTATCTTAAACAGCTTATTTGAGCTTTTTGGTGAAGGACATTGTTGGCCGCTGCTGGCAGGGCGCCGCTTCTGACGTCACGGTTGGTATATGCCCCATGTTAAATACATAGGGTTTACTTCACAACTGGTAAATATTGCGCATATTCTCGATTTGGTCTCGCTTTTATCTCTCACTTTTTCATATTGCCGTCTGTTTGTTTTCACAACTTCAACATTGAGTTTTAACCCTTTTAAAAAAATCTCTAAAAACTTATTTAAGGGTTTAAAATGACGCTTGATCCAATGGGCCAATGAAAAATGTGTTGTCGTAAATCTTTTAAATGATACGCTAATAGTGTTGCAACTACACTGCAAATCTAGGTGTCTAAATTTTGTTTTAGGCACTTTTATATAGCTTAGGTTAAGACACTTTAAGAACCTAAACACTGATTCCATTTAATAGTCGTTTAGTGAGCCTAAAATCAAGATGACTATTTGTAGTCACTGCAGTACGAAATTGGCAGTTCTAAACGGCTAAAATCCATGAATTTTAGCAGTTTTCTGTCAATTCATTAGCAGCAGTTTGATCAATTCCTTGTATTACATTTAGAACTGCCAATTTCGTACTGTAGTGATTCAAAAATAGTCACCTTGATTTTTAGGCTCACACAAACGACTATTAAATGGAACCAGTATTAGGTTCCTAAAGTGTCTTAACTTTAGCTATCTAGTTTTACAGCGTATACTGTACCTGAAGTTTGGTTTACATGTGTTTTATTATATACAAATATTTCCCATTGGGGGCATATAAAATAAGTTTCACCAATCGGTGGGTGAATAAAGTAGATGACATCATATCACTATCCCCAAACATTGTCACTTTACTGAAATAATAAAAAATAGCAACAAATATTCAATCTCCAAGAGTGATTCATCTTTAATTCCATCCACTTAACTTTAAACTCATTAACAATATAAACTTCTCACCGTATCTAATTTAAGCAAACTTCGCCAACCCTTCAATAATTTATCCACCCCCCTTCACCCTCTCTTAAAAAATTGAAGGCAGAAGAAGAGAATGAAGATGTAGAAGCGAGTCTGCGACTCGCAAACAATTTCCGATTGATTTTGAACGTTACTTTATAACGGCGAAACGTGAAGGCACTTTTCATATATAATGCATCAGGAGGAAGTCACATCTGTGATCTGATGCTACCAGGGGAAATCACATCCTTGCATAGTCTACTTGTTTTGATGCCAACTAAAGAATATACTGTCAAGAAGAAAAATCAATATGCAGCTAACTTTCCGCTGATTGATATTGCTCAACGACAAAATGAATCCTAACTTATTTACACCAAATTTCGCACGCGAAATTCAGCTGTATATCTTACATCGAATGTAAACTAGAAAATACGATTTCATTTCCCAAGTATGGATTTCTAGTTCCACTCGAAACGAGAAGGCGCTGACTGACAAATGGATTGCAATTCGCCAAGAGTTTTCGTTTGCAAGAGTCAACATAAATTTAAAGTAAACAATCAATTAATTTTTTTTTTTTTTTTTTTTTAATATCAACTGGTAAAAAATTTAAAATAAATCAGTTTAATCTGGCCGAATTGTATCGTGAAACAATGAAATCAATCAAATCAAATAACTGATGCACAACTTCAATTCGTGCGCAAACATTTTCCTGAACCAAAAGTCTCTGATGAAACCGGTCTAGACGTAACCAAACCTCAAACAAAAATTGTACAATAGTATGGTAACTAAAGAAATAAATTATTAAAATTTAATTCGTTTCATTTTCATTTTCTCTATATTTCAAAGTCAACAGTGTTGTGATTGCGATCCAAAATGCAATGTTTGAGAATGGTCGTTATTTGTTTTTATATGCCATGTTTCCAGTGTTTGCACATATATGCAAGATGGCGTCGCGTCACAGCCTCTCTACTCACCGACAGATGGCACATCAACTGTGAAAGCTGAATAAAAACAAAATTGACATACATTTTTATTGAAGTATTTGAGTCGAGTCAAAGCTGGCGCAAAAATAAAACACACGATGCAACGATTTGCCGATTACTTTCTGCTGCGTATATATGCCAATACCCAATAATCGTTATGCAAATAATGTATTTCTAACATTAAAGCTCACTGAAAACCCATAAAATATAATTGCAACCGCATGTATTCACATGCAGTACAGAGTTTGTTTCATTAACATGTACTTTTCCCTTAGGATTATACGTTATAAATAATGTAATAGAAAGAGAAAAAAAAATATCTGTTTGCGATGTATACTTTTCAGTTAGAGTTATAGTTATAAAAGTCTTATTAGAGCTCAGGACTGGAAGCAATAGATTGCAATGATGGTTTCATTTCTTCCCTACAGAATTTTAAAACATAAAAATTTCTTAATTAATTATTACTATGTTAAATTTTTAACTATTGCTCAATTAAGATTAAACTTTTGTAAAATACTGTAAAATTCTTTTTGAAAAAAAAAGAAGAAAAAAATTAGTCGATATAAAATAAAACGACTATTTGATAATAAAAAACCGGTTCGATAAAACGAACGGGATAAAACGTCGTTCGATAAAATGAAAGGAAGTACGAATGTAAGGCAATCAAATTCAAATTCATACGACAGAAAAACATGTGTATCCATGCGTCCATCAACGGCAATCACAAGTCATGTCAAGCTTAGATAAACAATTTTTTCTCCACAGCCTGTAACGACAAACACAAAAACATGTCCCTTCAGTTACTAGTTGTATAACAAATACAGAATACAGATGTACGCTTACACGGTGTTTCCAAACATCCATCAAATTATAATAAAAGTGAAAATAAACCTGGTTAATTTGCATTAACATACTGTATGATGATTACATGTATACATCAACAACCTTTCTGGTTTGTCCGGACATCAAAGCTTAAATCAAACCCACAAATGACTGAGCGTATTTGATCAACGAAATGGTAAACTCATTTCTATTAATACAATTTGAAAATATTACAAGTAGGCATTCGCGCGATGTGCACAACAGCCGCAGTATATATACATATGAGCATGCGCTGGCACTTAAAGGTTTATGCTAAAAAGGTTATTCCAGTACTCTCCAGACTCCATTTGTTCAGTAAATACATATAAAATAAACGCTATCGCTCTCTATTGTACTGTTTGATATCATAAAAGCATCTTGCTATAAGATAGAATATTGAAAACATTATGCACCTACCGTCAAAGTGCAGCCATCATAAAACCCGATTAGTATACAGAATCGATCGCCACCTATTGGCGGTATATAAAAAAACAAAAACAGCGCCGCAAACAGTCATAATCACACTTTATAAATCGATAACTCCACTATCCAAATATGTCAAAACTTTTCTTACCCCTCCAACAAACTTTTTTTCCCCGCCACTTTCAACAAAGATAGAAACCGTGTTTAATTTTCTTTGCTACACCAAAGTGATGAAGATCCTGTGTAAAAGCAGGACAAAGAACCAATTCTGATAAAAGCACACAGCTGTCGCTCTGCCCATGCTATGAAACAGAACAGACACCGTGCCACAAAAGACTTATGTAATAGCTCTACTATCCTTCCCTTCCCACACTATACTTAAACCCCCCACGACTTCCTGAAACCCACATTCTGATCAATAATTCTTTCAACTTATTAGAAAAATAAATAAAAGTTAAATTAAATTTCAATCCCGGGGTTTTTGTGGTCTTTTTTTTTTTTATAATAGCAAAATCATTTTTCCCCCCTCCCTTCTTTTCTTAATCAAACCAATGCTTCTATCAGGCGTTTTCTTGTGGCCGGAAATTGCTTTATCCAATAAAATTAATCGATTTCAATCTTGTCTCTATATTCAATACAATGTACGTAGAGCCTGCGTGCTACTGCACTTGGCAGCCTGTAATCATTGTAATTTTTAACTTAGCCCAAGTCATTCACCTTTTGCGAAAACCTTTCTTGAGTGCTTTTCATTGCAATTTTTCATTAAATGCATGGGCTCGACTATTTTAAAAAAGAGTCTTAACACTTTTCAAATGTCAGGGGAAATTTAGTCAACAAAAGTGCAGCTTATAAACTGCCATAGTGTGTTTGCACTATAAAAATATTAGTGCATCTATTGAATAAGAAAGTGGTTGCGTTGCTGTAAATAAAATTGGATATTTTACTAAGAAATGATGCAAAATATTTATTATATTAGTCGATCACGTGCTCCCCCCCCCCCGATGGTAATTTTTTCTTTGATGGATACTGATATTTTGGACAATCCATAACTCAACATTTATTGCTTAAGAGGAGTTGAGGGCTTTCCTGCATTTCAACCTTTTCTGCACAAGCAAATGTGCTTACTATCGTCTTTCTTTGTTTTGTATAAATTTTTCATACTGAAATATAAAATTCTCAATACTGTACTACTGAAAATAAGAGAAGTTGTTGCATTTGTCTATTGAGAGTTGCGTCCGGGCTTGTTGCGACGCTGATTGGATTCTGTGATAAAAAATTTACGATATACAGTACAAAAAAAAGATTGGATTTCTCCAAGCATTAAAAGTAAATAAGATATTAAATTTTTTAATTTAATTTTTTTTTATATACTAAACGCCAAAATCCATTGAAACGTGCTATCACCACCTTCCAAATTAAAATACGGCTAAAAATTCATGCAAGCTACATAGTGATAAATGATAAATTCATTAGATTTGACTGAAATTTCACAAATTTTGTTGCTAAAATCGAATTAAAATTGCAAAGTCGATTTACTCAATTGTAAAATTAATATCCGACACAACAAATATCCAAAGTGCTTTAAACTAGATCGAAGTAATCAATAACTCAGCTTTGCTTCATGCTGACGTTACATTTTGAGCCTCACTTCATAAATCTGAATCAATAACAATTTTTTTTTATATTTTATTTTTAACGTAAAAACTAATTAAAACGAAACTACATTACATATAACAAAAAAAAATTACTTTTAAACCATAAAAACACCATATATAGTCAAGCTTTCATGCATGTTATTCATGAATAGACAAAAAAAAAGCAAAAGACCACCCATCCAGGAAATAATAAAAAAAAATTCCACTCATCAGATTACAAAGCTATGGAACTAATTGAACGACTGCTAAATACTACAAGAGAAATCATTGTCCACAAAAATAGTTGTTGATAAGCATGAAGGAATGAGGCAGGAAACAGCACTTTTCATTTAGGATGATGAACGTACTACACATGCCTAACGCCACCGCGCCAACTTGGGTGGCAAATGCAAGTCACAAGAATAGAAAACTCCTGTCACGTTGATTGCAACAGCTCTTTTACATGCTCTCATCAACAGTTTGCAAAATCATTTCTTAAAATAGTATCGCCAATTATTCAAATACGTTTACGACATAGCTATAACTATAATGGAAAACTCCGTATAACGAAGCTTTCACTATAACTAAAAATAGGGATAGCCATAATTTGTTGTTTTTTCCACTATTTACATTACTAATCATCTTTTTTAATTAGGTTAACCCAGGTCATGTAATCAGTAGAAGCTGGATATTTTTGCAAAATAAAATGCAT
Organism: Strigamia maritima; assembly: GCA_000239455.1. Classification (NCBI taxonomy): domain Eukaryota; kingdom Metazoa; phylum Arthropoda; class Chilopoda; order Geophilomorpha; family Linotaeniidae; genus Strigamia; species Strigamia maritima. The sequence continues at coordinate 151,558 of JH431915.1, read as the reverse complement.
CAAAAATACAATTTATGCAATAAAAAATAGCAAATTATGCAAAATTAAAAAAATGAAGTGTAATCAAGATTTTATTACTTTATATCGAAAAAGTGCATGCCACAAACAAGATTTCTTCATTGCGTTACACTAGGCAGTAGGCAGGTTCGAAAATTCATTTAAACGAGTGTAATCACGTTTACACTCGTTTAAATATCAATTTGCACGTTGTTTACACAAATTAATTCAAAAATTAATTCGTGTAAATGCCGTTCAACCGAGGTAAACTAAAACGGTCAATTTTCATTGTGCAAATGCACGTCCAACAAAAACTGGCGTGCAAAAGTTCTATTTGCCGCCAACTTGAATCCTCGCTTCAAATGTAAGTAAACTCCGTTTTCAAAATATTGCGAGAAACTCCCATTGGTTGGAGCCTGTTTGCTTGCACATACAAAAAACTACCATATATGCAGTGTTGGCTCCGCTACCGCTACAAGTAGCGCCGCTATCGCTACTGTAGCGCCGCTAGTATTTCGCTACTTTTTAATTTAGAGTAGCGAGTAGCGAAAAATCGCTACTTCTTCAATAAAGTAGCGAAAAAAAGCAATATTTTTCGCTACTTTATCGCTACTTTACTTGTACTGTTTTGTACGCTATTTTTCGCTACTTCTCTAGTATTAAAATTTTTTTTTTTTTTATTCTTTTTTTACTTTTACTATTTTTTAACGAAAATAACGACTACAGTGTAGTAA
>JH431915.1:68318-150807 GCA_000239455.1 Strigamia maritima | reverse complement strand
AGTATTACTACACTGTATGTCGTTATTTTCGTTAAAAAATAAGTAAAAGTAAAAAAGAAATAAAAAAAGAAATTTTTATCAGAGAAGTAGCGAAAAATAGTGGAAAGTAGCGGACGGTAGCGGAAAGTAGCGATAGCGACATATCGCTACTTCCTAATGAAAGTAGCGGTAGCGATTGCCGCTACAAAAATTAGTACCGCTACAGTAGCGGTAGCGCGCTACTATTTTCAGTAGCGGTACCAACACTGCATATATGGTCATTTTTATGATCGTTTATGGTCGTTTTTTGTTCGTTTTATGTTCGTTTATCTTCGTTTATGCCCTTTTATGGTCATTTTTCGAAATATTTTGTTAAGAGCATTAAAAAATTGCTGGGAAAAGAGTCTAGCCAATGGGAGTTTCTTGCAATGATTTGGAAACAGAGTTTAGTAACAACGTGCATAATACTCAGAATTGTTACTATCTAATGTTACTGTTGTTGTAAAAGGAAAGCAGGCAAGAATAATGCGCTTGCTAAGAAACATCTGCTCCATTGCTCAAGTACAGCTTGTTTATTTATTACGGCAGCCATGTTTGTGTGTGCATGTGCAACTTTTTAACTCAAAAAGTCAGTCGTGCAATTGACATTTCACACAATCAGTTGCACTAGTCGTTTTCGAACTCGCCTATAGTATTTATAACATAAAACTGATCATATAATTATGAAAAGAAAGTATCCACGAAAAGTACACCAAAAACTCTAAATTTCTTCTCTTTTTTTTATTTCTTTCAACCAGAATGTATAACTTACAAGTTAAAGTTGTCTAACATCAACTTTGCCATTCCCAACTCACCTGTAGCATTAGCGGAATGTCACAGGCCGGACTACTGTATTGTCTATCATTTGCCCATTCAACTAACTTAATTACTCCTAAGGATGCCCTTGGTGCAGTGAAAAGACAGGAGTAAACATTACACGTCGACACTTTTATTGTCCATTCAATTCATACACACCCTCGAGCACATATAACTTCAACTTGAGAACAAACAGCGCCATTTAATTAAAATTAATTGGATTTCAATAAATTCTTCTCACACATTTCGCGTTCTCTCTCTCTCTCTCTCTCTCCTCCCGTAATGCAATTTATGCTTTCTGACCTTTAATAGAACAAACTCCATTCGTACACACTTTTTATTGCTTCCCCCACTATTTGGACTTTACACCAATTACTTCCTTTTACAATTGCCTTTTCCAATCCATCAACTTCAATTCTCTCTCTAATCTTGAGAAATGATTGCCACCAGTGTGTACAATACATGCCATTCCATATATATTAATACGGCAGCAAAGAGACAATTAATTTATTACAGCGCCATGTTTGCGTTGCGAGATAAATGTCACTCACAGCTAGCTGCCATCAAAATTCTCAGTTTCAATCTTCAGCCCATCCAGATGAAAAAAACGTTACCATGACACTCAAATTTCTGTATCGTATTACACACCATGTCGGTTTCAATCTTCAAAATTCACGCGTTTCCTGCGCAATCATGTTAAAAAATGATGCTTGTCGATATTTCAAATATAATTTACATAATTAATAACGAAAAAAAATACTTTTTATTATTTATTTAACCTATCAAACCGGATGCTGGGAATTAAAAAAAAAAAAAAAACCCTACTTTTTTTCATCTCTTGTTTTTTTAGGCCAAACCATCAACGTCAACAAGAACTAGCTGTTCAACGCATGCGCAAATGTAATTTTCAAACAATCACAAGGACACGTTGGGTCTCTCCTAATTGTGTTAAATGATGTGAAGAAAACTCGACATTCTTGAAAAACGTTTTATTGGTCAAACTATATTATATAGGGGGTTGAGGAACCCTCTGGATCGAGGGCCCCGCCTCTAGACACGTGTCTATTGGGTGATCCAGCTCTGGGAATCACAACTTTGAACTCTGTGGTAATCACAGCATAGAATCAAATAATGACATCATCGATTAATTTAACAATGCTTCTTTTTTTCTTCTTCCAAAATCAATAAAAAGTTATTTGATGTTATTTGTTTAATAAGTTGTTGTTCTGACATTTGGAGAAAAGAGAAAAATGTTCCGTTTGGCAATTGGCTCTATAAAGAGATAACAATTGAGAAATTTTATTAGATTGAGATAAAATGGTCAGCTTTAAGTTTACCAACAGTTTCCAAATGGACAGTTTGAAGTTAGAAGAGATAAAGTGGAAGGGGTTGTAGCTTTGCAGCACCAGCTGCTACTGGGCTACATATTGACCGTGGAGAAGAACGGAAACATTCGCAAAGGTAATGTCAACAGTTCAAAATGGCTTCTTTTGCTGCGTCAGTATAGCCAGAATTTCTCGGTTCAAACTCGTTTCGACGTTTGATACACACTTTTACCGGAATTAAATAACTCCTATACTCTTTTTGACAAATTGGAATCAAAACTAAACTTCTTTTATTGTTTTGTTAACGTAATAATAATAGCTAACATTTCCATAGCTGAGTAAAACTATGGGGCATCTAATAATTATAAATTACCCCATTTTTTAAAATAAATATATAATTCTCTCCAATACCCTTTACGACTGCAACTTGGATGGTTTTTAAAATAAAAATAAAAAATAAATAAAGAATCCCAATAACCCTACTTTTTCTCTCATTTTCTCTCTCTCTCTCACTCTCTCGAGCAACACAATGAAACACTTCCATTTGCTCCTTGCCACAATCTTTGTTCGAAATGTACACAGCCTAAAGGTGTGTACAACGGGCAAAATGCAATAAACTACATACTGCTATACGAGCTCAACCAAACTCAAAATGATTTATCGTTTGTTTTTTACTTCCACTCGGTCCACATCTTCCAATATCTACGTTGCTTCTATTAAAACAGATTTCTAATATCAAACATCTCGTCTACCATAGAAGCCACTAAAACTTCTTCCTTCAAAAACCCAATCCGACCGGCTTTATAGGCCCCTTGGTCTCCCTAAAGGTCACTACACAAAAAGACGTAAATATATTGTTGCGCACAAATATTTGCTCCGAAAAGAATAAAATAAATATTCAGAAGACAAAACCGCCAATTTTTATTGGCGGTCTTTGTGGTAGAGTAAGACGCCATTTAAGTGCTAGCCTTTGCCCACACACCGCTAATCTGGCGTTGACAAGACTAATCCGGTAATCAATGGAACAATTACTCAGAAACACAAATGATACTTTGTATAAACTCCATGATTTGTCACTAAATCCTTTTATACCTAAAGCAAACAGGAAAAACATTCTCATCGACTTTTACGTTCATCCTCGAAAAGGCGCATTTCTGATTTACTCTCCTAAGTAATCAGTTCAATCATCCAAACGAGAAAAAAGATGACGAGTTGTCAAGCAGAAAATTTTTAAGGTTCAGTGGATTAAGTTACGTATACTGACAAGTTTGATGAATGTCCCATTCTAACCTCATTTTTTCAATCTTTTTTTTATCCAAACTGCCAAATTTGACAAACCTCATCATTATTCAAATGAACAGTGCAACTTGTATTTTGATAATCTATCCTAGGTAAGGTGACTGAGTTCCACAATATTTTAAACTGATTTTCAAGTATAGATACCTAATTGTGTGGATTCCATTTTAGATTTGGTAATGTGCACCAACTTGAATTTGAGAAAAAAGAAAAGACAACTGTTTGAGCAGTAATCTTTAAATCTTTTCGCTTGGACCAGCTAAAGCTCTAATGTATTGATTGGAAAGAGGGTTGTGTGGAAGTATTGATGTTCTAATGAGAGTTTCTAGGTATTTATTGACATAATATTGAGTTGAATTGTTTAACCCTCAGAAGCCTATCCTATGGGTCAATTGACACAGGCAATAGTTCTGAATACAAATTTTTTTCAAAAAATTTTTCAAAAAATCTGAAATTTTATAGAGCTGTTCCAAAAGTAATTTTACATACACTCAATTTATTTGGTAATTTTCAGACTTATAAAAAAAAAGTTATTGTAAAGAGAAAATATGAGCCCCTTAAAATCTCAGCTTAAAACGTTTGCTGTTTTCACTGCATTTTTTCTCTTTAGTGAGAGCGCTTTTAAAATACAACGCCACCTATATGCAAAGTAGAGAATAAATAAAGCACATGTCGGCACATGTTCAGTTCACATTTCATATCAATTGCAATTAATTGCACTAATTGGAATTAAAATTAAGTTAATATACACAATTATTATAGATAAATGATTAAACACCTCATGCTGTTCAAATGATCACATTTTGACCGAGTGTCTTGATTTTTACAATCGGTGACACCTAGCGTCTGTTGGTAAAACCATGGTAACCATGGTAACAGCACTAAAACGCTTCAACTCGGAGTATATAAAACATGTCAATTGACACCACTAATAGGTCTTTGCATTGACCCAAAATTTTAGGCGTCTGAGGGTTAATGACTATAGAGAAAATTGTGAATGTAGAAAACGATAACTACATCAGAAACCATAAAAAATTGATATTCCATGGCATTTTCATGAAAAATTAAATGCAACGTAGCAAAGACCCAGAAGCAAAAGATAAACAATTCGGAAAACTCCAGACTCCCAACTAAACTCCAATATCGTATTTCTAGTAATAGACAGTTTGCGATTTCTCGTACGAGATTTTTATTATTACGAGATTTTTATTATTACGAGACTTGTATTATTACGAGATTTTATTTAAAATCTCGTAATTTCATTTTTCGTTCCAACACTCTCGAACGAGATTTTTGAAATATCTCGTTTCAAATTGTCGTGTATACAACTTCACTTGCGCATGCGGACTGCCTACAATAACAACAATTGTCGTGAAATTGTGCCGCCATTTTCCCTCTGCTTCGGCTGTAATTTTGGCAAAGTTGTGTCGATTACATTATCTCAGGTTAGTTTTTTAATCGGTCACCTTGCACAAACCACAAACCCAATACTTAGGCTTAATTTGTGCAAGATGTCTTGTTTTGCTAAAAATTGCTGCTGCCGATTTAAATGTAGTATGTAATATGTTTTGTGACAAACCGCAAACACTAGGCGGGTTCGAAAATGATTTTGCACTGAACGACCAATGCAACTGATAGTGTAAATGTCAATTTGCACGACTGACTTTTCAAGTTAAATTGTTGCATAAGCATTTACACTGGAATTTACACTGGAATTTACACTGAATTTACACTGGAATTTACACATAATTCACACAAATATGGCTGCCGTAATAAACAAACAAGCTGTACGGAGCAGTTGTTTTTCAGCAAGCACATCATTCTTGCCTGCTTTTCTTTTACAAAAAAGTAACATTAAATATTAACAATTAGTTACAAATAGTAACAATAGTAACAATTTTGAGAATAATGCACATTGTTACTACTTACATTCGAAGCGAGGATTCAAGATGGCGGCAAATACAAGGCTTTAAACGTCAAATTCCGTTGCACGTGCATTTGCACGACGAAAATAGGTCGTTTCCATTTAAGACGGTTGAACGACGTTTACACGAATTAATTCGTGCAAATTAAAATTTAAACAAGTGTAAACATAGTTACACTCGTTTAAATGACTTTTCGAACCCGCCTACTGATACGACATTTTATTAACGAGATTTAAAAAAACGAGATTTTTTTTGAAAATTTTGTTTTTTTAAATCTCGTTTTCGATCTCATACGAGAAATCGCAAACTGTCTAATGAGACCGACTACCAACTAATCACATATTACCAAATAAAAAAATCTTACTAACATAAATTCTCCAAAACATTGATATCCAAAAGTATTTTCAAAAAAAAAAAATTACACCGAAACAAGTACAAACACCATTTCTCCGAAAACATTACCTGTAAGAATTCAAGGCAACAAAACCTCCTTCTTGCAGGTATAAACCAAAAAAATGCAATGCCAAGCTTAGTCTTTCTTTATCTCTCTATACCTCTAAAACGTTATCCCAGAAAAAACCTGCAATGCAAGCACACTAAGCAGACATGCAAATTTTACAACACCAGTATAGAAGAGCAATATTCGAGAATGCCAGCCACATACAGCATTGCTTATGTCTTGGCCTTTGCTATTCCCATGAGGCACCAAATGGCCAGATTGACTTGGCCTATAGTATCAGAAAGAATACAACCGTTGGGATTCATCAAGTTAAAAAAAGAAAAAAGAAAGATTGGTTACTTTCCAATAGTTCTCACATCTATTTATCTTGGCTCTATCTTTAATCATTCATCCAATGTCCGATGTGTTGACTCAAACACTGGAGAAAAAAGAAAGGAAAATCGTGGTTTATTTTGTTTTAGTTAGTGCTGGGTTCTTAGATAAACACAGAACTGATCAATCTTTTATTTTATTAATTCTGTTTTTTTTTGTTTTTTTTACTGGAAGATCAAGTTGGAAACAATCTGATGCTAGTTTTTGTTCATTATTAGTGCGAGTATATTGTTACAGTATGGCCGTAAGGAACTACCGTAGCAGTCCAACATTGCAAAACTCATCAATAATGGCATCATACCACAGAATAATACGGAAACTTGCCACCAGAGGCCAACCAAGGCAGATGACATCATTCTAATCAGTATTCACAACCAATGAGAGCGAAGCCACCAGGTATAAGAGTGTGAGATCTGAGCCAGAGCAGGCAGTTCTCTTCTGGTCTCAGACCAGCCATTTGATTATGCTGAATGTAAGTGTACTAACATTATGTTAAAAACTCCTTTCCTTTTAGTTGGGGGCTACTCGACTCGTTGAGAGTTGACGACGGCCTTCCAATCACTCGCCTTAGACATTATAAAATCATTTCAGTTACATTGTACTAACACATGCTCACATTGTGTAAATTAGTTCTAAGCTTATTTGATGTACCTGTTTTGTGCATAATTGTATTTACCTCAACATGTTCTCTTGCCAAGTAATAAAAGAGACCATGTTCTTTTAAGTCTTAAGCTCTGACTCTTTATTAAGCCAAATCCAAGATGGCATCCCTTAGATTAAGAGTGCGGTTCCCTTCTTAAGAAGACCTTGTTATGTGTCTCATGTTCCCCCATGGGTCACGTAACAATATTTAGAAATCCGAGCTGCTAGATAGATTCATTAATTAATGAGTAATATTAGCTATAAATATATTATTATTTTTTTTTTAATTTTAAAAAAAAATTATTTTGACAGTGGGTAACATGATAACATAAACTATATACCCGGAATGAATACTCTGTACTGTTTCAACCTATTTTTCCCACAATGTAAAATAAAAGCAGGAATTAATTGTCAGTAATAAAAAAAATATGGAAAAACAAATACCGTATTTTGTCGATTAAGGGCCGCGGCCTTTATTACAAATTGCGGCCCGTGGGGAGCGGCCGTAATTCGAGGACAGCGCTTAAATTGTTTTGTCGTAAATTGCGTTGCATGTACGCAACTTTTTAAGTTGCGTACATGCAACGCAATTTACGACAAAACGATTTAATTAAACCGTAAACACTTCAAATAACCGCCACGGCCGTAATTCGAGTGCGGCGTTTATTTCGAATTACAGCCGAGGGGCGCGGCCGTAATTCGAGGGCGGCCCTTAATCGACAAAATACGGTATTCTGTAAAATCAAAGGGGCGACAATGTAGTCAAAGTTCATGTGATATAAAATAAAAGTAATATACAAATCATTAACAATACAATAATTTCTATTCATTTGTCATGAGTTTATTAAATATAAAACGAAACAAAAACAATTGGAACTATTTACTGCCACATAAGGTTTTGTGGTGTGGTTAAACGGCAGCAGAGAAGGCAAGGCAAGCTTTTAAAAGAACAGCAAAAATGGCTGCCAACGATGGAAATATAGAGGAGCATGACGGTTGAAGTCAGTTTAATGCTGTTCTCTAACCCCCTTTTAAATTTTTTGATATTTTACAATTGGTGGACCAAAAGGGCCCATGACCAATTATGTATACAGATTTTGACCATGTAACCAGTATGACTTATTCTGATTTATTTATTTCTAATTTAATACTCAACAAAAATAAAATTAAGTCGAACATTTCTGGGTACATATTGTCCCTTTAACTGAACTGGTTTTAACGAGAATAGTTTGAGCAGAGTTTGATTTTAAAAAATACATCTACAGTTTTTGTAAAGGAAAAATAGCTTCACTCGTCCAAAAAGACCAATAATGCAACGCCGTGCATAATATTGAATTAATTTTTTTTGAACGTTTTGTGGTAGGCCTATATAATTTGTCGAAATATTTCATATCCAAAAGTACCCTAAACGCATTTATCACAAAAAAAATGCAGTCAAAGCAACTTACAAATTATTATTTCTTTTACACAAACTTTATTCAATTTAAATTTTTTCCTCTTTTTTCAAACGAATCAAAATTCCAGTCAGAACAAACATGATTAATTACACAAAAGGCAATAACATATAGCTACAGCTGATATAGCAAAGAAAGATGAATCATAAGTTAAAAATTTCTCCCACAGGGATTAATTAATAGCATCAGGTTGTGACACATTTGCTCATTTACCTGTGCATCAATTTCCACTCGCCTCCGTCAACATTTTGCCACTGATAAATTAATATCGTCATATATGCATAATTACTCTTTCCAGATAAAAATATAATGGCGCCAATGTTTATTTAAAAAAAACATTGTATATTTGATTCGTTCATAGGCATAATTTAAAACTTTTTCCTTCCAGCCTCAAATAATAACAGAATTTTATCATCAACTTTTACTTTCTTCTCTCACTTCACCAAAATTACTCTCATTCACAGTTGTTCAGTCAAGTGTGACGTACTAATTCCGGCATATAAGTGAAAATAAAACTTACTTTATGACTAAATTCGCACAGGCTTTCAACTTTAGCACGTACTAACGCCAAGTTTATGCATATAATAATTTCGGATAATAACTAGACGAGAATAGGGAAAAGGTACCCGAATTATATTTCAATCACTTTTTAATATTGCACTTTCTTCATTTTTCCCTCAACATTTTTTACACTTGATTGGTTTTTATGAAATCGAGTCCGAGAATAAAATAGAAAAAGAATGAATAAAGAACCGCGTCGCGAAACTAACTTGTCATTTCATTGTGCTTACAGTTGACTCCCATTTCCCTCCGTTATGTGTTTTGAGAATTACTTCTTTCAGACTTAATAAAAAAAATCTACAGTACACACGTTTTGTGTTTAGCAAATAAATGCTAACTTATATATGATTATTTTCTTAAGCATCATATTCATCTTGTCACAGTACTGAATAAACAATTTACACAACACACATTACATGAAAACGAGACTGTTGAGACTAGAGCACATGTATAACACTGATATTGACACATCCTGTGGACATAAGCTGGGTTTTCCCTCGCGATTTTCCGCTTTATCGCGCGAATTCCGCGCGGTAAACTCACGTCAAAATTGTGCTATTTTTAAAATTGAAAATTTTTCTACGTTTTTCTATGTTTTTGCTGCATGTGAGATCCTAGAAAAATTAAAAATAGCGCAATTTTGAGGCAAAATAAGTTTTAAAAAACCGCAAAACGCAATAAAATCGCGCGAGTTTACCGCAAGTGAGAATCCAGCAATAGTCTCCCAGGTGGTACGGATAATCGATTTAAGATCGCATCTACATAGAAAATCTTTGTTTAATCTGTATAGAATTACATAAATGCCATGTTTTATCTATAATCAGTTTAATCCATATAGAATTTTTATCTAGATGCTATGAATAGATATATACTGTATATGTAACAATGATGTTTTCACTACCACCTACTGTCGATTGAAATTTGCAAATGGGACCGATTCACTTAAAATTTTGAGCAAAGCAATTACTACTAAAATGTTAATTTTGACTACAAAATTCTAACAAATTCCATATAAAAAAAGCAAAATTAATTCTTTACAATTTCTTTCTTGTTGACATTGCAGTGCAGCATCTGTTGACAGCTTACTTAGCTTTCATAAAACAAATAGATATCTACTACAGTAATCTTAATTATCTCCTCTTGCAACAAATGTGTTGAAAATGTTATACGACTGGCCATCACAAACAACTTAACCCACTTTATTAAAACAAGACAAAACAAAAAAAACTATTTTTTTTTTGTTTTTTTTTAAAAAAAATAAAACCTTTTACAAAAATGTATAGGGTGAGAGGGGTGTGGGAAGGAAATAGAGGGGGGTACCATTTGCAGTTTTCATCTTCCTATCCACTTTCTAATCCCATTCAAACTTTGAAAAACCCTCTATACAGTAACATAAATCCAATTGTACTGATTCACCAGAAAATTCTTGGAAAATCAGTTTGGCTGCTTGCCCATTCCATATAAGGAACATTGGCAATTGCATTTGCTTCTTTCTTCTCAGCAATAGAAAACGGGCGTATAACTTTGACGTGAAGACTTCTTTTTTGCCATTAATCACACCGTCAATTTTCCAACTTCAATTTATTTTTCTTTTATTCTTTACTTTCTTTTATACGAATTCTTGGCACAAAATACCATTTTTTTGCGTTAATTTTACAGATAACCATATTTTACTCTTATTTTACCTAAAATCCATACAAGAAATTCAATAACCAATCTATTTTCAAGTTTCCAGTCCCCATGCACACATCAATCATTCGTCTTGATGATGACCGTCACATTGGTCAGATCGTTCAAAAGCGATGTTTATAGTCTAAATAGCTTTTCAAATGCAACTACAAAGAGGACGCATTTAGAATGAAGTCAAAGAGATGTTGTCTTGTTCCTCGGTTTTGCATGGCTGAATCAAATCTCATCTAGTGTTCTCTTCAAAGAATGATGTATGAGAGAAGAGTAATCGATAAAGTACAATTCATTACCAACAAACTCTCACATGTTGATGGTAATTGCTTTGCAGGATTCTCAGGATTTAATTCTTTTCACCCATTTTAGTCGCGTGTTTTCTAAGCCCTCTGCGATGTTGACAAGTCTCCGTGTCCTTTAACCACAGAACTGTCTAGATAAAAAATATAATAGATTTGTTTGCTGACCCAACCCATTTGTTTAGAAATTCAAACTTGTATTGAATATTGTGAGAGTATTTTTCTAAAAATATTCCTATAGTGCATGAAAAACATTAATAATTAATCTAGTTAAAATGTTATGGAATTTCCTTTATCTTCGAGCGTTTATCTTAATATAAATATTAAAAAAATCCTTTCTAAATGTAAATAAGCTAAAAATAACAGTAAAAAGTGAATTTTTGCATGTAAAAAAAGTTTTCAAACTTTAATTTACCAAATAATTGATATTCTAGGTAATTTTCCGTATTTTCTGACTACAAACAAATCAGTGCTGGCAGCCCTGCTACATTTTTAACGTCTATCCACATGAATCAAAATTCGGCAAAAATGATGTCTTCATTTAAATTATAAATAACAAAACCTACTTTTCAATAAAACCACTTTTTTTTAAAAACAAAAAAATTTTATATAATATTTATACTTCGCTTTTAAAAAAATTTAACGATTTATCACTTTTCCCCTTCAACCTTATACAAACCTCGCAAAAAAAATTCTTCTGTAAAGTATAAATATTAAAGAAAAGAAAAAAAGAAAAAAAGTTCCCAGCTTTCCTGCAATCGATCCCAACCATCTCAAATATTATGAACTTCACAACACCTCATTTTTTTCCCACCTCTTTCAATTCCCTCTCCTAAATTCCATTGTTCCGATGAAAAAAGTGTCTCCAAGGAAAAATTTAATTGAGACGACAAAATGTATTCTACCCGAGGTCCCAATGTATAATACGATGGACGAATTGGTTGTGGCAGGGGCTATTCATTTTCCACTTGCACTCCATACGATGTGAGAGCGGTACCCATGGGTTGTCTTGCGCTCTAGAATCCGCGAATAAATCAAGTGTAGATTCAATTTACGCATTCGACCAGAACTGTGTAGGCGCATACTCGAGGCCAGGTCTTTTCCCCTATCGCATCCCGCAATTCCCCAAGGTGAGGCTCAACCAATCGACAGATAGCGACCCGCGTTGTAATCCGCTCGAGGAATACCCCAGGTGTAAGTAATAGTTCCCATAAGTCATGTGGGTTACATATTAAAATGGTGAAGTGGGAACTCGGCGGCAACCGTAATTTACTGCCGTCTATCATTGAGATGCGAGATTGTGCGTTTGACGGCGACGAAAAGACCCGTATAACTCCTCACGCCAGCGAACGCTGAGCTGATGATGAAACGAAAAGCAAAAATGACATTGTTTCTCCATTTCGCTAGAATTAACGTCTCACTAACAATTTTAATCCTCGCTGTTCGCCCATTCAAAATGTCATTACATAAAATCCTATAATCCTACGCTGATCATCCGAAGCAATTGGATTTTAAGGTGACTTGTTTCCTTCCATTTCGTCGTGTTGTGAATATTAAGCAAAATGGAGGTGGGAAATACCATTTATATATAGGAGAAAAATCGCAATTTCAACGTTTTGCGATTCATTTATTTCGGGAAATGTGAAAATGTTTGGGTTTTGCTAAACGCAGTTAAATGTTTGAAATGGTTCGAAATCTGCCACAGCTGTGTTTTGTTATTTGGAATTCAAAATTGATTTGGGTTCCAATTTCATATCGTGGAATTATGCAGATCGTAATTACCAAAAGGTGCTTTTCAAATGTTTTCAATTATTGCTTTTAAAACTGCAGTGTTTTACTAGTTCGTATTGATTTTTACTTTTATTTTTTTTATTTATTTTTTTTTTTATTAATAAAAAAAAGAAAAAAAGAATAAAAATTTCTCAGATATTTCTTAGGGTCAAAACTGATACGATCAGAAAATCTCGTCTCGAAGGAAACGTTAACGCGTGCAGGAGCCATAATCTACAGCTGTTATTGCACAACTCCTGCAACAATTCAAATTTATATTGTAGTCAAACACTTGCTTTTGCCAATGAAACAGAAATAAAAACTAAACTCATTGATCAAATCGAAAATAATATAAAAAAAATAAATAAAAAGAAAATTACCAGAAGTAGTAAATCAATTGATTCATTACAAAACACAAGTTTTCTTTCCTCTCCATTAAATAGTGATGAATTGGTAGATTGCGCAATTTATTACTGTCTGCATATTTTTTTCCATTTATTTTTCCCTACTGAATCAAAGCAATGAAGAGGAAAAAAATATTAAGAACTCCACAAGAATTTTTTTTCCCACTCACAATGTGGAAAATGAGAAATTAATGGAATTATTCTCTAGCAAGCTCTCCAGAGACTAAATTAAGAAATAGCGCGACAAAACATTCTTGCCAGATAAAACTTTCATTATTGAACAGTTCAATACTAAAAGTTTCATAAGCCGTTCTGCACAAGTGTCAAGTTAACTTTACCATTTGATAATAAATATTCTTTACATTTTTTTTTAACTGTTCGGGTGTACAAATTCAAGTAATTACCTCATTTTCTTGCCTGTGTGCCGTCATGCAGATAAGCGCACCCCAGACATTTGAGAATTGCATGCATGCCGCAGATAAGCCGCGGTTTATCTAAATGGTAGCCACACAACAGTCCTCGCTCGGCCATAATCGAAATGCGGCTGTCAGGTAATATACTGTACCTCTCACGTTATCAGGTAAAACTAAACTTTGAAAACCATTTTTTACGTTTAATCTTTGGAAACCCAAACATCAGAATTTATGTTGACTTCCGACAATGGTTATGGTCTCAATGAAGTTCTGTTAAGTTTCTTTATTTGGCCACTAGTTAACGACAAAAAACAATCTGCACATGTGTATAATCTTATCTTTCCTAGGAATTATCATATTTTTTCTGGAAATTATCACATTTTTTCTGGAAATTATCACATTTTTTCTGGAAATTATCACATTTTTTCTGGAAATTATCACATTTTTTCTGGAAATTATCACATTTTCCTGGAAATTATCACATTTTCCTGGAAATGATCACATTTTCCTGGAAATGATCACATTTTCCTGGAAATGATCACATTTTCCTGGAAATTATCACATTTTTTCTGGAAATTATCACATTTTTTCTGGAAATTATCATATTTTTCTGGAAATTATCATATTTTTCTGGAAATTATCATATTTTTTCTGGAAATTATCATATTTTTCTGGAAATTATCATATTTTTTCTGGAAATTATCATATTTTTTCTGGAAATTATCATATTTTTCTGGAAATTATCATATTTTTCTGGAAATTATTATATTTTTTCTGGAAATTATCATATATATTTTTTCTGGAAATTATCATATTTTTCCTGAAGAATAGTTATTATTCCTTTAATCGTAGTATAGATGTCGCTAATTTAAAGCGCTTTACATAATATACAGTGTAGCCAACTTTTACCATTTGCTAAAAATCTATGAAGCATTATTTTTAACTATTTAATTTATGACAATTTATGCAGAATTTCCTAACCATGTAAAAGTTAGTTCACCATTAGCGTAAAAGATTCAATTAATATTTCCTTTTTATTTTTCACAAGATTTGCGTGAAAAACAAACATCAACCCATCTTCCTCACGTGAAACAGGAAGTCAAACAACATTACACTAGAAAAACTTCCCCAATTAGAAACGCGCAACACAAGTAATTAATTCACTCTCTTTAATCAGTTTAAGTCACTACCAATTTTTTTCATCGCCCTATTCTAATTACAAATAACACCCATATCCGCTGACACTTCTCTCCACATAAAATATTAAATTAACCTGTAAAAGAAAACCAATTACATTAAGCATATAACCACACCAATAACCATCAAAAGCTGTTTCAAAGACAAACTCAACACTTGATTGCCACTGCGAATATTGGCCCGATCGCTCACCACGTCCAATCTCAGCGACATTAATGCAATTCCGGGCCTGGAAAAAGAGAAATTCCCTCCACGGGTCAACTGGCAAGAAAAACACGAGGTTACGTGTCTACTGAATTCTAAACCAGCTGAATCTTGAGCAAGCAATAAGTTTTTTTTTTTATTTGATTCAATCAGGATGCATGACCACAGACAAAGAGAGACATGCCCCGTGTCCCAAGTGGATCTGTAAATATGGAAGAGAGGCTTTAATCGAGAGCAGTGCAAGGAAGCTTCTTTCTGTCTTATGTTCTGCTCTTCGTGAAACATTCTGCTACTTCCGACCAACCACTAGTTTCTTTTCCTCTTCACTAGAGATTTGTCCTATTTTATTCTTATCTCTAATTCCCCACTTCCCTCTGGAGACTTCCCCTTACAATGAATATTAAAACTAAATACTAATCTATAAAGTCATCAATAATTTATAACTTTCTTTTCTTCTTTTTTTTCCGTTTTTCAATTTTATTTCAACTTTTTTAAAAAAAATTTTTTTTTTAGAAATAATTTAATATATACAAATATATTTAATTAATGGTTTTAGTACTTATAAATTACATATGAAAAATCAAATGTA
Source organism: Strigamia maritima (assembly GCA_000239455.1). Taxonomy (NCBI): domain Eukaryota; kingdom Metazoa; phylum Arthropoda; class Chilopoda; order Geophilomorpha; family Linotaeniidae; genus Strigamia; species Strigamia maritima. The sequence goes on along the minus strand of JH431915.1, from coordinate 135,379 downwards.
AATTTTATACTTTGTGTAATTTTTTTTGTACAAAATTCAATTTTAAATTTTAATATCCATTCTCAATACTCTACATCGTCTATCTCGTTATCGATTTATCGTAATCTGCTCTAAAAATAATAAGAGCACCCGCCTATAACAGCTTTAAAAAACAAAACTATTTTGATAATAATAATCGGCTATGCCTGAATGAGTTGCAAAAACAATAGTTGTATTCAATCTGCCCCTTCACAGCTAAATAATATTTTTTGCTGCATATATGTATAACCACAATTATGCAAATTTTGATAAAGCACATATCCTACATTTTGACCAAAAACATTTATTAAAGTCTTTTGGTTCACATACAAAACTTAAATTCCAAACCACTTCAGTATTCCAACGGCCTGTGGTTTGTAAGAGAATTTCTTCAATTCTCCTAAGTCTTAACCCTGGTCTGACATCTTGACAGACCCGACCACACCTGAGCCCTTTTCAAATGTCATCAACGACCACATGTCACCGCGTGAGTGGCCCAAATGGTAACATTAGTTTCTTAGTTAAATCCATAAATAATACCCAATTATACAAATTATGGCTTGTTGACCACCTCAGTCACTTAGTAACGCTATTTTCAGTGATAAAACCTGTCGTTGAGTTCGTTTTTAGCAATTTATATCCCACTCATACCAGACAAAACATGTTAAAATGCTATAAATTCACACAAATGACAAATTAAAACACATACCGAAGATCATTTACATCAAAACTTGTTTTTATAACAACATTTAAAACTCCGGTACGACGACTTTTTAACGGGCGTCAGTTGAACGGGCGTCATTTAAACGCGGACAAATAACCGGACGAACGGTTCACTGGTATGACAATTAACCGGTACGACCTTTCATCGGGCGTCAAATTAAGGGACAGACAAATCAACGGACAAAAAAATAAAAAAAATTCCTTTTTTCCAAATTCCTGAATTAGACTAAAAGAGTCATACGAAAAACTCCATTTACTTCATTTGTGAAGTAAACTCACTCAACACTCGCTATGTATAACAAATACACATTTATATATTTTATATCTCTAATTGCATATCAGCTATTTTTGATTTTAGTAATTCCATACAAATTACCACACAACTGAACTCGATGAATAAACGATCCGGTTACACCGGTACGGTATGAAATTTTTGAATTCCTTCCAGAGTTTTAATCCCTCTGTATTGTACACACCGAAAACCCCACGATAGTTGACACGTTATGAACAATTTATCTAGCCCATAAACCGATCAAAATATACCAATCATTCTTCATTTATCCACATAATTTTTCTTCTACAGCTTTGGCCAATGTTTACTTGGGACTCCTTACTTTCTTATTGGTATCGGCTTTACTTCGCGCTTGCCAGTGGTGGCGATGTGAAACTTTTCCTGGGGGACAAGCCTTCTCGATCCCTCTTGATCCCTGTGCTTTAGATGTCGCTTAATACATCTCGACAGCAACTCAACAGAAAGGGTGGATTTCAACACCAACTATAAATCCTTCAGTGCAACTAAACCGAAAGACAATCCCCCCTCTTACTTTCAGGCATCAGCTTAACCAACGACCTAGATAGACTTCAAACAAAAACTTAATTAAAACCACTTGAGCGTCAATCAAATTAACTCTTTTTCATACAATACCAAACAAGAAAAACTGTTAAACCCGATCGACACGTTTTACATCATTTAGAAGTCAAAAAATTCAAATTATATATTTTATTTCTTTGACTGACAGTATTGTTAGGTTTGTGTACCAATTCTACTATGGTCAGGTATCTTCTTACTGAGTTGTCATCATGTTTCGGAAATTCTACTCTGACACTAATTGCCACAATGGCGGATCAAAAGTTAAAGTTTATTGTTGTCTTTCTAAAAAGATTGCCAACAATACATTTGTAGAATATTTTGTATCAGGTTGAGGGATGTAGCGTTGGGTTTGGGGGACGTCATAAAACGAGGTGAAGGGAATGTGCGACCATCTGAGGCCACCACATGTTGGGGGAGTAGAAAGCTGAGGAATTTAGAGATAGCTTTGGGGCTACAGTCTTCACCCGAATATAACACCCGGGGGAGTTATTCGAATATAACACCCAGGGGGTGTTGTATTTTGATTATAACACCCGGGTGTTATATTCGGGTGCGGACATAAAATTTTTTTTTTTCAATGTTTCTAATTGCATACATAAAACTGATTCTAACTCCAAAGAAACAATTACCTTGGTCATTTTGGAATTAAATTATTAGATCAATAAAATAAATTCTATTTTTATTTACTGTATTTTGGATGGATGCTATGGTCATGGTCCTTTGATAGAAGGACCATGCTATGGTTTTAAAATAAAATACAAATTTTAAAAATGTAAAATGTTTAAATCTTCAACTTACTTTTCAATGCTGCCACATGTTTCACAGGTTCATCAAAGGTGTAATTGCATGGCAATTCTAAGCCTTTGCCCTTGAATTGATTTTATTTATTTTTTATTATTCAAATATAACACCCGGGTGTGTTATTCGAATATAACACCCCGGGTGTTATATTTGAAGGGGTGTTATATTCGATTTTTTTTAAAAGTTCGAAAATTTTGGCTTTTGAAAAAAATCGAAATACAACACAGGGTGTTATATTCGGGTGAAGACAGTAGGGGTTTTTATGGGTATAAGGTTTCTTTAATGTTTTTGTATTTTTGTAAATAAAGTCATTCTTGTTAAAGTTTTCAACCGGAGTGGTCATGTCGGCCTGTTTGGCCCTAACTCTTTTAGATAACAAGTTTCAACATTTTGTGTGTTAACATCAGAAAACCATGAAGTCAATAATAGGTGCGTTCAATCCTAAAAAGGAAAAGTCACTTCTCCTTATCTGCCTTATGGAAAAGTGACTTCTCAATGAACACACGTAAATTGTTCATGTATTTTCATTTGTATTTTTGTTTTTTGTGTAATAAAAATTAGATTTCGTTGATAATTGTCCATTCCATCTTGGCTAATATATTTCATGAGAATCTGCTAGAAAATAGATAAAATTTGCGAAAAATTACGACAAATCGGGTACGGACACGACCGAACATCGTGGCCGACATAAGTGCACGTTCCGCGGCCACGATGTTCAGTGATGTCCGTACCCGATTTGTCGTCATTTTTCGCAACTCTTACCTATTTTCATGCTGATTTCTCAAAGGATCGTTAGGATGTTGTTGAATGAAGTCCCCACCTACAAAATCAGCAGAATTTATTCGCTAAAACTTCAGTTTGGAGTCGAGAAACATCAATGATCTAATCGTTTCCAAGATGGATGCCACTAAAGCTATTTTTTGTGAGCACTGCGCATGTGCAGTAAAAAGAAGTGACTTTTATAAGGCAAAGAAGTGAGTTGTATTTGCCTTTTCTCTAAAGTCACTTAAGTCACTTCTATAAGACAAATATGACGTAAATTACGTCATATTTGCCTTTTAAAAGTCATTTCAGGCAAATAAGTGACTTTTCTTTTCAGGATTGAAAAGAAATTTGTTGTATCCTAAGAATTACTCCAAAATAGATGATTTTTATCATGCCTTGTTAATCCTTTGGGGTCAATATACTCCACTTTTTCACGATCCTCCAAATTAAAGTGGAGTTTAGAATCAACATTATCAAAATTGAATCGAAATAAAGACGTTGTAAAGTCGTGTTAATGACTTCTATTGTGGTTTATACCGAGCTGTCCAGTCGTTAAAAACTGTTAAAACCGAGATAAGTGCCTTTACAGATTTTTAACGACTTCGTTTGCAACCAGTTAAAATCTTTTACAGCATTTTTCTCCTCTTAAATATTACAGGCGTGTAATAGATCATGCGGCTAGAAGCGATCAATCACAGACTACTTTCAATGTAACGCAATTACGAGCATGTTAAAGTTTACGACTTTAAGATTTTATGGTTGGGCTCATCTAGAATTAGCTTAGCAACAACGAAGTATTCATCTCGACTCGAACTTGCCGAGAGCATATTCAGTTATTCAGGCAATATTGACCCACACATTGTCAGTAAGTCATAAAAATTCACGTAGGCATAAAATAGAGTTTGCAATAGTTATTTTTCCCGTATATGAAAACCTCCAGTATAGCTACAAATGCAGACATGTAATGGAAAATTCATAACCGCAAAAGTGCGTCCACTAAGTTTAACTGAATATAGCACATCATTTTAACTAAGTTTACGTCATCACGCTTTTCCACATATTGACATCATCATTTATCAAATGATCAAGTGTAGAAAGCTGAGTGGTCATTGTAATTGATCATCTATTTTTATAGAGTTATACCAAGTCACGTGATAAGCATATAACTCTACATCCAACAATTCGTGCACGAAACTGAAAAGTGAACTTTTTTGCATTGTATCGAAAGTATATATTGTGATATCTTATTTTAATCCTCTAGTCGAGCCGAGTCGAAAAATCATTGTTTCGTAGCCAAAAAATGTGCGCAACAATACAAAAACTCAAATGTAAAGAATTTTTTAAAAATATTTTACAAGCATTTTCATTTGTTAACAATGGCACGCACATTTTTGGACTACGAAACAATGATTTTTCGACTCGGCTCAACTAGAGGATTAAAATAAGATGCCACAATAAATACTTTCGATACAATATAGGTTATTAACCAATGGGAGTTTCGCGCACGAAATGATAAATAGAGTATAGCTGAGTCGAAAAATCATTGTTTCCTAGCTAAAAAATGTGCGCAACAATACAAAAACACAAATTTAAATAATTTGTTTTGATATTTTACAAGGGTTTTCGTTCATTAACAATGGCACGCACATTTTTGAACTACAAAGCAATGATTTTTCGACTCAGCTCAACTATAGAGGATTAAAATAAAATCCTACTATGTATACTTTCAGTACAATGCATAGGTCATTAACCAATGAGAGTTTCATGCACGAATTGTTAAATAGATTAGTAAAAAACTATAATAAAAAATTTTTTCCCTTACGAAAAAATACCGTATTCCCTCGGAAAGAACGGCATGCCGGAAAAACCGAGTTTGACCAGATTTTGAAAATCAAACATCTGGTCATTTTTACAGCATGTCGTTATATCGAATTGGTGCTGTAAAACATAATACTCACTTTATACGGCATGCCGGAAAATTCGAATTTTCCGGCACCCTGGTCGGATTTACTATTATCCAGCATGCCACAAACTTTAACGAGTTAAATGCGCTTCTGAACTTCTGCCTAATATAAATGACCTTTTAATTAGTAATGCTTACAATTTCCAGTAATTGTGTAATTATGCACTGAGATTTCCGTGTCCCATTAAAAAAAAAAAATCCTTTTCTTTGAATAAAGAAGCCACATTACATCATAACCACTTAACGTTCACTTCTCCTTTAACGAAACTTAACAACTCGATGACATTTACTCATATCAAATGATCATCAGAGTATCTCGGCAAGATAACTGTGTTAGCCTCTCCCTTTCTACTTGAATGCAGTCTTCTTATCTCCACCAATCCTTAAAACTCCTTCAACCTCTTGTCCTTGAATCGAGCCACTGACGCACGGAATCGAAAACCAGATTACAGCAACGGCCAAGAAAAACAGGAACGGTAAATAAAGAAGCCACTCGTCCACCTGAGTGCTTGCCTTGCATTCTCTTCACTTCAAACGACAATCTCAACTCGCAACACTTGTGGGTTCACTTAATTAAGACTGATGTTTGCTAACAGTATTAGCAGCTTTTAACGTTGTTACACATCATTCTATACCCCAACTTGTTCTCATTCACTCCAAATTAAACGTGTCCCCATTTATATTTGCAACTCTCGCAACATTCAATAGCATCGCATAAAGTACACAAAACTTGCGAAATGTGGAGAACATAACGGACCTCAGACTCGAGTGCAAGCCAAACGCAAATATTTGTCCACAATCTATCAAAGCAACCGCTCTGTTTACTTGCCAAGCCAAGAGGAGCTGTGAAACGACCACACTCGCTACTTCCTATGAGATTTACTCGCACGATGTGATGTGTACAGCTGTATTAATCTGTCACCAAACTTTGGGCTTCAATTAGTTTGCAATGCAGACACCACACCCACATTTAGGTAATTTTTTTTTTTTGTGGAAATAAATGACCAATCGATTTAAAGTGAATTTTACGCAGGGTTGGTTGATTTAAATCAAAACAATTTAAATCAAATGATTAAATCATGATTTAATCAGCACAAAAAAATCATGATTAAAATCAAATTACAAAATTCTTCAGAAAATTCCTTTAAATTGTAAAAATGCAACATTTGCAAACATTGATCTCTATAAATTTTATAATTATTTACTTAATAATACAAGTAGCACAACAGTAATAGGGGGAACATCTGATACAGGATGGGTTGTTCCAATTTCTCTCTCCTCTCTCCTCATGCTTTTCATTTCTATAGTGTTTCTACAGGACATCATTGTTAATTTAATATAATATAATATGTAATAATGTAATATCTAATTAAAATTATTATCTATTACGTTATTAATTTTTTTTTTTTAAAAAATCAAAAAAATCCAAAAAAATCCAAAAAATCCAAAAAATCAAAAAAATCCAAAAAATCAAAAAAAATCATGATTTTTGATTTTTGCTAAAAAAATCATGATTTTTGCCAACCCTGATTTTACGTCAATAGTCAAGAAAATGAATATTTTATATTTTATTAATATAAATCTCGGAAAGTTTTTCAAACAATTATAAATCGTGCGCTCCCACTTGACCCTAGAATACTTTAGTAGAAATTCAAATTGATGTATATGGTTGTTAAAACTAGGTGCACTTGGCAATTTGACCCTTAAAACGCCAGTTAACGACCAAAAGGAATTAGGAAACGAATTGTAGAGAGTTAAATCGTCTTCTAAAGAGAAATCCTAAAGGGCTCCCGAGTCGTTCACGTCTCTGATTACAGGTGAAACAGATTAGCAAAGCAGAATTGCTTAGCTAATCTGTTTTAGCTGTGTCAGCATCAGCCCAAATTCCCACATTCCTTTCATCCACCACTAAATTATTTTCTTTTTACATTTTTATACTAGAGACTTTGCGATTTTTCATACGAAAAAATTAAAATATCAAGTCATAATTTAATTTTTGCGTTTTATTAATTTTGAAACGAAATATAAAAAAGATTTCGTACATCATTTTGTAAATACGACTTGATTTGCGCATGCGCACTCAATGGAATAACAACAATATTTGTCAAATTCTGCCACACTTTCCCTCCGCTTCAGCTGCAATTTTGGCAAATTTGTGGCGATTTGATTATCTCAGGTTTGTTTATTAATCAGTCAAACACCTTGCACAAACCACAAGCCCAATACTTAGGCTTAATTTGTGATAAGGTGCCTGATTATGCTAAAAATTGCTGCCGCCAATTAAACGTCGTACATAATACGTTTCGTGACAAATCTCAACTTGTTATACGAAATTCAAATTACGAAATTAAAAAAAACAAAATAATTAAAAATATTTCGTTTATTATTAATTTCGTAATTTTTCGTACTAGAAATCGCAAATTGTCTACTATATTAATAATAATAAAAAGTTAATTTATCTTGAATTCTCAAATTATAGTTCACAATTCTCTATCAAATTTTTATTTTCCTTTTCCATTTTTTTTTTTTTTTTTTTTTTTTTTTTTTACTATGTCAGTTCCAAGCCCCGAAAACGCTTTTCAATCCGATGTTTGTAGTACTTGAAAGCCGTCAATTCTTTTGAAAATGGCGCACAACCACAAAGACTGAATTCAATCTTTCAAGTTTTGTAAATTCAATTTCAACTATTTTTTTTAAAAGTTTAAACAATTAACTGTGTAAATAATTAAACATGAACCTCAAATTAATCTTTTTTTTTCTCTTTCTTCATGAATAAAAATTTGAAGAAGAAACGAGGCTTATGCAGTTTTCAGTCACCACAATTTTCTGCTTGTTTTACTTGAAGTCTCTTGCTTATTAAGTGCAACCATACTTGGAAATTTAATCAAACCTTTACCGAGGACATTAATTTCTCAGTCCACTCATGATGAATAATCTGCTGCACAAACAGGAAAATTGAAAAGCAAATTGCGTTTGCACTCTTCATTGAGTCAACCCAATCACCACAACTTTTCTATTCAGCTGCACTAACAAAAAAATTTTAAAAAAAATTGTTTTTATCACTTTGAACAAAATATATTTTTAATCTAAAAAATAAGTTGAATCTTAGTCCAATTTTTTCATCAATCTTTGCCTAAAAAAATAAGTATTCTAAATTTTTTTCTTGAAATCAATCGAAATATGACTAAAAGTGGTTTGTTTGCATATATTCAAAATTCAAATTTCAGCTAATACTGGCTGACCCTAATTTTAAATTTTAAAAAAAAAAAACCCCCCAAATTTTTTTTTGCATAATTAAAACCTAAAATTTGTGTGCTAATCGCTGAGGCGTTTTCTTCCCACATTGCTTTTATGCATTAATCATGTAAGATTTTTCCATCAAATAAAAGCTTATCACATAAATAGTTACATATTGATTATTCCCAATTTTTTATTTTCTCATTACCCCCAATTAATGAAAACTATCAAAACAAAAAATTTACCAAAAAAAAATATGTAAAATTTCTTTAAAACAATAACTGACAGTTTTATTCCAAATAACTTAATAAAAACCTTTCACTCCGTCTTTAATAAAGACCACATCAGTATTTCAAAATTTTTTCATCAGCAAAAAAAAATAGTGTCACTCAAACGCTTGTCTTTCTCACAAAACTGACATCAAAAAACCTCAAAATGGCGTGAATTATTATACTGCATTTCTTTTCACATAAAAATTATTCCCATAACATAAAACAAATAATATCGTTTCTTTAAACTTCTACCTTATGTCTCACACGAGATCAAAAATTTACTGCTTATGCCAGCAAAGTCCACGTTTTATCACACAGGCAGGCTCATAATTTTCACACTTAATTAACATGTTTTATAGGCAAAAGAAACTTCTACCACTGAAGAATAAAGTCAGCTAAGCACTTACCATGTGAATAAATTAAAGACGAACATTCTGCATCTGCAACTGTATAAATATTCTTTTGGATGCTTTCGAAAAAAAAAATATTTTTGCATTTCTCGTGATAAATTAAAGGCAGGGTTCACCTCTAATTAGCTAAAACAAATCACGCATTCAATTAGTCAGTGCCACATCTGGTGAGAATGTTTAAAAAAAGTGATTTTCACGTTTAACATGTTAAAAAAGCAAGTTTTTTTCGTGTAGAGTATTTAAAATGTGATATCCATCGTTTAATATGTTAAAAATGCAATTTCCATTCGTTTAACATATTAAAAAAGCTAGTTTTATTCGTGTAAAGTATTTAAAGTGTAATATCCACTCGTTTAACATGGTAAAAATGCAATTTCCACTCGTTTAACATGGTAAAAATGCAATTTCCACTCGTTTAACATGGTAAAAATGCAATTTCCACTCGTTTAACATGGTAAAAATGCAATTTCCACTCGTTTAACATGTTAATAATGCAATTTCCACTCGTTTAACATGTTAAAAATGCAATTTCCACTCGTTTAACGTTGTTAATAATGCAATTTCCACTCGTTTAACATAATAAAAATAAACTTTCCACGTGTTTAAATTTTTTTATCCCTGTTTAAGATATTATTCGTAGTAACTTAATAAATGCAATAGTATTGTTTTCCAATCCATTTATTTATTAAATAAGTTCGATTTAAGAATTTTATTGCACTTTTATATCAATAAGTTTAGCTTTGCCATCAAATGTTGAATTATTAAAACATTTCTTCCTTCATTTTTTTCTTTTAAACTCAAACTTTAGTCGTTTATCTCCTACTCGAGTCATGTAGCACTCTGCAGGATGCAATATGGATGAAGGCATAACTCTTACCATCTCTAGTTGAAGCTGTTATTGCTTTGCCCTGAGCATCATTAATGCAACCCTCTCCTTAGGAATTTGCACATTCAACGTCTCTGCAATTTTATGCAGTTAGTATCTTGATGTATTGCATAAAGAGCATTTCCTGAAACATTTTTCTTCTTTTTCCTTTTTATTTTTATTGAAAAATTTGATTAAAAAATAACTTTTTCGTCAATATCAAAATAAATTTCAATTTCCCAAGAATTTTTTCTTTTTTTAAAAAAAAAAAAAAAATTAGTTTTATTTAAATATCTTAATTTCAGTATGTTGCTTGAAAATTCAATTTTATTTGATTTTTACAAAAGAAAATGCAGTCCTTTTAACTTGTAATTCAAATAGAAAATAATAAATAAAAAATGAATGTTTGATCTGCAATTGTAACTAAAAATAAGAATTTCAGATAAAACCACTCAAGAGTTGATATGTAGAAGAAAAGCTGATTGCATTACTTTTGTCACCGAAAAAACAAAGCCTTCCTTGTATGCTTATCCTGATTATGTAAATTTAAAAAAAAAAACTAAAACTAAAAAAAAAATCATAAATAAATAAATATCAGAAATATTTATTTATTAAAAAAACAAAAAAAAACTCCCCTGTCAAAAGCATTGCATTCAGTTATAACTAAGTTCCATAATACCACTGCAGAAGCGCTGCAGCAAAACCCAAGCTGAATATATCATGATGCCGTGCAGAAAAGCTGCTCTTGTTTCTCTCTCAGCAGCGATTTAAATGAAAGTCGCAAGCACTGGAGGTCAATAAATACAATTGTATTCAGTAGAAAAATTTGGCACCAACTCCAGCACAAATTAAAGCAAAAAAAAAAAAGAACCTCCACCAATGTAATTGTTCCTCAGTGACCAATTGAGCGATAAAAAACTTATCCAGAATCCTTTTTCCCCCAATTCGCGCTTTAATCTCGTGAATTAAATGTATAGATTTCCAAAGCGTGAGAAAATTTATTTTCCATCTCACTTTTTTTTTTTTACCCTCGTCTCGCCGTATTTAATTCACAACTACGTGGTATGTGCATCGCAAAGTCTAATTTAAATCGAATAAAAAAATTGAAATTTGAAAACATTTTTCATATTCAATTTCACAATTTTTTTAGACAAAAAACTAAATCAAAATGTGCAAAATACTTCATCAAAACATTCCAAAATGTAATGTAGTAAAAGCCATTTATTTTATATATAAAAAGAGTCGGGCAGATTATTAGTCTGTTTGACTCCTTCCGTAAAAAATGAGCATTTGAACTCAAATGGCTGTTTCTCCTCTGAGCCTTGCAATCTAAGATTTTATCATGTTAATATACAAGTCTAGCTCTAACTTTCAGCTAAATTGATGATTTCCAGTCCATGTGGTTCCTTCCTTAGATAAATAGTGAGTCGTCACATGGAATAACTCCGTGGGGGTTTTCAGCAACGGCTTCGTAGTTGCACTATTTTGCATTTTAATTCTGGCTGTTGCATCACCATTAAAAGTAATTAATTATACAGAGATGCATCTACCTGTACTAATTCGGCTTTGACTTTCAATCAATTTTTTAAAAACACAATATATTACCATTTTTATTGTTGCATACATATAAATGCAAAAAAAATTCCAAAAGAAAAACGGAATATCCCACTTACAGAAGAAAGGGAACACACGAACGACATTAAGGACTGTGAAGACATCAAGCTGAAGGAAAACTGCAAAAAATGACGTCAGAGCCAACAACAAAATAACAAGCAAAAATTCCCATTCTTTTCTCTTTTTCAAAAAATATTCTAAATTTAGTTGTAACCCTTGCTGAAATAATAGCCTATGCTGAAATAATAGCCTATGCTGAAATAATAGCCAATGCTGAAACAATAGCCTATGCTGAAACAATAGCCTATGCTGAAATAATAGCCTATGCTGAAATAATAGCCTATGCTGAAATAATAGCCTATGCTGAAATAATAGCCTATGCTGAAATAATAGCCTATGCTGAAATAATAGCCTATGCTGAAATAATAGCCTATGCTGAAATAATAGCCTATGCTGAAATAATAGCCTATGCTGAAATAATAGCCTATGCTGAAATAAAAGCTGATGCTAAAGCTAAAATAAAAGCCGATGCTGAAATAATAGCCGATGCTGAAATAAATGCCAAAGCTGAAATAATAGCCTGAGCCAGACTGTATTGCAGCCCCAATTAGAAGCATAGAGAATGTTAAAGCTCAGTTTTATTAATTTAAAAAAAAATTCTGCGACTAAACTGACTTTCTAGTATTTTTTACATTTTTTCCTAAGTCATATTGAAGTAAGTTAAGTTTAAACCAAAGTCCTGCAGGAGAGAAATCCATCCACTCGCAAAACTCAATATCAGTGATACACCCTCCATCCCGTGTCAGTTCCTTCTTGAAAGTGACAGACAACTCCTACAAAACTAAACACATCAGGGGAGCAGAAGAGAGAACTAAGGACCAAGCCCTCTGGCAATAACCACCTTTCACATCCAATGTCATTGCAGTTAAGGCTAACAGTATGTAGTAGGACCAGGGGCGCAGAAAAAAAAGGAATGAAATGAAATGGGTGGAGATATTGTCAATCAAATTACTGGAAAAATAAAAAACATTAAAACTTGGAAACATGTTTCAGGGTTGGTTTGGTTGCTTGAATTCACATACATCATTAAAAGCGCAAATACTACATAGATTTGTTGATGTTTCTTCTATTGGCACAATTCAAGCAAAGATAAAAGAGAAGGAACTAAAAGAAAGATAGGAAAAAAAGTCTCCGTGCAAAACAGCTGGTGATTTCCACATCATACATTTGGGCTTTCTTCTTTTTGTAACGATCTGTTTTCACCATTTATTGAACTGCGGTAACAGCAGGTGGAATCCGAATCGATGGAGATTTTTACTTATAGCTTGTCATAAGTTGAGACGGATCGAAAAAGAATACATCAGTTTTTTCAATAAAAGAAATAGCAAATCTAAGATCAAAGTATGAGTTGTCAATCAAAAAAGTGACTGTTTTCCCCCCTCTATTTAAGGTCTGGCCATTTTATTGAAAGCCGCTTTATTGAGTGTGGTTGTTGTATGGGAATCCAACCACTATAGTGCAATACTTGAGTTTTGATTGATCCCATTATTAATTTTTTAGGTAGACAGTCACTTGGACATCAGGATTTGCACATTGAAGGTAACGTATGGCTTTGTGTATAAACCGACCAATCACGTAATTTCTTATTCCGTCTCCTTTTTCGAGAAGCATCTGTTTTCTCATTGGTTGTCGTAATTTTTTAAGTTACATTACTTCATACTTGAAAATCAATTTTGAAGTAGGAGCTTCCAAGTTTACGTCTGCAATTTTAAACCCACAATGCATTGCGCAGCCATCTTGCGTTACGTTACAGTGGTGTAAACACCAATGTGAACTAACCAATAGAGCATGAATTTTGAACATCAGGTTTATTTAAAGTCAAATGATTTAACAACTTGTGTGACTGACATGTCTGAAATGACTTATGACAAACCAGAAGTAACCCAAATTACGTCACTATACAGAAAAGTGACTCTTGAAAACTGGTTTTTTGTTAAGTCACACCAATTTTGCTGATCTAAAGTGATCTGCATATGACAACATAACATCAAAAAATACCATTTTGTTTGTCTATCAGATTCTATTATTAGATGGAATGGTCACGACCGGTTACGGACTATTTCATGTAGCAAACTCACTGCCTGTGTAAAAAGATCCCAGCCAATCCGAAATAGACTATAGAGGCAGCCAGACTTTAAATAACAATAAAATATATCATAAGATTGTTTATGGCTCTTAAACCGTGAATCAACGCCAAAAGAAATCGCGTTTAAATTCCCTTCAAAAGAAAAATCGTAATCAGTCTCCAGAGGTCGTTAATGTCTCAGATTACATTACAGGTGAACCAGATTAACAAAGCTGAATTGCCCAGCTAATGTTTTCCCTACTAGAAAAAAAAATTAGACCAGCAAATTCCACATTCCTTATCTCCCACCACGACACATTTTGAATCAGTTTCAACTACAGATTTTAAACTTGATTTAGAAACAAATCCTTAACAATTATGGAGACACACAGTCCTTTATTCTTCCTTTATATGAAGATTTTCACACAAACAAATATCCAAAAATAGGAAAAACCACACCCTCTGCCTCTAAATCCCTCACCAAACTTATTCTTCTTCCTTTATCACAAGTAAAAGGCATTTTTCTATCTCATTCCTAAGCCGGCAACGGATCCCCTAGACTAATTTACATCTCACATAAATCTCTCGCATTCATCAACTTCACATCCTATTTCCACTCAATCCTGGCCCCTTAATGCACCTTAACACGATGATTTAACCTTTAAAGAATAAAGAAAAATCACTCCGATTCATTTATTCAATTCTGTATGCTTCTCCTCGCTGCTGATTTTGATTTACCTTTAAAACACTCCATAAATATTACCACAAAAGCACTTAGGCAAAACGCGCCAGCATTTCTTTCCCACACCTGTTGTTTTCCCTGCCATAAAGCAACAACTTCACTTCCAAGAAGACAAAAACACATAAGTGGATCTAATCAGTCCAATGGAAGTGAATGGAAATTAAAATCCGAACGAAACCCTTAAAACAATTGCTTAAAGGTCAACTTGTGTTATTCTGCTAGAAAAATTATCAATTTAATAACATTTAAAAGCCAAAACTGGTCTTAAAGTGGAAACTGAGTGACTATATGCATACACCATGATGAAATTACTATATAATAAATACGTTTTGCATCAAAATATGATAAACCACCATAATAATAATAATAATAATAATTAGAATAACTAATCAACCCGTAATAGCAACAATCAATATTCAAAATAATTAAATTGCCGTTCCATTCACTCGCAAACTACTCGAGTAACTTCCAGTTGCTAACTGAATTATCCTCCTCAACCAGACTCGGTCTTACCCCCTTGACGAAAAGAGTCGAAGACCGAGAACCTAAGCGTTTTCCAGCCCCGTCCCAACTGGGATATTTAGCCCCTAATGCAGAATATTAGCTGAGCATTGCAGCTCTATAGACTGGCGTGTGGACGAGCTTAATCAGCCACTCGATGGTATAGAAGGAGCAACAAGAAAGAGCGTGGAAGCAGGAGGCACGAGGCAGACCAATATGGTGTGCGTGCTACGAATAAATCTGTTCCCGTTTCCCGAGATGAAGAGGAACACCTCCGTCTTATCTAACAGCTCCCGGCAGTGTTTTAAACTGAAGACGGATGAGCGGCGACACCTGCGGGGCCACCGAGGAATTAATTTACAACTGGGCGAATTGTGCGTGCAACACGAGAAACTCAAGATGGAGTTTCAGCACACAAAAAAAAAAAAAAAAAAAAAAAAATGTTTTCCAACGAAGCAACAAGGCGTCCTCAATATAAATAACACGAATTGGTGCCTTTTGGTGTTGGTAGTGTGCTTGAAAGACCTTTTATACTGCGTCAATGCAGGAAACTAAAGTGAAGATATTTTAATCCCAAACTCATTCATTCATTCCCAACTAATTTAATTTTCATTCATAGTGCGAACTGCTAAGTGTCACCAGGCATCGTAATTCCCAGACCAACCATCACGTTTCGCATTTCTGAAATCGAAATCGGGTCGTGCTCTCATATACAACTCTAAACAATGCGCTAAAGAGGCTAAAGCTGATGTGTCACATATTCACAACTTTAATGTCACCTCGTGCTAAAGCTTTTTAACCTTTTTATTGGTCATAGACGGGCTAAAAATGCATAAAAGTATGAGAATGTCCATTTCTTGTACTGCTAATGCTTTACATGTTGTTGTTGTTGTTGTTCTTTAATCCACACTCCCGAGTTCACTTTTGTAGAGGTCGGCCTTCTTATGGTAATTAAGATAAACAAGTCATTCTTGTTGCGTGGTGACATTTTGTAGGAATTTTTAAAAATTTTGATAGTGCATGTCAGCACTCAATATTTTAGTAGGAAGTAAAAAAATTGCATTAGCAGGATTTAAGATGATAGTTAACAGAATATTCGTGAAAAATCGACCGGTTACAGGTACCCCAGCGTCTTGTGGGTATGAGTTTGATTATTTACATGCAGTGTTGAAGCTGATAACACAGGATTTTTTTGGTATTATTTTCCCCAGCAGGAGATTTTTTTTTTCGAAATAATAAAACAAAAACCAACACTAACGAGAAAAGAAAATCATTTCTTGTCGAGAAGAGATCACACGTAAAAAAATCAAATGCATTTCTAAAATCGATCACAACGAGGGGAAAAATCCTTCAAGTTATACACATTTCAAAGTAAAAAAAAAAAGAAGAAAAAAAAAAAAAAAGATGAATAAATCTAAACATTACACTGACACAAAATTATCAGATAATTATTTAATTACGGTACTAAAAAAAAAATTATTATTTTTTTTTTCATTTCGTTAACAATTTTCAAGTACGAGTATATTAGCCCACACCTGGTCAAAAATTTATTTTCCATCTGTTGGACCATAACTAGTAAAAATAGTTGTTTCCCGCGCGTGCTTCCCTGCGCGTATTTTTCTCGCTTTCAAGTAATGTAAACACATGAGCGGGTAGCTCCAAGCATGTATTTTTGACTACAAAAGCAGATAAGGGAATTTGCTCACTTCTAACATTTTTCGCCTACACATAAACTCATCTTTAAGGTTAGTTATTCAGTGTTAATCTGTAATCCCGCATGTTCTGCAGCGATTCCTAACAGATATCCAAAAACGGATCCATAAGCTTAGAAAAAGAAAAATAGATAAATGGTAAATGGGAGTATTTTCAACCAATAACTTAATATCGATAAACCCAAACTAAACTTTAAAATTCTCAACCAATTCTCAGTACTAAAAAATATATTTAATTTTTCTCTCTCATTCACATTTGGCACTATAAGTAACTGATGTATTAATCATTTTGTGATTACATTAAAGTTTACTAATTGCCTTTCTCATATTATTCTAATGCAATTACATCCAATGCCTCTAGCTTATGGTAATGTATGATAACAAGCTCTACAAATTAGATTTGTTCTCTTCACTGGTCAGTGCTATTTAATATTCCTACTCATGGGACTGAGTATGTGCAATTGCAACTCTGAACCTCTCTTATTATGTATTAATCAATATATTTGATTCAATTAATAAAATAAAGTAAAAAAATCCTTCTTTTCAACCGCTTTCAACTTCGCTCCTGTTTACTATCATCACGATTCACGACAATCCCCCAACCAGGTAATTTAGAAAAATAAACTTCCTCAATGATTGAGTGCCTAGCCGTGTTGCACTCAGACTAACTTGGATAACCTGGATTACACAATATCATGAAATCTTAATGATGCAAACCTTTTCTCTGTCCTGCAAAGAAAGATAAATTCAACAAATGCCTTTAATATCTTTTTCCGTATGATTATTTCATTTCATGATTAAAATATGATGAAGTCGAGATTGGGAAAAATGTTATCGGTATAAACCATACGTTATTATGTTTGTTCATTTTAAATATGTACACGTACAACCTCGGTATAGTAAATCATAATACAAAATAAATTCGCAAGAAAAAACCCTCAATATTGAAAAAGAAAAAAAAAAAAAAATAAAGTTTTTGTTTGAAGAATTTATTTCAGTTTACGAGGGGTGAGTGACTTGAGTTTTTTGTTTATTATTATTCCCTTTCTTCATTCCGTGTGAAAATGCAAATGTCAATACCGGCAATCAATTAAGGGGCAGAACCTCTTCCAAACCGAGAACAAACACGCATGCACACACACACACACACACACACACACTTTATTGCAACTCGAAACACTGGACTCGCACTAACTTTTTACTTACTACCTTTTTCGTTCGATAAAAGGTGGCCTTTAAATTGGACATTTTATTACACAATTTGAGAAAAGCCAAATCCTCTTAAATATTCTTTACAATGGCCCCCGCTCACGAAAAACCACAAAAGAAAAACTACACTTTTGACAAATATAAAAAATAAAATAACAATTTGCAGTAAAATTTTATTATTCATAAAATTGCCTTTATTAATCACGGTCATTTCACGTCCACCCATCAACCGCTTTATTAGCAACATGTACTAGTCATCGCTTAAAGGTCAAGAGAAATTATTCCTAATATGCTAATTTGCCGCTGAATACATTATATCTAGTGTGATTCCTATAATAGTAGACCAGCAATCCGCTGCACAAACGCGGTCTCCGCGATTTAGCGGATCAGGATCAACGATATAACGCAGTCGCATGAAACTGGAAAGGAAAATCACGAACAGTTGGTCAGATCAAGCGATAAAAAAAAATCGTAAATCATCTTTTATTTTGTTGGAAATATTTTCTGTTTTTGGATTAAATCATTAAGCAATTTCCAATCAATATTTCCCCGCCGTCGCTTCTCGATTACGGCTCACCCCTGTGGTCAATAAAATCAGTGTTTAATACAATTCATTAAAAGCAGTAATGAATAATTTGTTCAATCAGCACGTTGCCCCTAGTGCTTCTAATTAAAGCGAATGCATGTCAAACGCAAATTTCTTCAGGTTTTACCTAACTTTCTCCTTTTACCACATCCGTCTGCACCTAATTCTTTGCAACATTCCGCAGTTAGATTGATGAAACAAATAGAAACTTTGTGAAATTCGAATAAAACACATTGATAATTGATACGTATGGATGAGTTTCAGTTCAGTATAACCTTAGATGGTTGCACCATAAACCAATAAAAAAGTCGATAGGTGGTGCTAAAATAGATCATCTTGATCAATTTATCATTTTTTATTCATTATTTTCGTGTTTTATGCGAATTTAACGCAAGAAACTACGTAAACCGTACACTAACAGGTGACTAAAACCTCATTTTGATATGTAGTAACAACGTACACTAGCAGATTTCAATTTAGCTGTCGCAATCAAAATGAAGTGCGGGGAAATGTGTTTTGAAAGCGCACCTAAAGTGAGAAGAATGATTTATGCGGAGATGAAGGACATTTTCAAAGAAAAAAAATTCCGCAAAATGAAAAGATCAATGCCCTACAAAGTCAAAAATCACACAAGTAAATAAAGTCCAGTTTACAACAAATTCTTTATCCTATAGGAATTACTCCATCAAAAAAATTAATTCATTAACTTTTCAGCATCCCAGGAAAACGATTACCTTTTAATTTTTATATCGCCCTTTATTAAATTCATTACTATCTTCATCTTTAACCCATTCCCTGTAATATATTGCCACTTCAATTGCCTCTGTCTGCTCAAACTCATCAGTACCACACCACAATGCTGACCATTCGACATTTACACACCCCATAACTCAAAAATGAATTTTATTAGCAAATACTGCAACTAATATTCAATTATTACTCAAGAGATTTATGCAAATTCATAGACACCCTCATTAGCATCACAAAATTGCTATTTAATTAATTAATTTAAAGCAATCGGTATAAAAATCAACTTAAAACAACCCAAAAAAAAAGAAGAAAAAACACAATAATAATCCGTTCAATTTCTTCCCTCTTTTAACAGATTTCGCCACCGCACATCAGCCTTAAACATCAATACACAGTCCAAGTGCATGTTGTAGCGAACAGAGTAGACTGAGTTTTCAACACCAAATTACATGCACTCAAGGCGAAATACACAACAACTGCATATTCGCGGAATTAAGAAATTTTAATTTTTTTTTTTTTCTTTTTTTTAGAAATATATAAATAATAAATAAATTAAATTAATAAACTAAAAAAATCTCCAAATTCCTCATACGACTCGCACCATCATTTCCGAGTTGAGCATCTTCCAACAAATAGAGGAAAGCATGCGCCGTTAACCATGCAGCATCGTTCAAGAAGAATAAACGAGTTTGAATCTTTGCGGTCAGAGGGATCCAAATGGCTTCGTATTGCTGTATCGAGCTTTCATTTGCATAGATACATGTAGAAATATATATTACAATCCGACCGCGAATGGATGGTTGCAATTCACACCAGGAATCAATGGTTAAAGTGAAAGTCGACTACTTACCAATGCCATCGACGCCTGGCCACGCCTGGTCTTAAATCTTAAAAAAAGTCCCAACGGTGAGACAAACCATTCAGTTTCATCCTTTAATAATTGGTGCACAGCTCACGCAATGTTTTAATCGACTTACTGCATCCAAATCATGTGTAAGTTTCTTTCCAGTGCTCCTTATCATCATCTTGAGTAAACAAAACCATTTAAATTTTTTTTTTTTTCAGAGAGATTATAGGTTTTACAGCAAAAATATGAAATAAAATTGTCGCGATGAAATTTCTAGAGCTTTTATGACATATTCGATAACGATGGGATTTTCTCGTTAATTTACGATTTTTTTTTTTGTGCGAGTCATTGGCGATCTATCAGAAATTATCAAGATGGTGGTTTTTATAATTCTCTATATTTTGAATCAGGTTTTAAAATGTTTCTTGAATAATTTAAAAAAATGGGGGTAAAAAAATATTCTTAGATATAATTTCACTCGAAAAATATCCTTAAAATCCATATACGAAAAATGAATAATTAAAATTCCATTAAAAAAATTAAAAACTAATTTATGGAAAAAAAAAAAAATACTGTTTTACCTACTAAAATTTTAATAATCAAAACAAAATACTTTTCCATATTTTACTCGATAAATAAATTAAACCATTTATACAACATCAAAAACTGAAACCACTATAAATTAATGACCAATTTTTCACATTGAGATGAATCCCCTTTAATTCATCATAAAAACAAAAAAAACAAAAAAACAATATAATCAAATTCAACTTTTTAGCATATAAAATGTATAAACGTCATTATAAAATTGCTAAACACCCATTTATGCAATTTAAGCTATTAAAACCTAACATGCAAAACGCATTACCATGAAACAAATTTCTCACACATCCCAAAACTTAACCGAACCAAAAAAAATAAAAAATAAAAAAAACAAGAAAAAATTCACTGACCTTTCTTGGAGCTTCCTTGCAGACAACCGGTGGGTAGTAGTAATCCTAAAAGCAGGAGGCAATGATGCACCAAACTGCACAGGGTGTTCCACTGAATGGCTCGCATAGTTCTTGTCCTTAAAGTAGTGGCAGCAACGGGGTAAACGGTGATTCTTTAAGGAAACACAACATCCATCTCTTCTCACTGCACTCACTCAGTAACTCGGCATCAAATTTTTTCAAGTATCAAATCAAAAATATTTTTAACTTGTTAACTTGTTAACTTTAAGAAAAAAAAAAAATCCATTCAGTTATCAAATTAGACAACTTGGAATTCGTGTCTATCGAAAACACCTTATCCACAGCTGAGGAACGGGAGCGGTCGCCAGCTCAGTCGGCCGCCAGGCGCAAAATGTTCGAGCCCACGCTACAGACTGGAGCAATTGCCGCGCACTCTCCAACCGCGTCTTTCTATAGCTAGTCTCAAACCAGAGAATCATTCACGTGATCCGTTGCAATGAAGACGGATGAAGCCAAATTTTTAACTCGTTAATTTATCTGGAAAAAAAAAAAATAGTTTTGTTACTTCCGTTAACATTTTTTATTTTTTTTTATTATTTTTGTGCAACATTGTTTTTTGTTTTTTTCTTTCTTTTTACAATAAAAAAAAAAAACATTCGTAAATTGACGTAAAGCCTATTCGAATGTGATTTGTAGATCGTCGAGTGATTGTGTCAAACCGGTTACGCGGGGGAACAAATTTTACATTTTATCGCTCATTACGTGCTCCATATGCGCAGTGCACATCCTGATAACCAAATGTACGAGTTATGCAGTTATTAATTTGCATAAAAATGGACCGATCAACTTCAACTCGAATGATAAATGTATGTTTTCAACTTAGCAAACCAAATCAATTGGTAGATGATAATCTAACCGATAGGAATCAGAGAATTAATAAATTATAAAATTTAAAAATTCCACATCAATAACCATCGAAACATGTTTTCAATTGGCCACGAAATACCAATAAAAAACAAACGTTTAATTTTTTTTTTTTTTTTTTTTTTTAAAAAAAAATTGATTACATATGAAATGGTTCACTCGTAAAGTCATATCACTATTCAGCCCCACTAGACAAAACCCCATTTATAATCATTTGAGTCCTTGCTAGCATATAATAACTAGTGCACCTGACCAGCAATCAAGTGATCTGTGATTCTGGTATTGCCAGTCCTTAGTGTTCCATACATTTGATCGATTTTTAATTTTTTTATTTATATTATAAAAGAACTCTGAATATAAGAATTGGGTAAGCCATTTTAATGACACCATTTAAATTATCTTTGATGATGCTAATAAATTCAACCATTTTAATCATCAGAATTTTTTTAAAAAAATGTTTTAATTGAAATTTGAGAGTACAAGCTGCTTGCTATTAGACAAACAAGTGTTTATCCTTTATTAGTCAAGTGCTCGTATTCTCCAACTTTCTAATTGAAACTTTTTCATCATCTCTCGATCAAAAAGCAAAAAAAAACTCAAGTTTAGAGATCATTTGATGTCTACGCATCTTCCTATTCAAATTACAAATTGTGTTAACAATTTTTCTACATTTCGTAGAATAATTTCTTAAAGAGTTTACGACATCACAGTTTTTATTGTTCCATTAGATCAAGCATCATTTAAAACCCCTAAAAGTAATCCACAAAAATTTTAAAAAATTTTGTTATATTTAAATTTACTTACGACATCAACAAAATGAGCATCAGAAAAAACGCGAGAGAAAAGCGGGACCGATTCGATAATGCACGAGATTTGTTTCGTCACATAGGGTATCCAAGCTCGGTATCCAAAATAAAAATGGCTGCCAACAATGAAATAGCCAGGAGAGCAGTGAGATCACCGTCACTGCTCTCCTGGCTTTCATTGTTGTCAGCCATTTTTATTTTGGATACCCTGTGTGACGAAACAAATCTCGTGCATTATCGAATCGGTCCCGCTTTTCTCTCGTGTTTTTACTGATGCTCATTTTGTTGATGTCGTAAGTTATGCTGGGCGCAGACATGCAGCGATTCGCGTCGCATTCGAATCGCGGATGGCTCTGCGCATGCGCAGAAAACGTCACTTCCGTCGCGCGATCGGAAAATGTACTTTTGAAAAAAGTACAGCCCCAGTGTATTTTTCGCCAGGCGATGCAAATCGCAACCAATGGGATGCAAGTATTGTATCACATGTTCCATTTTTAAGTTTGTTTTTTATCAATAATTGTTCTAAAATTATTTGTTGCTATGGCAAATATTAACAAATATTTGGAACATTACATTTTGTCATAGCAACAAATATTTTGGAAGAATTGATTAGCTTCAAGTCTGCTGTAGCAGAGGCGATTACTGTCGCGAATCTCGGGACGAAAATCACTGCGCTATGCGAATAGCTGCATGTCTGCGCCCAGCATAAATTTAGACATAACAAATTTTTTTAAAAATTTTGTGGATTACTTTTAAGGGTTTTAAATGATGCTTGATCTAACGGAACAATAAAAACTGTGATGTCATAAACCCTTTAATACTAGCCGATATTTGTCAAATACTACATTTTTAAAGATGAAATTCCAACTATTTGCAACGCATTTGCACTCGGCATCATTCATGATCATTTTCAAAATTGTAAATCATCCTCCACTAAACTGACAAATCGTTTCTCAAACTCGTCAAGCATAACCGTGTAAGAGAGAAGACAATTCATTGTGTGCTCGTGATTTTAGAGCAATGCAATGATACTCTGTTCTTGTTCCTGCGTTCACAATGTATCTAGAGAATGGTGACGAGAAAAAGGAGGAATGTAAAGTGACAAGATCCTATATAGCGTTCACCTCTCACCACTTCCCGTGTGGCAAATTTGCCATTTGCTGACGACATTCACTATAGATCATGAGCTCAAGCTGAGCACAAAAAAAGTGTGAAAACTTTTATATCAAACAGATGGCTAAAGGGAGATTGAGCACCGATGCAACCAGCATATAGGATTTGACAGTATATGATATTTTTTGACCTAATACATTTCAAGCTGAAAGACTTGGCAAAATTGAGATTTTTTTTCCCTTAAATAATTGGCACGATGTTCATTCTTATCTTGCCGGTAGTGTATCATGGAAACCTGTCAGGATCGCCTTTTAGCTTCGGAAACATAAGTGCAGATATCAACGGAGGAACCCAGATTCACCCGCTTCGTAGTGAATTGTCTGCACTTATCTGGACTTGTGTCCATGATACAATCTTGCATCGGATGGAGAGAGCTGTTGTAAAACCTGAAATTTTAAACTTGCTCAGACGCATTCCTAGAATGCATGGCGCGAAACTAAATAACAATATTAAAACTTTATATTCATAAATCCATAATTTTTTTACGTTTGAAGTATTCATAAATAAATAAATAAATATTTGCAAATGTTTTCTCACAAATGTCCCATAAAAAGTAAATGAAATAACAGCATGTCAATTTTTTCTCAAGTGCTCATTAACAATCATCAGTTTACTACCAATCACAACAGTAATTTTCTCCCTATAATGCATCTTGTGCCTGCTTTACTGTTGCTGCTAAAGTCTGTCTGGTTATTTCTATAGTCCATGTCGGATTTGCTGGGACGTTTTTACGTGACCGGTCGTGATCAGTTATAACCAATCCCACGTAATAATGGAATCTGATAGAAAAGAGAAAATGGGATCTTGTCTCAACAATCCTCTCAGTGTGTCTGTGGTTAAACTTAGGATGTCGGCAGATTGTGTTTTGGAGACAAAAATGTTGACAGTAGGTGCGTTCAATCCTGAAAAGGAAAAGTCAATCCTCCTTATCTACATTATGGAAAAGTCACTTCTCATTGAACGCACTTTAAAATTGTTCATGCATTTTCATTTGTATTTTTTATTGTTTCAATTGTTGAATAAAAATCAGATTTTGTTCATAAAATTCCATTCCATTCCATTCCATCTTGGCTAATATAAGCTTATATCATGAAAATTTGCTAGAAAATAGATAAAAATTGTGAAGAATAATGACAACTATTTTGACGAACATGACCGAACATCGTGTCCGACGTAGGTGCTCGTTCTGCGGCCACGATGTTTGGAGATGTCCGTACCCGATTTGTCATCATTTTTCCCAACTCTTACCTATTTTCATGTTGATTTCTCAAGGAATCATTAGGATGTTATTGAATGAAGTTCCCGCCTACAAAATTAGCAGAATTTATTTGTTAAAACTTCAGTTTGGAGTTGAGATACATCAACGATCTAATCGTCTCCAAGATGGATGCCACTAAAGCTTTTTTTTGTGAACACTGCGCATGTTGCAGTAAAAAAAAGTGACTTCTATAAGGCAAAGAAGTGAGTTGTGTTTGCCTTTTCCCTAAAGTCACTTAAGTCGCTTCTATAAGGCAAATATGACGTAAATTACGTCATATTTGCCTTTTAAAAGTCATTTCAGGCAAATAAGTGACTTTTCTTTTCAGGATTAAACGCAGCTAATGTTAACTGGTCAACAGTTTTCTAACATGTAGTTTATTTTACACTAAAAGCCCACTAGGGGAATATACATTAAAAGGTGAAATACCATGTGACTTGGGATTGATCACATTCTTGAGATGTCCACCTATTAGCGATGGATGTAGGCAATGCAGGGTTTTCCCTGCATTTGCTCCAACAGTTTCAACATTGGCTGATGAGATCATGTGACCATGCTTTGGAATACATACTTGTGTACTTGAATACGTACTTGTTCAGTAAAAGTAAAAAGGTCCCAGCCAATCCAAAATAAAAATAACTATAGATACGTGGACAGACTTTAGTGTTTTCAAATGTAGAAATGTTCTTTTCCAATCGCGATAAAAATGAAACGATAAGTCAGTTGAATCTTTGAGTTAAATGGTTTTCCCTTTTCATTCGTTCGTCTTTTACATGTGAATTTTTATGCAAGACTGGTAAAAAAATTGGGGGTTACAAAAGTTGGGAAAAGGAGGATTAACATCAACCAATCACAGTTGGCCATGCAAACGACTACGGTAGCATTTACAAAATATGCAGTTGTCACAAAGTGACGACGAATATAACCAATAAAAAATGCGGAATTTTACATTATTTTTCACTAACGTTAAACACAACTACTAAAATTATAATTAATTAAATTTAAATCTTTCGACAAGATTTTACAAGTGTGAACATAAAGTGTGAATCCAGCCTTTAATGTTTTACGTCTTGCTGTAGATTTTGGGTTTAGGTATGTTTCATGCGGTTTTAATGTGAATTTAAGGAAATATAAAATTACAATCGCATTTGTTCTTTAAGAAAACACATCTAGCGGTCACCTTAATTAAATATCAACATTTCATTTTTAATAACCACCAATGAGATAGCAGGTTTAATAGAGAAGCTAATGTAGAGTTGGAATTACGTTTACAGCTCTCAACTCAACAATTACACATAAACTATTAAAACGTGAGCATTTGAGCAAATAAGATGCTCCTTATGCAATAATGTCCCTCACGCCTGCCCCAAATGTCCGGCATTTCTCTAGAAGAATAAATGTGCAACTTACTGTGCAAACTGTTTGTAGTTCATGGGGTCGAATATTCCCAGGGGGTAATGTAGTGATAACTACAGTGCACTCTACAAAGCAAACTTTAACCACAATGACAAAGAATAGATAGCCTCTGTCTTTGTCCGAACAAATCTTTTAACCATTTAAAAAATTAATTTTTAATTTTCCTCTAAGAATAACTAAATGCAACATTTCTAAAAATTAATTATGCAATTGTTATAAAATTGAAATTAAAACAACGTTAAATATTGAAATTCATGACGTTAGCATATGATTATATGAAATTATTTAAAAATGAGTAGAAATTATTTAAATTTCTAATTCGTTTTTAGAAGTTATAACTATAATTTAATTTTGCTAGTGCAACGCAGCAAAGCTCTATGGGGGCAAACAATACAAGTCATTTTATGTGTTTTGTTGTTTTTTGTTTTGTGATCCCACACTTGAGGCAATGTTATTGTTAGAAACCAAAACACAAAATTTGAAAAACCTACACAACCGGAAGTGTTTTCAACCTGACCTGTTTATCCAAATCTCCAATTCAGCCATTTCGCTTCTGCTGTACAAAGCATTCATGATTTCATTTAATAATCTGACTCTATTGTTACATAACCACAAAACAGAAATTCTAAAACAAAACAAAACGAAAATAACTTTACAAATGTGCAGCTTTCAGTATTTTAAAAAGTAGTATTTTTCACATGGGTAACCTATCTCGCTTTCAGTTTGCACTCCATTAGACCTATTCCAAGTATAACCAAGTAAGAAGTGCCATCAATCAATTATTACTAATGAGAAATTTTCATCTTTCTAAAATAAACACAATTACCGCAATTGAATGTAATTAGTGAAGCGAATTGAAAAGACATTTCAAGCTGAAAAGCAAAGAAAAGAATGAGCGCAAAACTTCGGAACAAGGCAAATGTAGAACATTCGCTATATTGATTTTTCATCTCGTCTGCAAAATACCAGATGGAACACGTGCAACTGTTGTTTCAAAAATCATCAATTGATGATGATAATGATGATGTCGAGGGTTTTTATCTTCTTTATACTTCTGACTTACAGAAAAATTTTTCCAAATCGTCAACAAGCAAATCAATGGGCTGTTAATAAGATTAATATCGCAGCAACAAAGCAATCGAAATAGGCAATCAGAGGAACCAGATAAGCTTATTAGTTCTAAGGCTCATTAAGGGAATAAAAAAAATACAATGGGAGAAAAAATTGTGGAATTGACCATTATGCACCTTCTGTGCACGCAGACTGTGTTAATGGTCAGTGCAATAGGGACAAAGACCTTTTGGCTTGGCAAAACAGAAATTTGTCTTAATGAGGCTTTTAATTAGTCAAAATTATACAAAAGAGAGAATTTTTGATTTTTACGATAATTACTAACAAAAATAAATAATGGAGTTAGTTGTGTGTATTTGTTAGTCTAATGACTATTGATTAATTTATTTGAATAAAATAAAAGTAAAGTTTATAAAAATAAAAAATTAATGTATACAAGTATATAGTTTAATAATTAATGGTAAAGTTTCATTCCTTTTTTGTTGACAAATTTAATATTCCTAAATAATTTAAGACCATTTGAATATATAATGAGTTCGAATTTTTAATTAATCTAGACTCCAGAGACAATACATGTGCGGAACTTAATATTACCTATACACGACTTCAATTTGAATAGCTCGAGATGAACTCGCTCACACTTTGTTGTGTATCTTGAGTATCTTAAGAACCAACTATTAAAGTGCAAATTTGTGGTTAGAAAGAACCCAGTCTTTGAGACAATTCTTCTCGAGACTCCTCATATATGGCTCCAATAGACCCAAGCAAAGTTCTAAGAGTATCTTAAGTATTTGACTAACTCCATTTCCAAAACATTGCAAGAAACTCCCATTGGCTGGAGCCTGTTTGCTCGCACATTAATACAAATATATGGTCATATTTATTTTCGTTTATGGTCGTTTTTTGTTCGTTTCTGTTCGTTTATGCCCTTTTATGGTCATCCATTTCTTGAATTATTTTTTTAAGACCATTGAACAATCGCCGGAAAAAAGCTCTAGCCAATGAGAGTTTCTCGCAATATTTTGGAAACGGAGTTTAGTTATTATTGTTTAATAAGAGCTAAAAGTGGGTTCTATCAGAATCATTCAAACATATAATGGAAATGTTTTCTCCTATACCCATAAACAAACATTACAGTAAAATTCTATAAAATTATTATAGCACGTCACAATAGACTGCCTACTGTACACTGTGGTACCGCTTGACTGTGCATTTATGCCATCCTTTATGTACTTTGATAATATTTATGTGCTTTCCCATTAGACTGGACAATTTCAAATAACCATTTAATTTACCGTTCTATCAAAATATTAAATCATTTAAACATGATCCGAATACAAAATGTAAATTTTCATTCCATTGTAATAATTACCTTAAAGATCAAGTACACCCGAGTAATACATTGCTGATCATTTCCCACAATAAATTCCACTTTGTGGTAGGCCTTACGGCTTATAGCACTTCTTTTTGCTTACATAGGCTTTATTGCAGTACTTGCATGAGATCTATAAAGTCTATTTACCTATAAGTTTGGAGTAACTCGGATTGGTCGTGGCAATTAACTGTTAAATGGTGTTGCACATAACAAAGTAGTTCTAAACCAGTCAAGACCGGTCGTCAAATGTTCGACCAGGCCATCTATTTATCCAATATGGCGGTTACACGCGATTCGACCGGGCCATCTATTTATTCAAGATGGCGGTTTAGCGCGGTTTGACCGGGCCATGATTAAAAGTAATTATGGACCGGGCATCTATTTTTTCAAGATGGCGGTTTTGCGCGTTTTATTCAAAAATGACCTTTACTTTCATTGGTTACTGACAGACATGTGACGTAGGGTATGAATACTTTCCTGCGATCAGTCCACTGACCAATCCGAGTTACTCCAAACTTATAGGTAAATAGACTTTAGGTACATTCAATTACTCCGATTTCCTCGCTATCGTCAATTTCCCCGTTTTCTGTGACCGGATGTAGATGCATTTCGCGTCATATTGTTGAAATCGGATTTACTGAAATCGGATTACTGAAATCAATAAAAAAGTTGCTTTTGACGTCTGATAATCAATTTCGCATGCCGCGCATGCCAACATCTTGGATTTCAGCTAGATCGACGCCTCGTAATGATGATGCTTTAAGAATTTGTTCTGGATCACGGAATATGATCAGAAATTAGTGTACTGCACATGCTCAGAGCAGTCAGAAACTATTTTCATGATCGGCAAAATCTGACTCATTCCATCCTAAAATCGGATTTTGTGAATTTCCAAAATCGTGGAAATCCGGTATCGAAATCGGATAAGTAATTAAATCCACCTAATATCATGACTATTATTATCATTATCAACAAAACTATAACAATCAGGTAACAATTAGCAAGACCATTCGATCATTTATTCTTTTTTTCCAATTTGTCTTTTTATTGCCTACTTTAATCGGTAATAAAATTAACACTCCTTGCACTGAACTTAAACTTCCACACAATAACACTTACATCAACCAAGAATGAATTTTGAGATTTGAATGTGATCTACTGATAACTGCATGTCCCATTCCAGTAACAAGAAAGAAAAATCCCGATAGCGATCGACTCGTACATTAGGAAAAGCATGTTTTCCCCCTCCCAATCAATATTCTGACACAACCCTTTATAAAACGACTTCCACAAACACTGACCCTGATAGTTATTGACGTTTTCGTCACAAGAGCAGCTGGGAAAGACTTAAAATACCCGGATGCATCACGTGACCCCCCTGATGGTTGGCAAGACATGTGTTTCGCATCGCCAAGGCACGAACACTGTGCTGGACACTGAGGACCTTAAGCTGTGAGTGACACGTCATTTCAACATGTCAGCACAGCCAGGCCTCTGTAGCAACACGATAAAAACCTCGCATTCACAAAGCTGTCTCCCGTCCAACCTAAACCTTTAGCTTTTTCCACATTTCCTATACAAAGCAAGAGATACAGCAAAGTTCACATGCATTGGGATTTCCTCTACATTCAATATAAAAATAGCTTTGCGCACACAATAACAGGAAGCCGCGGATTTAGACCGTAAGACAATTTCTTTTAAAAAAATTCTGTATTATAAATAAATTTTTAAAAAAATAAAAAAATAAGCTTAGCAACCTGTAGAGCACTTGTTTGCTCAATTAGGTTTGTACGTTAAATACCAGTCATTAAATTTTAATGTATCGGCTTAAATGTAAAAGAGTTTCTCCTCAATAGACAGCAGTTTGTACACATCCTTTTTCTTCATAAAATGTCTTGTTATGATTATAAATATAACAGAAAGTTCTAAAGTCGTCGAATTGAACAGCTTAAAGGCACAATAAAGAAAATTTCTTATTAAAATCGGTTTGTAATTCTCTAATGGTTACTTCACATTGAATGTAACTTACGAAAATTTAACTTAACACTTAACTTAAGGAAAGTAACGTATGGTTTTGTTCACCCTGTTTGTAGACAGTAAATGCAAACCGACCAATATCACGCAATTTCTCATTCCATCTCGTTTTTCGTGCGAGAAGCAGCTGTCTTCTCATTGGTTGCCGTAATTTCTTAAGTTACTTTACTTCCTACTTCAAAATCTATTTTGAAGTAGTTTACGTCTGTGATTTTAAATCAGCCATCTTGCATTACGTTACGGAGTGGTGTGAACACCAATGTAAACTAACCATTAGAATCACTCCGGTGTTCTGTTGATTACTCGTGAAACAAATACCAAAGTAATTTTTTAAGCCAATCTTTTATTTAAAGATTATTTCCCAGATTATTGTCCTTTTAAGAATATTTTTTCCAACAACCGGAGTGCTGTTTCGGTCCCGTATTTAAGAATATTTAAGAATAAGAAAGCCATGAGGTTGCCTCCTTTTATAATAAGGTCATTAAAATATATCATGCATTATGTCTCACTTTCAGATTAAAAATAACAAAGATCTTGAAATAAAATATAAGAATTACTCAAAACAGCAAATGTAAAATACCCTTGTAAGAAACTCTAATGATATAGTGGCACAATTAGTAACGTCCACAAATAAAATGTTTACAAAAGCCAAGTACTCATGCTAATTGGCTAAAAAGCCATAGTAGTACTCATCCGGCTTTTCATGTGTATTGGCTTTTAAACGCGCCAATGTCAAGATATCCATTCCAATCCCATTAAACAAACAGCTACTGATTGAAAATAAAAAAGATTTATTCACTAATCGCTTCATGTCCAATTTAAGTTCCCTAAATTTCAAATGTCAATCGTCTAATTACTTTAGCAATCATCCAGATGACATTGCCTACCCCATTCCTCGGTTCTTTGCATTTTCCCCTCAATCGAAATGCTGGATGAATGCTGTTTAGAATCGGATTTCAACCCGTGCACATTCTCCATGACCCACAATAGGCTTTTCACCAAAGCAAATGGCCTGGAAAAGAAACACTAAGTGTGTCCTTAACTTTGCACCAAATGCAATGTAACGACTCCTTGTTCGAAATGGTTTCGATTTTGTTTGCAATCACTGTTTTCCTACTTTTCCCTCCTCTCCCCAGCGTCAACGTGCTGACAGATTGCAAAAGTTACGCGTTCGGGTCCCTTCCAATGCATTTCAAAGTCTGCAACCACCGCCATCTTTTTATTATTAATGACCTACAAGGCATTACACATTGCATTTAGTGGTGAGTGATGGTGAAGCTCCACAGTCCCCTTCCAATTAGAAAATGGGGATAAAGCTGAGCAGCTAAAACCTCAGGGAGTCGAGGACCCCAATTTTTTTTATTCCCCCGCCTTTTTTTCTTCTGGGTGTGTGACGTAACCTCTTTTTAATATCTCTTCAAGGTCCCCTTTTCCTGAAAATTTAATTACGCGGCATGGGGTATTGACAGATGGCTGTAATGGGCGTTTGTAGTTGTTTTATTTATTGTATATTTGATGTGGAATAATAAAAACAAAATTGGAACATAAAAATATTCAATTGTTTATAGAAAAAAAATGTTTATTCTAAATTTTGAATGCTGCATATGTTGGAACTTAATGAAGCAAACGAACAGAAGCAAATATTTTGATAGCGAAAACTTGTTTTTCTTGATGGAATGGCTGACATTTTTTTTTATATAAAAATTTAAAGGGTTTACGACTAAAAAAAAATTACTTTGATGTTTTATGGTTCAATAACCTACTAAAAGCTGATTCAATTTTGATAAAGTGCAAACATTTGAATTCTTGTTGATGGAACAAAAAGTTGTATATACTGGGAAAACGCATGAGCATATATTTTTGTTACATTTTAATTTTTTAGACTCTTCTATCGAAATAAAAATGTCTCCTATTATTGCCTAATGAGTAAACAGTTCTCCATTGATGAACTCTTTAAAAAAAAGCCCAACAGTCAAATGACTAATTTCCAATTCACCCAAAAAAAAACTTCAACCATTACTTTGATTTCTAATTTAATTCTCTATTTCTCTGTCGTTATGACTGCAAGCTACTTCCCTTCTCATTAATAAAAAGAAGAAAAAAAATCCAAAATCACCTTCCCAATTAAATATTTAAGCGTAATATGACAAATTTTGATAAATTACTTTCCACGCTATATAGCTACCCTTGGTTTTATGGAAATTCGGCTTCCCCTTCATGCTCACAAACAGCAATTCACAAAGTGCAATCGCCCAAAAAAAACACATTTAAAGCTTCTAAACCTGGAACACCAATCTCAGATCTCAATTCCATCGGTTGAACTCTTGACCAATGGTCAAGCATTGATGTCTACAGTCTAAGGTCAATGCTCCATGGCGCCGCTACTCGATACCAAAAGCTTCATTTTAAAATGCTATTTTTTAACAAACTAAATCATAGTGCAGGACCAGGTTCTCTCAGGCCTTGTCTTTCTATGATAATCGCAATGATTAACTCATAAATCTGGTATCAACCTACAAATCAGCGTCCCCCATGTTGAGTGAGCAGTCGACAAGCAAGACAAGTCATTAGCTAATGAAAAGTAATGATTGAAAAGCCACAACGGTTACATCAACATTATATAAAGCTCATAATCTAATTGCATTGATTAATCCCCTGAACATTCTTTCTTAACTCTAAACCTAACATGTTTAGTTCGGGTTAAATCCATCATATTCACATCATTTCATTTTTTTTTCCTACAACATAATTTTTGCACCCTCCTCTAATTTTTTTTTTTTTTTAGTTCGAGACCTTTCTACAGCTGTTTCTTCAAACATCTGTTCCTGATACATATTCGATACAGAAATAATCTCTATAACAGCAATTAAAAATTTTCTAAACTGATCCAAGATTGATTACACTCACTTTAGACTGATAAGAAGTGTTGAAGCAACTTTAAGTTTTAACATTGACAAAAGCAAAAAGTATATATATACTGATGCATCACATAAGCCATCGTTCGCTTCATTTTCCTCTGGGGAGACGTCAACGAAAAGGTTAGCTGAAGGAAAAAGTAGAAGAAAAACGCTTACTGATCAATTTTTGCCGCATATGAAGGGCCTAGCTTAACATTTTTATATATGTGGGACCTTCGAATTTCCCTAAAGTCAAAAGCCAGGCCATTGCCAATTCACATTGAATTTTCGTTCCATAGACCGTTTTTATATTCAAATAAGTAGGTGACGTCGGAAATAGAAATATTTTCACTTTTCTCAAAATAAATGTACATCTATTCAGTGAAAAGCGTCACAAGATTGTTGTCAATTTTCGTGCCGCATCAATTGCCTTAAATTTTGAATTACTTCTATCGAACTGCAACATTGACCTAAAATTGATAAAACTCAAAGCAGCAAAGACAAAAAAATAAATGCTATATTATAAGAACGACATACTTGTCGTTATCTTTTATAGTGTTTACAACCTAGAGAGCAAAATAAGACGTTTCAGATTGCCAACAATGCAATTTTTCATTTCTCGAAGCAAATAAATTTATTTTTTTCCGATACACATCTCGTGCTCGCAACGCTTTAACTGGATGAATTATTATAGAATATTGCCTTGGTTTTCGCTGAAACAAGCATATTTTATAGATCAACATGTCTTTACGATTGCCGTCAATCAGTTGTAAAAGTATCTTATTGTGATCCTTTTGTATAAATCGCTTTTTATAACTCCTCATGCAGACAGCGACTGCTAGTTTGTGCCATCGAACCGCTGATGGGAATGGATGAGGATCAGTGGCTCGTTGCGAAACAGCAAGCTAAAAAAAAGAACTGCAATAGATGTACTTTATATCGTATAGATACCGCACTCCAATTCAAGCTATTCCCAACCCAAAATGAGAATGAATGTGTTGCCAGCAAATTGAAAGACTAACCATTCCACTATCTATAGCTTAGAAATAAAAAAAAGAAATAACTGCATTTTCACATAAAATCTCAGACAAAAATTAACCCTCTTTTATTAGTACATACAGTAACTTGTGCATAAATATTAGATAATGCAATAAAAACACAATTTTAGGACTCAATTTTCAGTCACGTGATATTAAGTTCGGTAAATCCAAATGTTTATTTATTAAGTTAAAGACTGACAAAGTACTACAGCGTGGCCCCAAAAAGTGGCCTCATGGAACTAAAGAAATAAATTATATAAGGCCACGTTTTCTTGGGCTATACCTAGCGGCGAAGCCAAGGGGTGCCCAAAGGAACCAGTGCGCCCCCAAAATTCTCGGTTTTCAAATTTTGAAATCGGAAGTAGGTGAATAGAAATTTACCATACTTTCACATAATGCCCCAACCAGGCCTGTTTAGTGCATAAAGTAGGAACATTCGAGCAGCATTCCAGGTCTTCGTAGTTGCCAACTTCAGTTTTCAAAACGCACAGAGACAGACGTTTCTGAAACCATGTGACCACTTTTGTTTTGTGGTTTGCTTCCCTAACTCCGCAAAAACGTGTATGGTCTAAGTCGCCGCTTGCTTCTATAAACTCAATTATCTCTCTCTAACTCTAGCTCCGCCACCAGCTATATCCTGTATTTCATAAGTCATTTTCACATCTCTATTATAATTCTAGAAATGACTGAACGCCATATGCACAATAAAGCACAATACAAGCACGTTCAATTTTGGAAGCATGAGTGACTTATCCTCTATAAAACCCTTTTAGAAGGCAAAAATGACAAACATTTTATCATGTTGTAATATTATTCAGTTTAGCATGAGGCACCAATCTTGTTTCTTTTTAAAAAGTTAGATCGATGGCCATTTAGAAGATTACCTATTGCACATGCTCAGATTAGACTGGCAAGTTAGTCAATTCATTAATGACAACACTTGATAATACAGCTTTTGTTTACTATTTAATAGATTGCATTGCATTCTCCATTATAATCGCTTTCTTTAGAAGGTTTTGTCTCGAGTGTGTTTTGTTTTCCCTTTTTGAGCAAATTGTAGATAGCGAAAGGCGGCATGAACTTTTAAGATTGGTTAATGATGAAGTAGTCTACTTAGATCTACACCCAGAAACTAATGGATTGTCTGGAGAATTTGCTTTTATTCTTTGTGAACAACAAACAAGTCTAACTAATGGGATCATTGAGCTTGTGGTTGTAACGAATAACTCAGCCCCAGCATTTGGAAAAGCGGCGTGTCTATCGAAGGAAGGCTTCGGCACATCGTTTCATTTGGCGAATGGAGCATGAAAGACTGGGAATTGTGCATGCCACTCAAACGGACGTGGGAGAGGGATTTACTCGTAGAGAACTTTGTTTTGAATCTCTGGCCATGGTAATGGATTCCAGTATGGAGCAAAGGACATTTTGAGGATAAAGAGATGGAAAGCGCCAAGGTTTTGGCAGGGTTTCCATTTGTGTTTGTGTCCAAACTTGGAATTGTGTTATTTTTTTTCTTTCTATTTTTCCTTGTTTTAATAAAAGAGAGGCAATAAAGGGATATTGAGTTTCAATTTTCTTTTTGTTTCTTGATTGAAATATTGTTTTGTTTTATTTTTTTTAACATGTACTTGCAAAGTTTCTTTATGTTTCGATAAAGTGTGTCCGACAAAACAAGTATTATTGAACAGTACTTATTGAGAGTATTTTTTTCGCTAAGTCAAACAAACGCAATAATTACCGTAAACCGGGGTAACTTTGATTTTCGGGGCAATATTGATAAATTGAATTTTTTTGTCAATTGCATGAACATTGTTGTCAAAATAGATAACTGATTATAATACCTGTAATCAATTATAATTATATTTTGAAAAATTAACCTACATCTTTTTTGAAGAAAAAAATTGCACGTTAGAAAAATTAAGTTGCATTTTTGATTAAATTTTTTTTTTATTTGCTAAAACGTTTTTTTTAAAAAAAAGAATGATCAAAGTTAGTTTATGAACCAAGTAACATGTTTATTTCACCAAAAACCAGTGATTGATCATAGTTCAAAAAGTAACTTTGATCTTCATGTTTTTTTGTTTTTTTAAAAAAAGGGATTAAAAATTATGCCAGGATTTTTTGAATGAGGATATAGCCTTGAAGTACAAATAGGGACGTACATTTTAAGGCAAAATTCAGATTTTTTTGTCTAAACATGAGGCATCATTTTGAAGTTGAAAATTGATCAAACTAACCCTGGTATACGGTACTGTATTATTTTTCCTACAGTCCCCTCATAGAATCTAGCGGGTTTTCTCTTTAAAAGAGTTTAGTTAGACTGTAATAATTTTAGGTCAAGATTCCGTAAGCGCACTATACTTAAGCCATTCCGCTCCGGTCTATAAAGTGTGCAACCGCTAAAAAGTATCACAACTGAAAATTACCAGCAGTGGTTGAAAGCGCTTTGTATTTAAATATTCATAAACTTTTTAACGTGTTGAAATTAATAACCTTCAACAAATTCCCCCAGAAACTTACAAACAAGACCTTTCAATCCTCTTTCTTCGGATCATGAGATGCCCTATAGATAAGCCATGGCTTACTACATAAGCAAGATTTTAATCTAATTTTTCTTCTATGTATCTTATCCCA
Source organism: Strigamia maritima (assembly GCA_000239455.1). Classification (NCBI taxonomy): domain Eukaryota; kingdom Metazoa; phylum Arthropoda; class Chilopoda; order Geophilomorpha; family Linotaeniidae; genus Strigamia; species Strigamia maritima. Next base: position 97,787 of record JH431915.1, on the reverse strand, counting down.
GTATATCCTTTCAACCTGCAAATACCTGCAAAAGACTTTTAAATTACGTCACTCTGAATCTTTGCTATCCATTTACCCTAACATGAAAAAGGTAGATATAGTATATAGTAAATAGCCAACTCTCTACTTCTGTATGGTCACTCTTGGGCATACTGTTAATGCTGTGAAGGGCCCTCGTATTCCCAACAGAGCTCAGAGGCTGAGTGGTTAGAGCCTCTCTGCTTGGAGGTTGAAAGTTCAAAGCTGACCGTGAAAGATATCTTTGATTCACCCAAACTAGAAAAAAAAATCTGAAAGCTGCTAAAATAATACCAATGAACCTATATAAGTTACTTCCGCAAGATTTAAGGGTCTATTTAAAATGGACAAAGTTCCGTTATAGGTAAAAAGCTCATAAAGATGATGGTCCTACACTCCGCTACATTCACCGGAAGACCAACTTCAACATGGGGGACTATAAGAATAATCGATTTGATTCAAATATTGCCGATGTACAAATGTTAACATTACATTTTGCAAAGCAGAAAACAGCATCACTGTAAAGAGATGTGGAATATTCCATTCAAAAATGGGAACTGGAAAAAGGGAGTTACGAGAAAAAGGTCATTGAGTCATTGGCTAAAAATCGCTTAAAAATTACGATTGTAAGTATTAAGTACCGTATGTCTCCGAACAGAAGCCGCTGTCGAATTCAAAGAAATGCAGGTATTGAAAAGTCCACATTGCAATGCATACTTTTCATTACAGAGTTTGGTACTTTTCTCTTATAATTATAACTTTTTTATGGTTATAAATAGTGTTACACAAAAGAAAAAAAGTCCAGTTTGTAGTGCACAGTTTAGAAAAGCGAGTACCAAAAACTGGACTTAATATTTTTTCTGTAACACTATTTATAACCATAAAAAAGTTATAATTATAAGGGAAAAGTACATGCCGCAAACTCTGTATTAACGTATATTTCATCGATATAAAAGCAGAAAATTCGAACTAAACAATCACAATGGCGGCCTATATATCAAAGACAGATTTGCAACTGGCCATGGCAAATAATGCCATTGTTGAATAGAGGCCGCATGCAGCTTCTATTCATATACATGTGCGGTATTTGCAACTTCCCATACTTGGTGAAAAACAAACAGTTCCGACTCTGTGGTGCACACCGTTTAAAATACTGTCAAATTTTATAAGAAAAAAATCTGCTGGAATTTTGTATTCAGTTTGATGTTTCGACCCTTCAACTCTCCAAAATTAAAAAGTTGAGTTGCAGTCAAGTATGCACACAACCAAAATATACACAGCTTGAATTTTTATGCAAACAAAACTCCCAAGCTCCTCTCTGCTTTAAAATAAAATTCTTTAAAGATAATTGGAACAACTAACCCAGCTGTTTGCATCTGTCTTGATAAACATGCAGCCAGATGTTTACAATGATGCATGAAAACAATGACAAATTTCATGCAATAACATAGTTCCCATATTTTCCTTTCAGCCTGCACATATTTCCTGAGTAATAAAAAAAAAAAAGATTTTCATTCAACGTGTCCTTTCCTTTTCAATTCATCATCATTTCAATTAAAGAGGCATTCGCCCGCGTTCTAAGCAACCAAACACTTAAAATACAATCGAAAAGTACTCGAAAAGCAATGCAAGTCGTTCCGTTTGTGGAATAAGTGCCACTTTTGTACAGGTTTTTTGACGCGGTCATTGCATCCACTGCATGCAAAGTAGGGCTTTGAAAGAAAAGGAAGGCCATTGGAAAACATTGCTTGCTATTGGGTTCCTTCCTAATTGCGTTCGGATGGGGTCCTTAATCCCGTGAGATTTATTCCGACCGTGCTGGACATCGCTAAACAGAATTGACCATATAGAAAGGAAAATGCTTCAATTATCCTTCTAAGATTTCAAGTGGTAATAGAATATGGACATTAAATATATCGCTTCATTTCATTAGTTCTCTCTTTTGTTGTTAGTCATCGCTCTTGGGGTAGCCAATTAATTATTTCACACATGCGCAGTAGATTTAAATTTGATGTTCAAGGGAATTTTTAATGTTACCACTCCATACACATATCTACCTAATCTAGAAATATTTTAATTTTCTTAATGATTAAATAGCTGTGTTGTGTGGAAAAATAGAATTCTCTAACAGAATTTCAAGTTGATATGCATCAGTAAACAAACATTAATTAAAATTGATGAAAAGTCTTTGTTTTTTCATAAATAATTATTAAAAAATTAATTTGCAACTCATATAATTTTTTTTTTTTCTAAAATTTATAAAATGTCATTTGAATTTTAAATTCTATAAATTATTAATTGTCCCAAAAGGTCAGAGTACGTCATAGACATATAACGACTTTTTAACTTCAAAAGATATGATTAAAGTCGGCCAAAATGGAACAAAAAAGGCTCGTTAGCAGCTAGTGTAGTAATAACAAGTGAATCTTAAAATTTGCTGAAAACGTTCGAAAATTATGTCAATTTAGCAAATTTTAAGATAAAATTATCATAACTGCACGTTTACATAAATTTATGGATTTTAAAATAACATAAAAATAATAATGTAATATGTTCAAATATATACAATTTTAAAATCCAAAAATTGTTTCAGTGTTTATTTCATATTAGCTTACCAAATTGCGCATTAACCGTCATTTCATTTTGCATCAAACTAAAACTGGTATTATAATCATTTTCTTCGGAAATGTCATCTCATTTGAACCAAATCATCCATTGATTGCAATATTTTAATTCCTCCTGCAAATAATGTTAATTTATTAATAAAATAATATATAAATTCAAGCATTTGATTTGTGAAATTGTTTACCGGCGTATTGGAAGTTAAACACTTTCGTCTTTGTTCTTTCTTTGGAAGAGAGTTGAGTAACTCATTTGGATTCAGAGTAGTGCTTCAATCTAGAAAGGCAGGTGTGATGTTTGCAAACAGATCGCAAACTAAGGCCAGATATCCGAGCCGACTTTTACTGCCACATCGAGACGTGAACTAAATATTCAATGATAATTCATATTAACGTCATTTCACTCGGACAAATATCCGTCGTCATCACAAAGTGCAGTAATAAAATAAATAGAAATTAATTATTAGAGAATTTATGTCTCACACTTTTGTTTCATACCTTTTCGTACAGTATATATAATGGATTATAAAGAACAAATAAATAATCAATCCATCATTCAGCGGGACATTTTGGAGCCACTTTATTAACGCACATCCGGTTGACAGTTGTAAACATCATTTCCGGTTCTTAATACTAAGTAATTTATAACAGTGCTAGAATTAGTAATTATATATTTCAGGTTTATTTAAGTTGATAATTAACGATTTCTTTAGTTTAAAACCGAATATCGATCAAATATAACGTAATTCAATCGTAATTAAAATCTAAGCTGCTATCTGTTAAGACTTAAGTTCTGTCATTAACGCGAGATGGCGCCACTATCCACAAATACAAATCCATGTCTTGTCTATATATGTTAAAATAATAATAATAATTTATACAGTAAAATAAAATTTGCCTGTTGATGTTATTATTTTTATTATTGTGGAGGTTGTGGAGTATGTTTTGAATACATTAAATCCAACCGTTTCCAAAGTTTTGCGGTTCTACATAAATCGTAGCAAGACTTGATTTCTACTATTGATTTTTTAAATTAATATCATTATAAAATTAAATAATTAAATATTCAGCGTATTTAGTCGTGTAGGTTAGTATGATTTATTTTTGTATACATTTTAAGCTTTTATTTTCGACTGGCCCGTTAGCTCAGTTGGTTAGAGCGCCGTGCTAATAACGCGGAGGTCGTGGGTTCGATCCCCCCACGGGCCATGAAATTTTTTTTTCTTTTATTTTACATTTTCTTATAAAATTTTAATTCGTCGCAAAAACACAAATAAAACTCCATTCCAAAAACAAAGTTTTATTTCTCACTTTAATCCATAAAAGGCTCAAAATTTTTCATCACTTCAGACTCCCTCTTTAAAAAAAATCTTTTTATGTGATTAGATTTTTAGGGTGACATATTTGCACGTTACTAAAGCTCGCACGAATAAACTAATCAATTTTCTAAACCTGGTGGCGAAAAAACAATTTCTTTTCCTCAACTTGTCAAGACTCAAATTAAAGCGTACTCTTGTTTATTAAATTATTCAAATTTTTTTATTTTCCAAATTTCCCTTTCTCAACAAAACTTAGAATTTACAAATTCCTATTTACCTTATTAAACATTTCAAAAATAAATAAGCATTTTATCCAATTTAATGCCTTCATCTAAACTTGACACGTTTCTATTCGAAGAATTCCAAGCTATAAAATGGATGAGCACACGGATAAGACCTGAAATTACAGAGTTTGAAAGAGTTGAGCTAAAGCTGTGATTAACACATGGCGTTTTCCACTTGATACTGCGCCAATTTTCTTGATGGATGGCTAGACAGAAAAAAATTTGACTTATAATGGCGCCACCAAGCGTCTCTTTTGCATACTCCACCCCGTCTCAGATGCACACAGCAATTACTATTACAACATTACAAGCATGAAACCAATTCCTGATTGCATAAGAAACTTTTGACTAAACCATTCAATAATATTGATGATGAACATTATCCCAACGTTTAAATCTTCAAAAAATAAAAATAATTTTGTTTTTAATAAAAAAAATTAAAAAAAAAAATAATAGTTTTAATTAATAATTAATAAAACTACAAGAAATGAGAATAGGAGAAAAAAAATAGAGTAATAACCATTTTTTTTAATCAGTTCCAAATTTAATTACACCTTGTCCATTTAAACCGACATTGTGTTTACCCAGTCTCATCAAAAACTATTGTTACCGTTCCTTTATGCTCAGTCAAGTTTGATAAAAGCCCGAGAGATTTTTAAACACAGATAATGAATTACATTTTGTAGCCACATGAATGCACGCTAATCACAGCTTGCACGACAGAAGCGTGTCCACTCGAATCAGGCTTCAAAATAATTGCTGCAATTCATGCTAAAAACTCAAACACATTGGGAGGTCCTTTCTCATTTTAACTCGCCTATCAATACCTCTAAATCAGCCAAGTTCTTCTCAAAAAAGAAATCAACATTTTGCCATTTTTTGCATACCTACATAATGTCGTAAACAAACAATTTTTAGTCCTTTAAGGACCACACACGCGCCTCGTTAGGACCACCCTCAAAGTGAAAAATGTTAACTTGTACTTACTATTTTTAACTTATACCCTTAAAAAAAAATTTAAAAAAAAAAAAAACATTGAAATGTTAGACAGGTGATTTTATGTCGGTTGTTCGTGTACAAAATGGCATGCAATAATTTACTTTGCACATTTTATTCTCTTGAAATTAATGACACATTTGCGTAGAATGAGGCCTGTAATTATAATTTAAATTTATAACCTAATTAATAACTCTCGTTCAGTGAGACTTAAAAATAGTTTCTAATTTACACGTTAAAAGATCGTGACACTATTTTAGATATTTAATAGTAAATTAAGTTAAATAAGTCCCAAGAGTGTTGATTTTTTTAATTAGCAGTTATTAATATTAATTTTTGTTTGAAAATTGGGTGAAAGGTTAAGCAAATTCAAAAGATTAAGCAAAACCATTTATTATTTATAAAAAAACATATTTATATGTTTTTTTTATAAAATTTCAATTTTACCAATGTTTAAAATGGTTAACACAAAATTATCACAAAGTAAAAGATTCTACATCTCTTTCCTCTCTCTTGTTACCTCATAAATTTTGCCTCTTCTTAATGTGCTAGGATTGCCTTGTTACTTCTCTACAGAGTTTTTTTTTCTCTCCTTTCACCTAAAAAAAAAAATTTCAATTGAAATATGGAGTGTTTCTTGGTGTGCTGCCGAGTATTTTGCCAAATGTGTGCTCTTTCCAATAGCTTTGCAACTTTATACTTCACAGAAGCAGTGGACTGAAGCCAGATCAATATTTTTGCACTGGAGAAAAGACAACTGAGTAGTTTAAACTCAGATATATGCATGGAATAAAGCCAAAAAAAATTTTTACAACTTGTAATGTCATAATTTTGTATAGTTTTCAAAATAAAACTGCTACAACAACATCATAATTCAATGCATCAAACTAACTTTTTCTGAACAGTAAAAATATTCAAAAAATTAGAAAAGAAATTTTTTTTAAAAAGTTTCTTTGAGACCAAAAGAAAAGTACATTTTCTTTTCTTTAAATGAGACTGTCTGCATCAGCTACAAAGTAGAAAACAAGGTTTAGCTCAGTATTACACTTTAAATGTGCTATTAGTAAAGAGTAGACCAGAAGTCAACAGTAAAAGTATCATACACTTAACTAAATTATCCATCTTCTCTGCACACATGCCCCTTGTTGGTTGATTAATGGAGCAGAAAGTGAGGAGTCTTACAAACAAACAACTTGAAAGTAAAGTACTATACTAGATGTTCCTAATATTTCATTTCATATATTAAAGTTCAAGATTCTTAAACTCTAAACCTTGAAATTTATACATACACAGAAGAAACGAAAATTGCAAATGTAACATCAAAGACATTCATTGTGAATAAAAAGTAGTTTCAAGTTTCCTAGATGACAAAGCCAAACTGCTAATTGCTATGCTGTAAAAGAAAAATGTTGTAATAAAAAAAGTAAATTGATTTGAGCAATGTATTGCAAATGAAGTTGCTTAAGACTCAAACCAATCTATAAACAGACTACAGTATAGAGATTCGAAGCATTTTATAATGGCGATAAATAACTAAGAGAAGCAACATAAAGCAGTGAAGGGTTGAAAATCTGAATCTAATCCAGGTCAGATTGCATGCTTCATTTTTACACCCTTCTCCACTTTCCTAAGAAGAAGAATATAAAACGAGCCATCATTGTGTGACTGCAAATGGTGTGCTGTGGGAATCGATTGAAAGATTCCTTCGTCGCCGTCTCGATCGTTTGCAGTTGGGTAATAACGTTTTTATTTGGACCCTAGAGACTTGAGATTAAAATTCACTTTAGTTTTAAAGACCGGTTTCAATTCAGAAAAAGTCACATAAAATTTTAGACAGCAGTTCTCAAGGTGATGAAAACCTGAATGATGCACTTTTCTAAGTCTGTAACATTGAAGCAAGAATATATTCTTGATTCAACTTGAAAGATGTGCAAATTGAATGCTGTTAAAACAAATTTCTTATCAATTATTTGTAATATTATGTGTAATATTACTTATTAGTTATACATTTTGCAAAACCAAACATTGGATTTCTTGTCTCTCGCTCAATGTCCACTTATTCTTGACATGACGTCCAGAGGCTTTTATCTTGTACAATGACAACTTGAAGAGAAGAACCCTTCACTAATCACATCCAAAAGCCTCATCTCAGTGCAGTAAGAGGAAATATAATTAACATACCCGTCCATCTACCACAAAGAAGCAAACTGACAGTTGCACAATCGCCTTCGTTTGCCTGGAACGTAATCTCATTTCCTTATTTTCTTGCAAAGACTTGACACAGACAAGAGCAGTGTCTCAACCAGCTTTACATATTGGGTTTAGAAATTTTCTCTCATTTCATTCTCTTTTCCTCCAAACCTCAATTACCAATAAATTGCTATAAATGTCACTGCGATGAATCTTCAAGTATCCATTGACGAAACCACAAGTTTCTACAAGAAGCGGAGTGAAAGTGAGCAAATTGTGGTTTTCAACTTTTCAATATAGCTGCTGAGATGTTGTCGATTAGCTTATTCCAATCCACGCGACATATTCCATCACATTCCTTGCATATTTCTCTTTTGCAGTGTTGATGTAATCCTCTCTGATATCCGCAATATATGCATGCCTCAACGTTTTATTCGCGATTCGTTTGGCTTCGTTCCAAATCATTAAGCTGAAGGAATCCAGGAAAAATGCATCTTGGTCAGTCAGTCTTCCGCATCTTCCCATATTCAGCATGGACTTTAGGTATATGTATGAAGATGTACCTTTTTTTTTGTCCTTTACATTTTTTGTAGGAATGAAATGTCTGATATTGAAATTGAATTTTCAGATGAAAGTTTCCATTGGTGAGCAATATAAAAATAAATTTTTTTTCAAGAAAGAAAAAAGAAATTTTTTTTGACATCAATATTTGTTTCTATGTTATAATAGGCAATAAATGCATTAACTCCACTAAACAGATGCAACTAAAAACATAATTTATGTTCAGCATTCAAATTCAGAACATGTATTGCTGACTTAAAACTTTCTTTTCATGAATTTGTATGTTTTTATGCATTTTCCATGTATTGTGTTGAATAATAACTCTCGGATAAAACCTCGCATGTTTCTTTGCTTTGAACTGGGAATTAGCCGCTTGTTATTTTACGTTGACATGTTGGGATTTTGTTTACATTTCAAATCATGACGAAAATTTTACTTCACTAGTCGTTAGTGAGTGAAAAAAAAATAATTATTCCGTATTTTTTACTTATAATAACCACGAAAAAGAAATAAAAATAAAGACTTGGGGTGGGTATCTGAAATGCAGTGAAACCAGCATGCGCGTACTCTTAAGTCTACGTTCAACTAATTCTCTCCGGTAATAGAATTATTTGCTAAAGAAACGACTCTGGGTTCTCGCTCTGTTGGCGCCAGCTAATTATAGAAGTTTTTGGCGCCGGCTGTGCCTAATTAAAGCAATAGAAACCACAAAGTAGCGGCAGAAAACAGAGTGAAGCGAGAGAAAGGAAATATTCGACAAACAAACGTGCAAAATGTAATCGAGGCTGTCAACATAACCAAAAAGAAAATTTAAAAACAAAAAAAAAAAATTGAAAGAAAAGAAAACGCAAAGTTTGCATGTTTTGTACATTATGCTTACCGTATCGAATCTTTGTGTAATTCTTTGGCAAAACTAAAATTTAAATTTTCCAGAATAACAAATTTAAAAAAAAATAAAGTCCATTGTATCACAATACATAATATATGGAAATCAGTCATCAATGCAAATATAATCTGGTACGCGGTCAATGTGGCGACCAAAACTCGTGGCGCTATCTACATTTCAGTATTTAAACTTTAAATTCATATAGAGTTTATACAATGTTTCGCCAGAGTGCGGTTCTGCCATAAACTTGACACCATCTATTGACAAGTTTGTATAACTTATTTTAATGAAAGTAGACTGCAGTTTGCACAGTTTGCACCAATAATTGAATATGCCAACACTTGGCTCTCACTGGCAAATTGAATAAAATTCCACCATTTGATTAGTAGAAATAAATTTCATTAAGACACTAATATATAAATGCGAAAAATAAAAACACATCCATTACTTTAAATCTAAATAAATTTCTTCAATTTTTCACTACTTATTATACAGACACGTCATTTTCCCAAATTATTCACGTAATGTACCTTTTCTCTCTTTGTGCGACATTTATCCTCTAATTATGGGCTGGGCAATATTGGCGCCACAGAGCCGCACGATGATTTGAAAGCACAACAGCGGTATAATATGTGACAATGTTTGTGCCTATGATGCAGGCATGTGAGAAATAAAGAAAAAGAGCCATGCGGTTGGCCAATGAAATGCAATAAATTTGATTACAGTAGGATATAAAATTACTTGAAGAAATCTTCTGAGTTGATCATTACTGTGTGTGACGTGCTTTTTTTACAGCAGCTGGTCTGAACAAATCGTCTGCTTGACATTTTTAAATCATAAATTCTCATCGCAAACAAATATATATCACTTCAGACTTTAATACTTTTATTTTTAAACCATTAATGTTTAACGTTGCTGTCATTACTTAATGATATAAATATTGCAGACAAATTTCTGAATCTTTCACTGTCAGTTCTTCAACATGACATTGATTTTAGCATTGTGTTTATTCAGTCATTCTACTGGCATCGGCCTTCTAATTTTGAATCAACATGTAAGTTAACGTTTTCAAATTTCTTTATCAAACTAATGAATCAAGTTTTTGCTTGAATAGTCTAATTATGTAAAAATTACTGGAACAATCCATGGACTTCCCGCAGGAAAACATGGTTTACTTTGGCATAAAAACAAAGCTACAAATACCTACCAAAAGTACGTGTTGATCATTTTATATTCACATTTTTACTACGTTTTGTAAATTTAATTATGCCACTCAAGCTTGCACTGGCCTTGGTGACCATTTCGATTGGCCTCCTGGTGGACATTCACATGGACAGTAAGTTCATAGAAAATTTTTCATCTCGGTTCAGAGAATGTAATAGAATATATTTTTAGCCATTCAGGAGATCTGGGAAATATTTTCGCTAGCCGTGGTGGAGTTTTTGGGACATCTGCAACCGTCAAAGTTAAAGTCCAAAATGTCATATTAGGAAGCGGACCAAATTCGATTATTAATCGTTCAATTGCCGTATAAATGTTACAATACAGTATGTTTTTAGGATAAGAATAAATTCTTAATTGTTTTTTCAGATTCATGCGCAAAAAGATGTACTTAAACCTGGTCATGATCATGATTCTGGACGTCCTATTGGCTGCTGCACAATTTCGAAAGTGTTCTGAGGCAAGTCGGAACAATTCAACTCGCACGACCACCTCTATACTTAATCACGAAAAAAAATTAATCAATAGTAGATGAACCCTGCTACAATACATTAGTTTCATAAATCTGCAGGACTCTACATTTAACATCCATACGAGATTTTAAAAATAAATCTCGTATTTAATTTAACATTCGTATTACGAATATACGAGATTTATTTTTCAATTTGTTCGTATATTAGTTGATAATACGAATGCTCTGCACATGTGCAGTGTGCACAAAACTTTGCACATGCGCATTGTTCTGCAATTTGAAGCGTGCGCGGCATCCATCTTGATTTTCATCGGCTCGTTGTATTTTCGGTAGTGTTTAGTCATCCAGGTTAGTAATTTGTTTGCAAATAACTATTTTTTTATACAAACATGCCATTTAACACACATAATTTACACTAGAATATTACAATTTTTGAGCAAGCCATGTTTCTTGTTCATTTGTTTATTTCGTTTCGTTCGTGTTTGATTGTTTGTGCAAGCGCAATCTGAAACAATTTTAATAATTACGAGACACGAGATAATTAATAAAAATGAATTTATTTCATATTTATTAATTATCTCGTGTCTCGTAATTAAATCTCGTTCGTGAAAGCGCAAACCGTCTAACATCAGTTTTTGTTTTGGATACAAAATGATTTTTTTAAAAGGTGTTCTGATAACTTTAAAAAATAAATAAAAATCATTTCATTCATTTTAAGAAATGGCAATTCATTATTCATTCATAAGATTTTTGATGTTGTAATTCGTAATTTGTTCACCAACTTTATGAAATTTGAAGTTACACTTGTTAATTCACAATTCCAATCTTTTCTCGTGTTGGAAAACTTCGGATTATTTTCATTGTGTGTGTACTTTCTCTTACTTTTGTTGTTATAACGCTTCCAGCAATTGTGGCAGTACCATCGTTGAAAACATATGAACTCTATAGTGTTCTGCGGCCGCTCCACCCGAGATAAATTTATTATTTCTTCTATCTTTGATTTTGAATGTTTTGAATGTTTCCTACACCTTCTGCAGAAATTTGATTGATGCAGCATTGCGATAACACCAGGTCTAAATAGAAATAATCAAATAAATAAAACTAAATCTAGATTTATTAAAAGTATATTTCAAATTATTGTTTGTCGCATTCCTTAGAATATTTACATGAGCAGTAAAGTTAAATTTTGTAAAAGGTATCATATCAACCCAAGTAAGAACACCTCATAATTGTGAGAATATGCTCATCTCAACGCTTGGTTTAACCTTGGACGAATACCTAGGTATTCGTCCAAGGTTTAACCATGTCCAGCCTAGGTCTATCGTTTAACCAAACGTGTGACGGTCTCGAATCCCGTAGTTTTATGAACTGTAACTATGGTGCACTGAGTGTACCAAAGGTATAGCAGAATACCTATTTACATGAATAAAGTGAGTTTATTTGATGTAGGGATAGAGATGAAAACTAATAGTAGTTGAGTAGACTCTGGAAGTCTACTTAGAGACTATGATACAAGTATCTGTATATGGTCAAGGAATGACCAAAGAGGGCGCTAGCGCGACCTTAATGGTTATCCCCAATTAATATAATATTTGTGATAAAGAGATAAAAACTCTATGGAAATCATAGAGTTAATTATGCTTATATTTTATCACTTGTCCCTGATTGAAATATGTAAATATTTCAATAATGGATAATTTTATATTATCCTCGATACTAGAGAATGATGTCATGATGAACATTCCATCATGACTCATCCCCTATCGGATTATCTTGTCATAATCCCCTTATCAGTGATAAAGGGATTAGACAAGTATAAAAAGCCATGCAAAACAGGAAGTAGAGCTTCTTGCGGATTTGACATTGATACTGATACTGACCTATGATTATTTGCCTTTGTGCTTGATTTACATTGTAATAATTAAGCCTTTGGCGCCTCTGATTTATGAGGCAAATATGAGGCCAGTGAATCAGTTATGCATCCGCTTATATACCCGCTTACGCGGTTATACCAGATGGCTGCCGAGATCGAGTGGCCAGTGGGCGAGATAGCCGGACTACGGTCGACAGGACCTTCATGCCCGCAACATACTAGGTAGCTTCGAAGACGCAGCACAGGACCTGGCCGACCCGTGAGTAAAGTAATGTCTATGTTATCTTTTCTCCTCTTTCATGGCCCGGGGCCCCTTTGTGAAATAACGCGTCGTGTAAGACGCGGATTTGCGGCATCATGTTTGATGGCGCACATAAGATTCACTAGGTGAAATTCGGGCATACAGATCACCTAGTGATCCGTAACCCTTTTGGTACCTAAACCGCCGTGTGATTGGAATGGTTTAACCATTGGCGGGAATCAATTTGCACCTCTTTTCTTGGGTCAAGATTTAATGTCTTGGTGACGACATGTGTTGGTCTAAAGTTTAGATCAACTCATGTTAGCTTTGTGACGACCATATTGCAAAGTCAACGCTGATATTTGGATTGCTAGGACTAATTTCTCCAACGTGTTTGCCAAACCACGTGGTAGATCAGAAACAATGGAATAAACTTTGTCGTAAGATATTCATTCAAGTGTAACAATAAAGTAATTTAAACCTGGAAAACTAGTGTTAATGTATTTTTAATCTGAACTCATTGCGACTTTGTCTCGGTACTATATGCATTTTAGGCGGTAGTATCGTGTTAAAGTTGCGACTGGAATCGATATATCGGACGATATATCGATGGCCAAGTCACCCCGTCACAAACGTAGACACATAATTATAGGAAAACGAACTACATTTTTTGGCTTAAAAACTATACGGTACTGAATACTCACTTCTGCAAAAGTTATTTGAGGATTTTTTACGATTTGTTTCATCTCTTTTAGAACCCACTGAAAATTATTAAAATTAATTATTTTAATTGCAGTATTATTTGTATAATTTATACTTTTCAGATTTCTTTCTTCAGAACTTGAGGGTGACCTATTAAGTGACTGACGTTCTGCTAGTTCTGCCAAATTCAACACATATTTTGATTATATGTTTGGAATACTACTATATTTGCTCATTTATGGATTTACAAACCTATGTCGTCCATAATTTTTTTTTACGAGTTTTACAGTATTTAATTATAATTATTGCTATCAGGACAATAAATACTGGAACCAATATAAAAATCAAGCAGAAATAACTTCTGTTGTCGCCCAAAAAGTCTTGTACACTAGTAGAGTTAATTATTTCACTTCCAGAAATATTTTCTTCTTTAGTTCTATTTAAAATAATTATTGTTGTTGTTGTTGTTGTTGTTGTTGTTGTAGTCGTGGAGATGAACTCGAGATATTCTCTCAACACAACGTTAGAAGCATTTTTAATGTCGAATATTTCGCACCATTTGGATGATTGATTGAAATAAATGCATATGAACGTCTTATTTAACACGGAATTCGAAAACTCCTCGTGCAATAATAAAACCACAAACTTCTTTATAACTACAGATTTTTCTTCCATAATTTTATGCCCATTTTGATCCCAAATTTCAATTAAAACTTCATTTCGATCGGTTGTAGCCTTCAAATTCATTTTCAAATAAATCGTTTCCTGTGTACGATGTACACTTTCAAATAGCGAAGTTAAATGTGAATCATCCTCGATATTCTTCAATTTGCAATCGTAATAAAATTCAACAACATTATTGGAAAACAAGACACTTTTAGCTTCAATTTCAATCCCAGGCAATATATCATCATCCGGTACTGATCCTTTTTGGTAAAGTCCTGTTATTGATCCAAAATTCCAACCGTAATTATTGCCATCACACACTTCATCCGTTAATAGATCCAACGCATTGGTTTTATTCATTACGGCATTCTTATTTCCGGGTTGATTCCAACAATATTTCCATACGCTAACTTCATTTTCAGTATTGACGATTTGTGAGTCTTGAATTTTAAATATTGTACTGCTGTCATTTTCGAGCCTGAAATACCATCCAGCTTGATTGACAAGAGGGTAATCGGTTTCTTTCATGCAGTTAATCTGAAATCCGACATTATTGATGATCAGGGATGAGTATTTAATTGGCAGTAAAATAGTTTCATTATCTTCATTCAGTTTGATTATGTTAAATTTTTGGGGGTATTTTAAGAGTATTAGTTCGTAGATGCGAATTGGAGATAATCGGACTGCGCACATTCCGTACGCCCGGCATCGCTGTCCTCTGATTTCCAGAAATTTACTCGATATTGGAAAACACAAATTATTTCCCCTGCATAGATTTTCATTATGACTACCGTGATTGTAATATTTCATCTTTGCTGTATTTTCTTTACAATCACAAATGCAGAAAGAAATTTGTAATTGATTCGGATGGCCACATCCAAAAGATTTTATAATTTCGTATCGTTGTACAGCACTTTTGATTTCAATATGTGGTGAAAAACTTTTGTTTCCCATCACATTTGAGTATAGTAAGAGAATCTAAAAATACATACATATAAATTACATTAGTATTTTGTATTTTTTTATCTACTTATTTCTACTGTTGGAGCACCGTATTCTAACATGTATAGACTATAGTAATTACCATTATATTTACATAGATCAGCCCATGAGTCAGCACATTTTCAGCATAGAACCATGCCATGTTTCCTGATGTCCAAGTCCAAGTGTCAGATTATCGTTCAAAGATCTCGACAGCAGACTGAAAGTATTTCATAAAAGCGATAAAATAAAAAACAGTTGACGGTTGACAATTCCTAAACTTCCGACAAGAATTTACCGATGATACTCTATACGGTGTGATGGTGTCTGCATACAGATAGCAGCTGATGAACCAAATTAAAAGAATTGTATAAACCTGTACGAATGAAGAAATAAACTAAGTTTATCATACTAATTTCTCAATTTGACAGAGTGAAGCTAGGTTCACAATTGTGTTCACACTGGCAGTGACAGTAGAGAAGTAGCAGCAGCGTAGACCAAAAGTAAAGTAAACACATTCACACTGTTCACACACAAAGTAGCAGTAAAGTAAAGAAATAGCCAATCACAGCCAACAACAGTAGCCAATGATTGAATGAAAAAAGCAAGATTGTAAAAACATAGAAGTATTTTAAAAAATTTGATAATGAATTATTATTAGTTGGATTGCACTTATTAGTAAAATTATTTCCACAAACATGTAAATATGCACCTTGCTCATGTGCTCTCTAATTTCCTCCATGTCAGTCGCCATTTGCAAAAATGTGATTGTCATGTGACAACTATGCGCCTCAGGATTGGTTGTCAGTAGGACTTGATATTGGGTTTAATCACTTTACTTTACTTTTCTCTGCTGCTCTACTTTCGTCCCACAATGCACCACGCTGCTGCTACTTCTCTACTGTTACTGCGAGTGTGAACCAAGTGTTTTGGCTACGAAACAATGATTTTTTGACTCGGATCGACTAGAGGATTAAAATAAGATGCCACCACAATATATACTTTCAGTACAATATAGGTCATTAACCAATGGGAGTTTCGCGCACGAAATAATAAATAGAGTATAGCTGATAACATGACATAAAAATGATGAAATCACCACTTGATAATTTTTGGGTGCGGCTAATATATATATATAAATAAATATTTCATTAATTGTGGATTTATTTTTAGATTTCAGTGATATAAGAATGTTCCCATTTTTTGTTTGCACCTCAAATTTTGTTTGCACGCACATTGGCCTTCTCTATTTTTTTTACAATTGTAACGTTTTGTAACGGTTCTACAATCTACAATTAGATTGTAGTCCTTGGTTTGACCCGTAATGTATTTATTATTTGGCCAAATAGATGGCGCTGCCCATGTAATTGTGCAAAGTTTAAATCTGAGCTAAAAGCGGTTAATTAGCGATTAATTACAATTCTTTAGCGTGTATTTTAAGGTTGAATACATCTAAGAATTTAACACTAGCGATTGCCAGACGAATGAGCACAGCTGTTTAAAAATGACCATTGATACTAGCCAATTGTTAGCCAATTGTGAAGCCCAACACAAATAGCAGTGAGGCTGTGATCGATTAGAAGCCATGACATCACACCTACTCTGATCGGCCCATTTGATTTTGTTTTCACTTCATCGTGGCGCCATCTATTATAGCAAGTTTCAACTACTACAGCCACAATGGTGGCAAATTTCACCTAGTGTACGGTAGTGTTAAATTCTCTCATAAAATACACCTCGTGCTTGATTGATTGTTGCAATTACATCACCTAATTGTCCCAACAATCACCTAATTGTCCCAACAATCACTCATCGCGCTCAGTATATTACTACTGAGAATATATGCTTAGGTTGGTGAATTTTTACTCAAAGTTTAGAGGAGAGCAATGTTGACTTTTCTGCCAAGCAGCCTGCATTTCAGCATGCATTTGTTGCACAGTATCCCAAGTGATTGTAGGTTAGATTTGAGTACTGTCTGATAGAGGATATTATAAAACTCTTATCAATCTGTAATGGTGCTCTTTCCGACTTCCGAACCTCTTTTGCAATCTGTAGCACTAATCAATCATCAATTATCAGTAAACAGTAATTAATAATAACAAATGCTAAAATATTTGATAAAGTAATTTGTAGCTACTAATTACGTTGGATCCTTTACATTCCATTCCAATGCACACAAGCAGCGTCATATATTTACAATAAGTGCATTCAGAAACTTAGACATTTTTGTGTTTCTCTCGTTTCGTTTCCTGAAATGTGCTGTCAGTTCCGGAAATGTTTTATGTTTTAGTCAAGAAACACCGTGCGCGTTTTACGAAACGCTACAATTCCAGTGTTTCACAAGACACGAATTGTGTCTTACAATTGTGCACTCGTCTGCGTAGCATCTAACTCTACTGTTGTAGGGTTAGATCGCGTCATTTGTTTTAGAAGTCACATGACTGCTTCAAGTCATGTGATAGAAGCTAAAACGAAGCTAAAATGTAGCTAAAATTTGCCTAAAACTTGCCTAAAACGTGCCTCAGATTTTTACACTCAGAATTACAGTATAACCTGTGCGGTCCGGACCTAGTGCCAACCGGACACCTGTCCCGACCGGACAAAATTTTGCGCCCCAACTGTGTCCAGACCGCACAGGTTATACTGTATACACAAAACATACACAAAACTAACCACATGCAAAACTCGTTTTTAACAAGTGAAGTGTTAGTTCCTGAATGCACTAGTTTTACATTTTTATGTAAGAATAAATTCATACAATCGGTATTAGACAGTTTGCGCTTTCATGAACGTAATTTTTTTAATTACGAATGGTAGATTAATACGAGATTTTAAAAATAAATCTCGTATTTAATTTAACATTCGTAGTATGAATATACGAGATTTATTTTTCAATTCGTTCGTATATAAGTTGATATACGAATGCACTACACATGCGCAGTGTGCATCAAAATTCGCACATGCGCATTGTTCTGCAATTTGAAGCGAGCGAGGCATCCATCTTGTTTTTCATCGGCTCGTTGTATTTTCGGTAGGTTTTTAGTCATCTAGGTTAGAAATTTGTTTGCAACTAACTATTTTTTATATAAACTTGGCATTAGACACACATAATTTATACATTTTCTGAATAAAGCCATGTTTCTCGTGTATTTGTTTATTTCGTTCTCGTTCGTGTTTAATTGTTTCTGCAAGCGCAATCTGAAACAATGATTTTAATTACGAGACACGTGATAATTAATAAAAATGAATTTATTTCATTTTTATTAATTTATTTCATGTTCGTATTAAAATCTCGTTCGTGAAAGCGCAAACCGTCTATTATTAAATTTAATTTCCACGGGTTTTAATTGTTAATTACACACTAACGCATTTAATCACTTGACGTTATTGTACAGACTTATTTATATTTATTTTATTGTTTGGTCCCACATACGCATCGCCGTTAGAATGTATCATATTACCACTTACATCGATAAAGAAATAAGAAAACAAAAACGATTATTATTAGCAATCCTGCGGAATCAATTATTTATGCAACAACTGATTTTACTGCTTATAAAATCATAATCAAAAGTTTTTAGTTTTTTTTAATTTGTTGATTTTCCAATTGCTCAAAACTGTTTCAACTTTCATGCCTAAGTTAGTTCTCTACCACTACGATTGAATATACGGCGCAAACTGAAACTGAAAATTTTCAGTTTATTTTCGGTTTATCTGTGCATGATATACAGTGAACCCTCTCTAGACGGGACATACTGTAGACGGGCCAGCCCTGTACACGGAACACATTCCTGGACCCAAATCGCTTCAATCATTTTTAATGCTAAATACACCCTGTACATGGGCCAGCCCTGTCTACGGGACATCGGACACTAGATCCCAGTCCCGTGTATGCAAATACCGGCTCTCTAGACGGGCCAAGATCCACTGATTGGTAAAAAAAATAATTACTTTTACACTTTTTCTATTTTTTTTTTTGATAAAATTAATGAAAAAAGTGAAAAAGTAATGATTTTTGTGGGTGACGTTCTGAAGGCGGGACAAAAGCCAAGTGTCCCGTCTACAGGACGTCACCCACAAAAATCATTTATTTTATTTTTTTGAAAAAATTCTGTAGACAGGGGACACAAGGCCGGACATTCTGTAGACGGGACGCTTTTTTGCTTTTTTCCGGATCCGACAGTGTCCCGTCTAGAGAGGGTTCACTGTATTAATTTTTCGAAAAAAAAAGAAATAACAATTAATGTCACAAACTTTTCAAAAGCTGAAAACAGCTAAACTAAAAATAAACTTTTTAGTTTAGCAGTGAAATTTTTCAGTTTTCAGTGTAAGTCGTATTTTCAGTAGTTCTGGCCACTGGGAATTCTAGGCTTTATGCAGTAGCCCATGCACTCGAAACTCTTTATTTGGAGTTAAATGGCAATTTATTGAGTTCACATTCATTTTGCGTTCATTTAATGAACAAAACTCACATGTATTTTTGGTAATGTTAATCTGTGTTGATATTGGTGGGTTTGGTTGTGATATTTCATTGCTGCTTTGATGTGTTGAAGGCGCTTGCGGTGACTCTTTTCCTAGAAAAAAAAAAAAACTGAAATTTAGAATCTTAGATAAGGATGAGTTTTTTCGAGTGCAATAGTGAAGAATAAGTGACTTTACTACAAACATTCGTATAACCCAGAACCTTCTTCCGACGAAAACGTTCTGAACGGACACGCAGACGTGTCCAGCCAGGCAGACTCACTCTTGCGTATAGTTTACCTTCATCCGTATTATTCAATCTTCTGTTGCCACTATTCACATGTTCATCCAGTTCCCGATCTATAACAATAACAAATATTTATTGCTATTTATATCGAACACTTATGTATTACTGTAAATTACTTTGTAAACTAAAATAAATGGCAAGCAATAGGCACAATATATGTACCCACGAAACAAGAACATGTCTAAACAACATTCAGAAAATATTTTTTATAAACATCTGAAATGTTGATTCAATATAAGAATGTCTTTTTTTATTAACATTTTTTCAACATTCAAACATAACATTAAACATGAATGTTGCGTATCAACAACCGATATTTCCACTGTTTGATTGTTGTATCAAAATATTGATACAACATCTAATGAACACATTCGTTTAATGTTAAATTAACATCTTGTTATGTTTGAATGTTGAAAAAATGTTGATAAAAAAAGACATTCTTATATTAAATCTACATTTAAGATGTTCGTAAATGTTTGTTTCTGAATGTTTAGACATTTTCTTGTTTCGTCGGTAGATAGTAGATATATGTTTCTTACCTGTTAGTGGCACTGTTTCTAATAAATTAGAAGCTGTAAATAAATAAATAAAAAAATTACTAAATTATCTATTCTTATTTCGTTACATCTAAAATGTACCGTTCTTTTCTACCTTCCTCTTCATCTTACGATCTCTTTGCCTTTTCCAGCAAAACACGCCTACGCCTACGACTGCTGTTGTAAGTAATATAGGTATCGTAACTAGTACATACAAGGATACTTCTGCTGGTACTTGTATTGGTTCACTTGTATTTGCTATTATGTTTGTGTCAAAATCGTCATGCAAAGTTGAGTTAATTAAATCCGTTTCTGAATTATTTTCTTTTTCACTTGCTTTTAAAACAACCGTTGTTGTCATTACTGGTGATAAAGTCGAAGAAAAATAGTCAGAAACATCTTTAATGACGACGACTTCGCACCATGTGGCTGATTGAACATCGACGCATACGAGAACTTTGTGTCTTAGGAAATCAGAACACGGTTTCAGCAAAGCTAAAACGACAAATTTTTGAAGCACTACACTTTTTTCTCGCGTTATTTCACCTCCCTTTTGATCCAAAACTGCAATTGAAACTTCATTTCGAACAATTCTAGCATCGAAATTAATTGTTAAATAAACATCTTTAACCGTACAACGTACTCTTTCAAACAGCGGAATGAAATGCGGATTGTATTCGATATTTCCGTTTATACAAGAATAATAAAACTCGGCAACATCGGTGGAAAACGTGACCGTACTAGCATCAACTTTTATCCCAAGCAACGGATCATCATCCGGTACTGCCGCCTTTATACGAAGTCCTTTCATCGAAATATTTAAACCATACTCATTGCCATTACATACGGCATCAGTTAAGGGTTGCAAAGATATTGTTTTATTCACTATGGCGTCTTCATTGCCAGATTGATACCAACAATATTTTTCGACGTTAACTTCCTTTTCTTCATTAAAGGTTTGAGGGTATTTGGTTTTGAATATTTTATGCGGTTCATCTTTCGACCAGAAATACCATCCAGGTTGATTGGCAATAGGGTAATCGGTTTCTCTCATGCAGTTAATCCGAAATTCTTCGTTCTTGACGACCAGTGATGAGTATTTAATTGGCACCAAAATATTTTCATTGTGTCCATTCAGTTCGAGTATGTTCAATTTTTTGGGATTTTTTAAGTGTACGAGTTTGTAGTCGCGAATTGGTGAGAATATGAATCTACATATTCCGTATGCTCGGCATCGGTTTCCGTTAATATTCAGATGTTTACTCGATACTAGACAACACACATGATTTTCGTTGCAATCGTTATTTTTTCCATGGTTATAAGTTTTATTCTTTGCCTTAGCCTCATCACAGTCACAAATGCAGAAAGAAACTTGTAATTGAACAGGATGGCCACATTGCAAAGCTTTTGAAATTTCATATTGTTGTAAGGCACCTTCAATTGTGATGTGTGCTTCTTTAGTCCCAATTACTAGTATATTTGTAAGAAATAAAAGTATCTAAAAAAATAAAAATAAAAATAAATCTTACTTGGCTTTCTTCGTTTAGTTATCACAAGTGCTACCCACGAAACAAGAAAATGTCTAAACAACATTCAGAAAATATAAGAATGTCTTTTCTTATCAACATTTTTTCAACATTCAAACATAACTAAATGTTGATTTAAAATTAAACGAATATTGCATATCAACAACCGATAATTCCACTGTGGAAATATCGGTTGTTGATATGTCAGGCTAGGTTCCCACACAACAAAAATCGCGCGATTTCGTTTTGCGTTTTGCCTCAAAATCGCGCTATTTTTAAAATTTTAAAATTTTTCTAGGTTTCCAAATGCAGCAAAAACACAGAAAAACATAGAAAAAATTTAAATTTTTAAAATAGCACGATTTTGAGGCAAAACGCAAAACGGAATCACGCGTTTTTTTGTGTGTGGGAACCTAGGCTCACATTCGTTTAATGTAAAATCAATATTGTTTAATGTTATGTTTGAAAAAAGACATTCTTACATATATTGAATTAACATTTGAGATGTTTATAAAAAATATTTTCTGAATGTTGTTTAATGTTTAGAAATGTTCTTGTTTCGTGGGTAGGGAGTTTAACAAAGCAGGCCCAAACAATGAATTTTTCTACATTGACAAAATCACAAAAGCATCGCAGAAATTAGGATCTGAGTGGTTTATTGTGACCAACGGGCGATGCGAAAAAGTGATATGAAAAGGTGAGAGACAAAAGCGAGACCAAATCGAGAATTTGGACAATTGTTACCAGTTATGACGTAAATTCTATGTATTTAACATGAGGAATACCAACTGTGACATCAGAAACAGCGGCCAACACAGTCCCTCATCAAGCTCAAATAAGCTGTTCAAGAAACAAAAGAATTTTTTTTTTATAAATTATTTAGGGTATTTTACGAGATGGAGAAAATTATTCAGCTGTAAAATATCTGATGTTGTAAACCCGTTAAACCAAATCCAGATCGCATTTCCAAGCTATTTTACCGCCATCCCTTCGTGAATCAGTGCAGAAATTGAATGTTTATATATAGCTTACCATACCTCTAATGTTGGCTTCAACATGGCTTGGGAGCCCCATGTGGTGATCAATGGAGTGGTCCAATTTCAATTTCCAGTCCTCTTTACCTAGTACGATGAGGCATTAGAAAAGTGAGAGCACTCCATGGCTCCATGTTTTGAACCAAGCCCTTCAACATATTGCTGAGAAAAGCAAGCGGTAGATCCCGGAACTAAAAATAAAAAATTGAGGTAGTTTGAAATTGAACCGGTTCGTCTGGATCGCCCTAACTGTAAAGTAATCGGGCGAACCAGCCGAACCAGCTTAAAAATAATAAATTCGCTTTGGATGTCGAGTATTATAAAAGCAATCCGAAAATAAAACGCTATTGCTTCTACGTAACATTGGTTATTCTCGAACTCCCCTCGGTCCGCATCCTGCAACCCCCCACACAATCGCATACGATTTGATTATCTTTTGTTGATAGCTGGTCATGTGATGAAATTTTCCATTGTCGTCGTCATCGTGCTATTATCTGCTACGTCCATGTTCTTTTTTTTATGTCAAACTATACTAAATATTATTTAAACAGCAATTGTTTATTATTTCCACATTTCCTACACAAGTATTACTGGTTCAATATTCCCCATTAACTAACGCATGTATTTGTGGACTCTATAAACTCTTAAAGCAACCATACCAAACGTTATCTTGTAAATGACCTTGCTGTATCTACAACGGCTTATAACTCTTTAAAGGTATGAAATATATGTAGTTTGAAATCTTAAAAAAGTTTACTGATATTGAAAAAAAAAAAATAAAACTCCAAAATAAAAAATACAGCCACACATTTCATTGTTGTATCTTGTATCCCGAGTAATCCTAGGTTGAGTTTGAAAAATATTTTAATAAAACTCCGTAAATCCCAACCAATAACAAACATATTTTGCAATCACATCAAGCGTACTAACAGAGTACAATACTACAATTAACAATTTCAGCTTGGCTGTAAATAATGACATGACTACCAATTAATTGAAAAAAGGTTATCTTACACAATTCAGTACAATGAACAACTTTTATTTACCTAATGATAACAAATTCGTGTTTAGCGTTTTAAAATTTTTTTAAAATAAAATAAAATATTTTTTCTTTTTCTTTTTATTTTCCTAATTAGATCTAACATTATTACTACTAATAAACAACCACCTATTACCAGAACTATCTTTTCTAGTGATAGTTCTAGTGATGGTTCTATAAATAGAGCTTCCTGGAATCTTGTGTCTTTGGTCGTATTTTCGCCCAAATCATGGTGATGCAGAGTTACGTTAATCAAATCACTTACTGCTTCTGTTGTCTTATTTTTCAAAATCTCAGTTGCTGTCGTTAATCTCATTGCAGTATCTATTTCCTTTTCTTTCAATATATCAGGTGTTGTCATTGATGAAATCGGAAAGAAAAATTTATGATATTCTTGCAATTCAGATTCCGAAGCATTACTAACGACGAATATTTCACACCAGTTAGTTGACTGATTTTCCTCACTGCATACGAGTACTTCGTTTCGCCCGAAATTTGAATAATTCTTGCATAAAAGCAGAAATTTTTCTAAAACTACAGTTGTTTCAGGCATGATTTCTTGCCCACTTAGATCCCAAACTGCAACTGCGACTTTACTTTCAACTCGTTCGACATCCAAATTAATTTTTAGATAAACATCTTCGTCAATACGATGAACACCCTCGACCAATGAAATAAAATGTGGATCATATTCGACCTTTTCATTTTTACAGTCATCAGAAAATTCGACCACTTCGTCGAAAAAATTGACTTTTCTCGCTTCAACCTTAATCCCGCGCAATGCATCGTCGTCCGGTACTGATCCTATTGGGTAAAGGCCCTTTACCGATCCAAATTTCAAACCGGATTCATTGCCGTTACATACTTCATTCGTTAATGGATCCAGCGAGATGATTTTATTCACAACGGCTTTTTTATTTCCCAATTGAAACCAACAATTCTTATCAAAGTTAACTTCTTTTCTTCTGTTGGTTTGTCGGTTTTTACTTTTAAATAACACATTGGGTTCATTGTTAAGCCAGAAATACCAGCCAGGTTGATTGGCAGTTTCGTTCAGGCAATTAATTTTCATTTTCATCTTATTAACGACGAGTGATGAGTATTTTGATGGCACCAAGATGTTTTCATCGCTTCCATTCAGCTTGATTACGTTGAAGTTTTTGGGTTTCGTCAACAGTGCATGGTTGTATGTGTGAATTAATGTCAATCGGAGTAAACATATTCCATAAGCTTCGCAGTCGTCGCCATTTATTTCTAGGTGGTTGGTCTTGCTTGGTACGGGAAAACAGAAATGAGATGATCCCTTGCACAGAATCTCATTATATCTGGGATGTTCATAATATTTCCGGTCTGCCGTATCCTTATGGCAATCGCAAGTGCAGTGCATGACATAAAACTGAACAGGGTGGCCACATTTGAAAGATTTGGACATTTTATATCGTTGTAGTGCACCTTCAATTTTAATATCCGGTCTTCCATTTCCCGTTACTAATATCCAGTTACAAGCCAGCAATAACTAAACGAAAAAATATAAATGTAAAAATAAACATATCTAGTATGTGATGACTCACTTAATTCCAATCAAAGCAGGACAAAAACAATAATATTTACCGCAACTACGGGCTCAGATTTGACCATTGTGTTTTAAAAGTTCAAGTTGGGATCAATCTGAAGATAAATTTTTAAATGCGATGTATTTTTATGTTGTTTATCTGTGACGTTTACAATGATGTCATCATTTTATCAAGTAAAATGTAAAAAAATGGAAAAAAAATAGAATCACTTGGTTACTCAAGTTGGTTACATCATATCATTGGAATTACTCTATTTTCTACTTTTTTACTTGACAAATGTTGACTCATTTTTTTAGAAAAAATTAATGGAAAATTTTAAAATTACCTTTATGACACTCCAATCCAAGAATTTAATTTAAACACTTTTCACGAATCGTATTAAAGCAGTAGGTAGCGCTAACCCAAAGACGAACAGATGAAAACAATCAAAACTCAGTACAGATTAAATTAATTAATCAGACAAGTCTCATCGCCTATATTTAAAAAAGTTTTAACAAGTAATTTATATCTTGCGTAATAAAATTAAACTTCAAATTTCAATTTCAAACATACCGTAGTCTTAGGTAAAGTGGCCGTACCTTTAAAATTCACAGATTGATTGGAAATAATCAAGTGGCAATTGTGAAATGCGTTTACAAAGCAAATTCTGTCCCAACTCGCTTCACAAAAAGAGATTTGCTTTGTAAACACATTCGTTGCATCACCTCACCCGGTGTGGTGCAACGAATTTATCAAATAAAATTATTATTATTATCGTGTATGCCTGGCCACAATGTATGTAATCTGTGTCTGGCTGTATAACGCTGTTAGAGGGCGCCACAATCATTTTTAGTATATTTTTTAAACATTTTTAATATTCATAGATGGCTGTGCAAGCTGTGTTTTTGGCTTATTTTATCATCATGGCATTTTATCATCATGTCACTTCATCATCATACCACCTCATTTCATCATCATGTCATTATAGAGGGCGATAGCCCTCGCCAAGTAAGACACTTGGCTTGACTATCTTTTCCAGTGGCATTAGGGTTAGCGATTGGCTCGAGTGATCTTGGCAACCGTAAGGCGTAGAAGATTTTTTAAAAAGCTGACAGCATTGGGTCGTTATGAACTAAGGTCTTTTTGAGGTTTATTTTTTAGCTGGCCACTACTTGGGCAAGAAATAAACATTTTAAGTTTTATGCAAACAATTCATTCATTGTTCAAAACGACTCTTATTTGTTGGCAATTGTTCACCAAATTATTATTTATTGTTGGCTTGCATGATGACACTTCTTATTATTAGTATTCTTATACTGTATACTAGTAGTAGTAATCTTTCTATGTTGAATGAACCGCCCTCTATAATCATTTTGTTTGTAATTTTATTCATAAATTCATAAAATAAATAAATAAACAAGTGAAGTTTATTTTAAAACATTTAAATGTCCCAAGCAGCACACTTCCAGCAGAAACAAGTCAGGTAATAAGTCAAAGCAAGTAAATTTAATCTAGTGGCGACAATATAATTCCCAAAAAATATATATCTAAAAAACCAAAAGTATAATTGTAATTGTAATTGTAATTGTAATTAGTAAAAAAAACAAAATGTAATTCCAAAAAAAATTTCAAAAAAAAATATATAATTTTGAGAAAAATATTCAGTCCAAAACAATCAACAAAAAAACCAACAAAACAAAATACAGTAATTAAACTACAATTTTCTTATTAACACTCCAAAACTTTTCAAACACCAGAAATCCCACTGCCGTCACTCGTGCCACCGCCGCCACCCTTGCCTCCATTGTCAACCTTGCCACCGCTTGCACGCCCTGCACTGCACTGCTACTGCCCGGACCACTACGCCCATCAGACTGCGCTGCCACCACCCCAGCCCCCACTTCCGCTGCTTTAATACCTTGACAAACCAACAATCAACAAACTCAAGTAAACTAAAAAAAAAACATATTTTAAATCTACACAAAAATCATGCTTACTCACCAAGCCAATCGAAATTCGGATACAAAAACAAAAAGAGAACAGATCATCCCAAAGACAGCCCAGCTGCAGGACCCGCCAAGTAAGCTGGCCATCCAAGGTGGTCAGATCAAAAAAACACCACCAAGTAAGCAGCAAGACAAAACCGAGTCCACACCTTACTTGGCCCTTGCCTTGCCACACAAACAAAAAACACAACAAAAGCACCAACCCAAACCACTCACCAACCAGTAGCACCCTGAACACATCCCAACACCACCCACAAAACAAAACACTAATTAATAACATCACCAAAAAAACTAAAACACCCAACCACCCTACACACCAACAACAAACACCCACGGCACGAAAAAACCAGATCCACACACACCACCAAACGACAACCAACCAGAGCCCTACTGAAAACATACAGCAACATGAGCAAACAACAACAAAAAACCAAAAACAAAACTAACATAACAGCAAACACCAACAACACATGCTCAGTCACATACATCCAAAAGCAAGACCCAGACGACGACATCCGTCCCCGTCCCCCAGTTAGAAGAACACTTATAAATAACAACACCAAAAAAACAAAACACAAACAACAGACATCAAACAAAACACAAGCACACATACCCCCGCATGCCCATCCGACACATCCGCACACCTGCACAAACCACAAACCAACAACAAACATCCACACACCCACACCACCAAACAAACAACCAAACCTCCACCCTATATACACACAAACACACAACAACACCGAATAACAACTGCAACAAGAAAAAACAACACCCAAACAACAAAACTAACAAAAGGCAAGAGCTCAGTAAGGTGTGGACACGGTTTTGTCTTGCTGCTTACTTGGTGGTATTTTTTGATCTGACCAGAGCTTACTTGGCGGGTCCTGCAGCTGGGCTGTCCTTGGGATGATTTCATCATCGTGTCATTTCAGTTCATCATAACATCTCTTTTCAGTTCATCATAACATCTCATTTCATCATCGTGTCATTTCAGTTCATCATCATGTCATTTCATCATCATACCATCTCATTTCATCATCATGTCATTTCATCATCGTGTCATTTCAGTTCATCATAACATCTCATTTCATCATCGTGTCATTTCAGTTCATCATCATGTCATTTCATCATCGTGTCATCTCATTTCATCATAACATCTCATTTCATCATAACATCTCATTTCATCATCGTGTCATTTCAGTTCATCATTGTGTTATTTCATCTGTAAGTTCAGTTGGTATTCATTTTCAGTGTTTTCAGCCCGTCAACCAAATATCGTCGTCACCGCAACTAATAAGTACCCTGCGGAAGAAATCCAACCCAATAAATCAAATATTCAAAACAAACAAAAATCATGTTATAAATCTTGATAATCAAATATCTCAACTTGCCCTAACTACTTCCGGGAACCCCATGCCCTATGCCCCATTCCCCATGCACACACATACACATACACATACACACATGGGGTTCCCGAAAGTAGTTATAGGACAAGTTGAGATATTTGATTATCAAGATTTATAACATGATTTTTGTTTGTTTTGAATATTTGATTTATTGGGTTGGGTTTCTTCCGCAAAGTACTTGAAATAGGTGCGTTCAATTTGATTTAGAAAAATTGACTTAAACTCATTATATGTGACGTTTTGGACGTCATAGTTATGACTTGCTTAAGGTAATTAATCTCACTTAAGTTGCGTTCAATATTGCCTAAATAAAATTCTTAAGTGTGTGGTTGACTTAAAATGGCAGGATATGATGTATTTGACTTAGTCATATTCATCTAAAACCTCCTACTTCAGACATCTTTATTTAAGTTACCCAATTCGTTTCTTAAGTAAAGATGTCTAAAGTAGGAGGTTTTAAATGAATATGACTATAAGTCAAATACATCACATCACAAATAGAACAAAGTATTCTTGAAATGCAATAATTCTTGTTCGTTATTGTTTGTTTATAAAACAAAAGAAAAA
>JH431915.1:55085-67948 GCA_000239455.1 Strigamia maritima | reverse complement strand
CTTTATCAGATTAAGATGTACTTCTGAGTTCCGCTGCCTGCTGCCGTAGTCGAAAGACTGGACTGTTCACATCTCCAACTGGAATAATTGGAATATATACGTCAGCGGTTCTCAATCTTTTTTCAATTTGTACCTTTGACAAAATTCTGAAAAACTAATGAAATCTAGATTCTTGGGATCTGAAAAAATGTTTCCAAGAATTAATAAAAAATAACCTATAAAAAGTCGTCCATTTACTAAGATTACAAATTTTCAATTCGTTTAATCATGGATTCACAGTTCACACATTTGAACACAATAGAATTGATATTTTCCATACATTTAGCACGGTGTTTGAGTTGTGTTGTTAATTAGGAGCGATACTTAAACCACTGAAAACAAATTAAGAAAATCTATGTATAATTTTGAAACAACAGTTTTTTATATGTGCATTTCTTTCAATATTTAACAAATTCTACTTTCAAATCACTCCACGATCTTTACTCATTGCGTTTGCAGTAAATAAATATCTCATTTTAATCAAATAAAAATTACATGTCATCAAAGAACTTACTCCATCTTCATCGTAGTGCTGGTAAAATAGGCCTCCATCACTCCATTTACTAAAATCAAAAAAAAATATAATGAATAATTTTACGGAAAAAAGATTAAAAATAAAAATTGAGAAATAAAAATTTCTTTGCTACCTGAGTCCTGGTCGCTGATACAAATGTTTCTCGGTTGGTTGATCCGACTGTCATTACGTAAACTAATCAGTTATTTGTAAGAGAAAAATTTGTAAATAAAAATTACCTATAAATTTTTATAATTCAAAATTAGGCTTAGTTGCACATAGAGCCCCCTATTGGTTCAGTTTTAAATTACACTTTCCAATGTTTAATACCAGGTGGCACCAAACATTAAGTAACGGCCTCGGTTTATGATGTTATATAAAAAATATCAACATCTGTTGATTATTACTTGCATAAAATAATTTTAAAACCAGCTAAAATAAATAAAAATCGCACCTTGAGCTTCAATTTTTAACAATTCCATGAATTACCATGTGACGTAAGTTAATCTTCCGAATGACGACAGCAACCATAGTCCAAACAGGATATCCAGACAACTCAGTTCCTAACTCCACACCGATAGCAGAAACTCGCCATGTATCCAACGCAACAATCCCTTCAATTTCGAATACAGCAACAACCGCAATCAACAATAGTATCGTAACGATAAATAAAATTCAAATTTTAGCCTCAAGTTCGTCCGACCAGTCCAAGGTCATCATGGCTTATTGGATTTGGTAAATAAACACCGACTATCATTACATAAAAAATATTTTTCTATTTTTACGTTTTTTTTTTTTTTTAGGTAATTGTCGAAGTTATCGCCAGTAAAATGTTATTAGTTTGGTGCATTTACTGGTCCGCAGTTCTCCAATCCACCGTTATATCCACTTCTTTCGGAGCAGTGTGTGCATTGATTCACATCGTCGTTGGAATCTTGGCCATAATCGGTGGCCGAGACAGTCTTCGCTATCGAAGCTGCATCATAGCATTATTAGTAATGTCTATCATCGGTTCGGCCATTTTTGTCAGCATCACATTGTCCCCGCTATTGATAACTTGGCAAAACGTGGACATGTGCCGCGATTGCGCATTCGTCGGCGATAAGTACGGATGCTCGGAGAGCTGCATCATTCCCAATCCTGCCATAGTGTTCGCTCCGTTTTTGGTTTTGATTTTAATATTGTGCATTGTGGGAATTATTCTTTCCAGCATATCATGTTGCCGTTTGTGTAGTTGTTGCGGTTGCTGTTACGGGGGTGACGCAAATACCCCTAATTTGGCGTTCCGAGTGTTCTCTTCGCCGCAAACTCCATATTATCATCTACGAGAAGATGATATTCAACGTACAATGCCACAGCACAATGCGTTCTATGTCCAACCCCAACAAAATGTTATCTGATTTAAATATTTAATAACCTAATTGATAAACTTAATATATTATTTCTATCGATTTCTATGTTAAAAAAATTACTTTTTGTAGTGCAAAAATAAATATATAAATAAAACAAAAGTTGTCTAATTAAAAAAACACGTTTTTAGTGTCTGTGTATTAATGCTGACTCAATTCAATTTAATTATTTTTATCTATATTACAACACAACCAGTTTATAATGTTTTAAAACTCGCAATTGTCATTGTCCACTCAGTTTTTTTATCCTTCATCCTTCAAATCCTGTGTTAGTTATTCCTTTCATCCCATTAGTTGGTTCACTAAAGTCTAAAATATTAGTCGACGCGTAATTTTTCTGGTTTTCATTGAGGATTGATTGCTTTGGTTTATGATTCAATACTAATTTCTCAAGTTTAAGAATAGGCAATTCAAATAAAAGACAGAACGGCACAGCCAACGTATATGATAAAATAAGAATTCCAAAATAAATAAAAATCTAAAAAAAATATATATATATATATACAATAATACAATAACTTCCAAAACAAAGTTTCATCGACATATCACTTACAAGTATCCAAATATCATAATAGAATGTACTCTGCCTCGATGTATAAAACATTATTAACATATTATAGTGTAAAATATAAGCGCAGTATGTTAATTTCCCTAGTGTAATGAACACTTTCCAAGACAATATTGAATTCACAGGTCCTATAAATAATAATATAATTTTATTTTTAGGTTAAATGTTTGTTGTAATTTTCCTTGATTACCTCCATAACCCCATTTACACGCTAAACTATCCAAGCAATGCCGGTTGCCCACGCTGTTCTCGACAATGCACTGTACAAACATCTTTCTATCATAGATGGAACAGTGCTATTAGAAATAAATGTGTAAAATCCAAATAGTACGCTAAGATTGCACACAGTGGCTGCTAGCCATCCAACCAATGCCACTTTCTGTCAAAGTAATACACATTTTTAATCACTAATACTTGGTTCCCACTTGGTAGAAATTCCGACAGAAAATTTTCTGCTGCAGAAAATTTTGAGTGTAGAAAGCAGCAGTGTTTACAAATTGCCTTCCTTAGCTGGCATCCATTTTTCTTCATAAATTCTACTTTTCTGAACTAACTTTTTGCCCACTTTTCAGTCCATAGGTGGGAAACCAACGACAGAAAAACATACTTTACTGCAGCAGAAAATTTTCTGTCTGAGTTTCTGCCAAGTAGAAAACTAGCATAAATAGTAAAAAAAAAAATAAAAAATTCCAAATAACCTTGTTCAGAAAAACTGGCGTCTCATTTATTTTGGAAATCCTTGGATAATAGGAATCCTGTAATAATTCCTATCACATACGGCCCATCTCTAGCATATGCTTGCATGTACACCTTCTGTGAGTATTCGTTTTGTTTTTGTGAGGAACTAAAGAAACAAAAACCAACCAAAATATCTGATATTATCAATCTCAAACTGCTAGATTAGGTCTTTTAACACGAAAAAACACTTACTCGGCTTCAAAAAGTATTGCAGTTGCAGGAAGATCATAAAAGTAAGTAACTAATGCATCCGCAAGTGTACAGCCAAGAACTACGATAGCAGCAATTGCTCCTCCTATGTAGTATGTATTTATTTCTGGAAAATTCAATAGCCAATATTCATCAAAGGAATTAATTAATGCAGCCCTGCAAAACATCAAGCATAGACGAGAAGTCGTCGCATTCTTGCTTTGCACTGCATAACGTTTCCGAAAAACAAACTTACTTGTACAAAGGATATAAAATTACTGGAGCAAAAATGTATAGCTGTATATCTGTATATCTGTAGCTAGAAACCAGCAATGTGGTTCGCACTAAAATACAAAATACATTTTTATCAGTTTCACCATAATTATGCTACAATCACACATTATAAGCACCATTGTTGGTTGTCGAAATATGTTTGACACATATAACAAATTTAACCATCAATTATCTTTGCAGTTTCGTGACATTTGTACAACATCGGGCCAACGTGGTCCTGAACCAAAGAATGGTAATAAACCAGCAACAATGCCAATTATAATTGCATAAACAGGAGTGATTCTAGCCCGAAAAAAAAAAAAAAATACAAAAGTAACGTGAAACAAAGCAAATAAAAACATAATTATTACCTTACATATCTATGAAGGTAGTACTCAACAAAGCTAAATTCTTTTGTTTTTGTAATTTTTTTGAAGAAAACATAAGACACAAGTAAACCACTAAAAAAGCCACAACTTATTGGGTTAACGTTGCCTATAGGTGGCAGAAATGTATATTTCATTACCTCATGCAGTAAAAAGTATCAACAGCAATATTTCCATTCAATATGATCTGAGCTAGAAAACTGTTTTTTAAATTCAACACCTCAAAAAGATTATCTGTTTTGTAAATATAGAAATTAAAGTTTAAGTAATGATACTTGATTAAGCCTACTCACTCCAACTTTGAACCAAAGAAGTACTGAATGTATGTAATAAGATAATCCAAGCCATACTGAGAAATCTCAGTCCATGCAAAGATCCAATTCCTCCTCTTTGGTCTGTTGAAAACAATACACTGCCATTTGCAAACGCAGAAAAGGAAATCAACCCTGATCTACATACTGTAAACAACAATAAATGTCATATATAGCCACAACACAACCCACAATTAGTCCTTCAAACGTCTAACTTACAATTTTTACAGTTGTATAATGTCACTTCATAGTCATCTGTTGAATTCTCTTCAGTATGACCCAGAAACCTAGGAACTACTTCCCAAAGAGTTCCCAGAATGTTCCCAGCAATATTGCAAATGCTGTCAGTATTATACTAAACAATATTCACATGAATGTTAAACAGGACACCAGCATTAATAATTTGTAAAATATTACATAATCGCTATAGCTGATGAATCTAAATACTCTGGTGACGAATTTTGGCATGTAATAGATGTAACTAGTGCACTAGGAGCTAGATCTAATATTATTCAAATTTAGAATGAGTATTCAAAGGATATAAAAAAAAGA
Organism: Strigamia maritima; assembly: GCA_000239455.1. Taxonomy (NCBI): domain Eukaryota; kingdom Metazoa; phylum Arthropoda; class Chilopoda; order Geophilomorpha; family Linotaeniidae; genus Strigamia; species Strigamia maritima. Next base: position 62,969 of record JH431915.1, on the reverse strand, counting down.
TTCACTTACAAGCATACAGAAAATTGCTTATTTCTTGGGCTGAACATACTGCTGGTAAACAAATTCCAATACTAACAGCAGAGTTTGATAAAAATTGTACTACGTTTATTTGTTTCTGAAAATGGCGTCGGCTCGGACGAAGGAAAAGCCAAAAGGTGGTGCGGTTCAACCGCTTTCAGCTAATGGAAGACTGATACATTATTATTTATTAATAATTATTTTTTGTAATTTAAAATTTAATCTTTAATCACGACGAGCAAAACGTGACGGGGTTTAGTAAAACCTGATGTAAATATAGACATTTTTACTCCATGAAAAGATGTGAAAAATAAAATGACTAATATTAAAATAATTTCTTAGAAGCACGATTAATTAAAACATTTCTTTTTAGCAAATAAAGAATATATATATATATATATAAAGAAATATATTTTATGTCAAGTCTTATTTGTAGTTATCTGCTCCTTGCAATTGGTCATTCGGAACAACAAAAAAATGTAGAAAATGTAAAAAAAATCAATCAATCAATCAAACAAACAACCAAAGATAAAAAAAGTACATCTAATCGGACCAATCACAATTTACATTAAGCCGTCACCTGCATCAGAAGCGGAAATTATTCCCTGATCCAAAGTTCACTTTTTAAGTGCTAAAATCGAAATGCTAAAGTTGACACCTTGAAAATTCCATAAATTGCATTCATCGATGGATTGACAATTGGCGGTATAAGTAAAACGTGGAAAACCAATCTAAACCATCAGAGAAAGGCCGACCACCCAAATATTACTGAAGAATCTACATTAAAAAACATGTTTCGATAATAAATACAGTTTTCAAGTTGTTGTTTAATCGAATTCATACACATTTTTTGATTTTTACTTTACGCTAAGTTGCAACGGGAACAAAATGGCGTCATCTAAAACTGCTGGAAACACCTTCCTGCCAATAAGTTTTTAGTTTGCTATTTTCATTGTTCAAAGCCATAACATAAATGAAATACGATCACATCATGGCCATCAAAATTAATTAGCACATCTTCAACTACTTGTAGATTGAGAGATTTTCCTTCAACCATTACCTTTTTTAGATGTCAGTAGCAGAAAAACTAATTCTGCATGAAAAAAAAATAATAATAAAAAATCGAATCAAAGTTATTACACACACAATTTACTTGAGCTTAGTTGAAAGAATCAAGGTAGCATTCAAGGAACCCTTATCGGTACTCTTACTCCTTTGTTTATGTCTTCCCCTCTGGACATCACATGACCAAAACTATTGTTTATGTTTCCTCCTCTGATAGTCACATGTCCAAGAGGAGTGACCATGGAGGGGTGAAGGCAGGAATGCAAGGGGGTAACCCACATAGTAATTAGTTTCTTTACTCTAAAACTACTTTTATGCCTGATTTATTTTAGTAAATACTATTTTGACAAATCAACAGTATCTTATTAATTTGTCAAGAGACCATAATTATTTTAGTCTTTTTATGTGACTCAGGGTCACAACAAAATGTATTCCAATTATCCCTGCAGATATAGTACATTTTTTATTTTCTTTTTAAAAGACAGTGTCACAGACCAAATTACCATTTATGCATCCCCTAAGTGTTTTCCTATTGTTTGTTAATAAATGCATGTTAATTCCACACCTTTGTAATTTGTAGTGACTTTGTTGATCTTGTGTTTACTCCTGGCCAAGGTCACAGATGAGTGACTTGGTTTTTTAACCCCCTCCTCAGATGTTAGTTGTAGTTAGCTCTACTTTCTGAGTTATGCATACCAATTAGTTCCTGGTTGTGCTGTCATGCTCTGATTGGTTTCTCCCTTTTTGGACAACCAATCACAGGATTTTGATGTTTTCTCAGGAGCATTCTAGCTCAGGAGCAACACAACAACTTTAAACCTCGACCTTAACACATCAGGCTTTGATTAGCTATCATCAGAGGTGTTGTTTTGTCACCCTTTCACCCTTTGTGAATGTCATCCAGTTGAGTTTCCATGTTATTTTTTGTAAGCCTATCTGAATATTCTCCATGTATTTTATGGCTTTGGTAGACATTGTTCCCTGACCAGGTTAGAAAGTAGTAATGTCGGTTTCTCTTAAATTCCTTTAACACACCTGTGAACACAGTAATGTCAACTCAAGGTCACCCAGCTCTATAGTGTGGCAGCCATCTTGTCCAGTGTTGGGCTTACTTAACATTTGGCCCCTTTGGCTTTTGTTTAGTTATTTCTTTTATATCGGTTACTTTTAGATTACAACCTAAGCTTTCCTGAAATTAATTGTGTAACGCATAGGGTGTGACGCATTTAGAACTCCACCATTGTTCCAAACACATTTCAGGGCCACATTCGATCAGGGGCTCTCCCATTCTTACAGCTACGCGTCCTTCAAACGCGAAAATAACATCGATTCAGAAGCCGACGTGTTATACGTGGTGCCGAAATACAGTTTGTTTTAGGTTATTCTTTTCTTGAGAGGTACAGATAGCCATTTTGCAAGATAAGCTTGATTTCTTTAGTCTACATAGTCATTTGCATATTTGTTTTTTGTAATTCGGAAAAGCAAAGTTTTGAATTGGTCTTGTGTTCTATTGTTTATTTTTTCGCTTTGATATCCGCATTGTTATTGTGTAAAACTAGTCATTGTTTGAGCAGCTGTTTTAAGAAACTAAAGCGTTCTCTCCACACTATGTATAGGTATTTCTTTCGTTCATTTGATTCCGAGGCTGGAGATCCGGAGTCTAATTAAACATTGTTTTTACATAATTATTTTAGAATTTTTAGATTTTAAGGTAATTACATGATGTCTAGTCCAGTGTAAATAAAAAGAGATACTGGAGATTATGTAACAAAATTATTTACATATTATTTTAATTAAATATTCATTCATAAATTATAAACATTATTTTTACATATTTATATTGAAGTGTTTTAGTTATAACAAGTAAATAAAGGGTTATACTTTAGACAATATCACACAAATAATAAGATGCTAATAAGATGCTTTTTCAAAGCGTTTAGCCACACCGATGTGACATTCGTTGACGTAGGAAATTAAATAAATTAAGATTAATTACAAACATAATCAAATGAAAATATCGAACCTGTTTGGCAAATTTTAATGAATTTAACGTCTCCAAATAATTGTCTTCGCTCGGTGAGACATTGACGAACATTAACGTTTTCGCATTTCCGCCGAGATATGGACGAAGGAAAAAGGTCAATTTGCAGTCTCTATAGGGGACATGCGGTGCCTATCAGAAAAATAATAAAACATAAAACATAAAAATAAACATCAATCATAAATCATAAATAATCATAAATCATTAACCTTTTGTGCCAATGCCATAATGACTTTTCCTAAACAAGTCAGCGACAAGTTTATGTTTGTTGTTTCTTCTTGACGTTTACTATCGGAAGCCCTTTCCTATCCCGCCAGATCGACTAAATTGAGTGTTGCACTGCTGGACTTTTGAGTGTCTTGCTTTCTGTCCAATTTCTGGCCGATTTCTGCCCGATAAGTAAAGACGCATACATTATAGCCGTCAAGAACAGATTGCACTAATTGTGAAATTTCACTATAAACCGCATCCTGTGAAGATTGTGGACAGAAGACTTTATCGAATGTAAAATCGTGAGTCTGAAAAAAATAAAATTATACTTAAATATTTTTTCTTGTTTTTAAATTTTAAATTTACCAATTTTCTCCGCGATAAAGTCAGTGATATCGTTTCCATGCCGGGATCGTACAAAAGGCAAACTGGGCCATTTTCCGACTCCATTTTAGTTAGAGGTCTAACCCGACAAAACACACGTACGTTTCCTTTGCGGGAGACATCCCATCTCCCATCTTGAAGTTGATTATGCAAACCGCGACGAATAGACTCACTCGCTTGCAGTGAATCCTTCAAATGACAAACATGGGCTTCTCTTGACGTCACCTCTATTCGACAGCTATGTTTCAAACGTTGCTTGTAGTTTCCGGAAAAAATATTAATATTTCCCGTTCCTCCACAGGCATCTTTGCTGCATTTCACGGTTTTAGTAATTCTGAAAAATAAAAAAAACTCAAAACAATTCAAAAACTCTTACTTTGATTGAACGTATACGTATCCTCCGCATTTATATTCTCTCTGTCGATTCAATCCAACTTCGTAATATTCGGCGAGATGATGTCATCTCTCTTTGACTCTACGTCTTCCACTAATAAACATAAAAAAAATATTTAAAAAATTTATTATATTTATATATTATTTATATTATATTTATGATATTATATTTTAAAAAATTTACCAAATAAGTAATTGTCTTTATCGAGATGATCCCAACATCCTGAGTAAAACCATCTATCTTTGGTAACTTTATCATTGGTATCATGCAAATAACCCATATAAATTGGTCGGTCGCGCAGTAAAATCTGTTAATTTAAAATGTTAAGTTTAAAAACAATAAATAGAATAAAAACAATAAATTTGAAACTACTTCTCCAATTCCAGTGGAATCTGCTTCATCAATTTTTGCTTCAATACCAGACAATTTTCCGACGCTACCAATTCGATAATTATTTGGCGTATTAGAAAAAACTGGTCCTAAAAATATATTTTATTTTAATAAAAATAATGATTTTTAAATATTTTAAATAATTACCAGTAGTTTCACTTAATCCATAAGTTTCATTTATAATTAAATGAAAACTAAGAAAATTTTTCAGATCTTGAATAGGCATTGGAGCTCCAACATTAAGCAGAACCTTAGTCATATCCAATCCGAACTTCTTTTTCAGTTTGGAAAAGATCAACAGTTTGGGAATTTGGCGTTTTTCTTCTAAAAAATAGATTTTAGTAATTATGCTATTTAGTTTTATTTATGGTCTTCTTATTCATTTTTTTGCGAAGGATATGCGAGTGCCTGTTTTTGTGCCCAAACAAATAATGCTGAGGACATCGTTCTTATTTGATCCTCAAAGCAGTTCCAAACTAGAATGGTGCCTATGAACATTGTTGGCTTTACTTCTCTAATTAAGTTTAACACGTCAAGTGTCGCGAAGTAAACCGCTCCGGCCGAAATTATCGGCACGTAAAGTTCTAGCGCCTGTTATTCAAATATTTCTTACTTTAACAAATCCTTTAGCCGCTGTGCAAATGTCTTTCCAGTAATCTTCGTACGTCCATTTACACCATTCTCCATTCCTTAACGCAGCCAATGCAATGTGTTTGGAATAATTTTTTATTATTTCATCCAAACAAGTAACTATCGATCGTTTTTCCATGTTACTGATCGAAGTAACAGAATCGGTTACTTTTGTAGTTGTTATCGCGTCGGTTGGCGCAAAGTAATCGCGACCGAATTGATGATTTGGAGTAAAAGATGTTGGAAGTGTGTGTTGACCATGTCATCCGCACACGTCGCATGGACGTATCAAATAAAACTCACTGCTTGATGTGATACTACCTTGATCACTCTTGTTAGTAGACGGTTTGCGCTTTCACGAACGAGATTTAATTACGAGACACGAGATAATTAATAAATATGAAATAAATTCATTTTTATTAATTATCTCGTGTCTCGTAATTATTAAAATTGTTTCAGATTGCGCTTGCACAAACAATTGAATACGAACGATACGAAATAAACAAATGAACGAGAAACATGTCTTGCTCAAAGATGGTAACGTTCCAGTTCAAAATATGTGTGTCTAATGATATCTTTGTATAAAAAATAGTTAGTTGTAAACAAATTACTAACCTGGAATTACTAAAAACCTACTGAAAATACAACACGCCGCTGAAAAGCAAGATGGATGCCACGCTCGCTTCAAATTCCAGATCAATGCGCATGTGCGAAGTTTTGTTGCACACTGCGCATGTGCCGAGCATTCGTATTATCAACTTAAATACGAACGACTTGAAAAATAAATCTCGTTCATTCGTAATACGAATGTTAAATTAAATACGAGATTAATTTTTAAAATCTCGTATTTATATAACATTCGTAATTAAAAAAATTACGTTCGTGAAAGCGCAAACCGTCTAGTCTAAATTAAACTTAAACACACGTATCTACTTTCTTTTCTTTTACCAACAATCAACTTCTGCATTTTTTACATTGTTGTTGAATAAAAATAACAACAAAATCTCACTGTAAACAACATTTTGAGACGATTCTGGATCAAAGACTTTATCGAATGTAAATTCGTGGGTTTATTTTTTTCACCCACTTGAATGAATCAAATTAGTAGATAAATTTAAAAAAATTATTTTCTACTTTTGGGTGCAGCTGAAAGTGGGTAAGCTTAAAAACCGACCGGATTTGGACTGAAAAAAATTAAATTTTAAAATAAAATTTGTACTAAACTTTAAAAACTTTTACCTTATTTGAAGTCAGTGTTATCATTTTCATGTTGGGATCGGGGATCGATGAGCCGCAGCGAGCGAAGTTGATGCGTTGGTCTGCTTGGTTTCCGGCTGTTTGCCTTATTTAACCACGGTCGTTTTCTCCTAGCGGCGGAAATCCGAACTTCGAGTGTCGATCATAAAAATCTTATAAAATATTGAATAATTGATATATATTTTGTAAATTTCTTCACTAATCTCGAAAAATAAATTTCTTATCGTGTCATATTAAAACCCAAAAATGGCGAATTAATCCAATCCAAAACCCAAAAAATCGAATAAAAATGCTTTAAATCATTCTAAATCTGATATCAGTAGTCAAAAATACAATTAAACAATTAAAATCCGATAAAAATAAGAAATAAATTTGGTTTAGTCTTTTATCTATCGTAATGTTAAATAAAATTTATTATTTCTAACATTTTAAAGCTGATTTATTTGTTTATTTATTCATTTTCAATTTGAACTAATAAGAAAAACACTACATTGGTATACAATTACCTAATTCCAGTATAGTTGTAAACTGTGAAAATTGTGAGTCCATGGCCCCCATGGCCGATGAATTTGTCTAGTCTACTTGTGAGTCTCATCACAAGTAGACTAGACTTCCCATCGGAAACTCTTTATTTTGTTTTGTTTATTAAACCTTGCTATCAAATAAAAACAAACATAACCAAAAAACGTTTTTACTTCATAGAAACAAAGGAAATATACACCACTTATTCTTAATTCCCTAAAATCGAATGTCCACATCTGTCAGAATCAGAAGATAGACAAAGAAGCAAGGATAGATCCTCCGATCCAGACGGAATATTTGCGTTCTGGTAGCGCGATAATCTTGATCTTTATTGTGGATGGCGCCAGGGCTGTGATTTCTTTTCGGTCGGCGATGCCTGAGTACATGGTGATATCTCCAGACAACACGGTGTTTGCGTATAGATCCTTACGGATATCGACATCACATTTCATGATGGAATTGTAAAATAGTCATCGTATTTTCTTTCCTGCAGATGAGCGCCATCTACAGTCCGCGCCAAACAGTTTTTTCTTACATGCTATTAATGCAATTATATTAACCTAAGTAGTGATAATGCTAGTTGTTATCACCCACTCAAAATAAATTATAAAATCTAAAAGCTAAAAAGTTCAATTGGTAAGTTCAATCTGAAAAAACAATAAAGCTATTTTAAAAAATATATTTTGCTACCCATTGTTCCAATACTAAAACTTAACCATTCCATAAGCATGAAGACATTTATTTCTCTTCATTGTAGGTCAATCGGATGTATGTAGTGAGGATAATGGCACACAGCCAACAACTTTCTCTTTTCTTCTCAACACTGCATTACTCACTCTCACACAAAGTCTGATTCTTAAAAACGATAAAGTTAAATCACACAAAGAATAAAACTAGCTCCGTCCTCCATCACATCCTTACATAATACAACATTAATTAATTTTTACTTTTACTTTAGAAAAAAAAAAAAAAA
>JH431915.1:24595-44770 GCA_000239455.1 Strigamia maritima | reverse complement strand
ATCTTTAAAAAAAATAAAAAAAAAAAAAAAATCCAAAATTCAATTCCAACCATCAAAATAATGATTTCCTAGGTCAATTCCATACCCAATTTTCAAAACCTCACACAACAAACCTCAAATAACAATACCACCCAACACTTTAAAACAGGTGTTTATGTCAGCAGAATGAAAAATAGAAGAAGAGACCTCAATTGGAAACTCAATGAAATTGGATCAGATGTGAATTGGTCGCTTGGCTCACTGATTTCACGCTGCGTGACGTGTTGTCATAGCAAACAAAAAAAAATAAAAAATAAAAAAGAGAGTAAGAAAAGTGAGTGGGCTGCATTTGCATCTGTCAGGCCGCCAAGTGACAGTGGGGATTTTCTAATCAAGGCAGAAGCGAGCCCGAGAGGAGCCCGAGACGAGGGCCAACTGTCGAAGATGATTGCCCCATGGGATCAAGCGGGCGGCAATCGATGATACACGCACGTGAAAACGAGATTCGAGTGGCGAGAAATTCTTGCTATCGGAAACTTTTCGTCTACATCTGCCTCTATTTCAAAGATAACGTCTCGCCCTCCCTCGATCATTTTTTTTTTCTTTCTTTTTTTTCTTTTTTTATCGCGACAGAAATGACACAGAGCGTGAAATTATTCACGCGTGTCATCATACTTTTGACGTGTTATCTGAAAAGAATGGCAGAAATCTGATGATACGTAGTGTGGGAATAAAGGTATAAAGTGAAATCTTGTCTCGTTATTGTACACGGTAAACTAGCGAAGAATTTCAAATAAAAAACCGAATAAATGAGAAAGAAAAGTTTGTATAAAGTGTTTAAAAATTGATAGGTTTTTATGGTGATTGCCTACGCTTTGTTTTTTTTTTTTTAAATTAGTTGGTTTGTATTGGTTTTAGAAAAATTTCACATTTGTTTTGCATGTTTTTCTATTAAAAGCCAAATTTTTTTTTACTAAATTAAAAAAATAATGGTCATGTGACCAAAATTTTGGTCTATTTTAGTGCTTTAGTAATAATTCTCTAGTTACATTAAATTTATTTAATTTTCTTTTAATTTGTTTCAATTTTGGCAGAAAAAAATGTTTCTATTTGCTTAGATAAAAACAAATATCGATTTAATGTTTATATTATCTCACTTTTTATTTAAAATATTTGAAACTCATTTTTATAGTTTAAATAACATTTAAAAAAAAACATCTAAATTTTAAGTAAATAGACATTAATAGAATTTACATTAAAAAATTCACCCAACTAAAATATACATTCCATGATTATAAATTGAATTATCATTTATTTACTTGTCAAATAATTTATTTAACCTCAATATTGATTGGTTCCCATAGAAATACAAATCCAGTAGCAAAAAACTGACTCAAACGTCTCATACAATTACATCATCTATGCAAACTATGCCAAAAAAACAAAAAAAACAAGCACTATTAAAATTCTCTTTTGAATATTGATTAGATGCAAGTTCCGCATATGCAAACAGAAAAATAAAATATAAAGAAGCCAATTCCCTTAACCGATCAGGAAAAGAGAAAATCCAACCAAAAACAGCTAAAAGAAATATAAGAAGTACAGAAAAAAAGAAGCAGCAAGAGATTGAGTCCATCAACTGGAAGGAAACAAGTCATTCATGGTGCACCAAACACACACACGCACAACTAATAAAAGTGCTTCGACCAAAGCCATGGATGGACAGTAAATATTGGGATATGAGAGAAGCGAAACTAGTATCAACTACTGTCATTGCAATTCAAAACAAGACATAATTTAAAAAATAATACGTCACCCTTTGCATACGCCTGCCCCTTGGTGGTTTTCTCTCTAACGGCTGTTTCTCATCGAATATAAATCCGATTGTGTTGAAATTTGGCACAAAGCTCAGAAACAACATAATCTTGGTACCCTGTAAGATTCAGCATGTTTGGCCAAGTAGTTTTTACGATATAACAGTTTTAAGAAAATTTACCGATGGTGCCATCGTATGACAAAAAATTGAAACGTCACGCCATGTGCGCGTACAGTAAACGCGTACGATAAATTTGTTCACATTAGGTGCATTTAATTCCAAAGGGATAAACTATTTATCTCGATTCTTTTGATTCTCGCTAAGCGGAAATGACGATTTTTACGTCATTCTCCAACAATCAGTTTACCCATAAACCGTTTTTACATAAACCACATAGGGGATTGTTTATGCTGCTGAAATCTTGTTTATGGCAGCATTTTTGGCAGCCATTTTGGATTCAAGATTGATCGACTTTATTAAGAGATTTCAGTGCTTTTTTTATATATTTTATACTACATTACAACACTTTTAGTATACTTTAATGTATACTATTTTATAGTAACTTAAAATGTTAACTGAAAGGTGAAAACTACAACAATTTTTGATTAAGAACTAGTTCCGATCACGGAACTTGATCCTAGAACATTTAAGTTTGCAACTGCGCATGCACAGACTGAAATCTAATAACACGTTCAATGCTTAAAGCAGATTAAACTGATTCTCTATAATCAGATTTAATTATGCTTTTATAATCACTTTGGAATGGAACGCACCTATTGATGCCCACGATTTTGCCAAAGGAAAACCACATTTAATCTTGGGTTTATCGCTAACAGTAAGAAATTTTAATTGTCAAAATTAAATTGAATTAAATTTCAATCGCCATATACAATCATCATGCAAGCTCACTCAGCTAACTACAAGGGACAGGGGTCGGCTTGTATTACGTACTAGTATATAAATATTTTTGTTTTCTTTTCCTCTGTTTATGCTCTGGAAAATGTTCGCATGTCAATTAACAAACCCTTAAGTTTGATGGGAGTTTCGTTAATGATCACATGATTAATTAATCAATACAATTATTACACCGCTTTATCATATTTATATTCGTTTTTCATGTCCAATAGCTTTTTCACTGCAAAAGACTTTTTACCGTGCATTACAATTTAAGTTGCAATAAAAACGCTCTCTTAAACAAAAAAAATTTAACAACATTTTGAACAAATTAAAATCCACCAACTCGCACTAACTGTTTATTTTATGAGTTTGTCAACCTAGACCAACTGCCATTTAATTCCAAACATAAAAAAAATAGAGAATATTTATTAGACTGTCCATAAAGTTCATTTTTCAGTACCCCCAAAAGAAATATCTCTCTGCGACTAAGGACTTTCACTGTTACAAAATGTGAACTCAACCGAATCCCATCCCCTGCGCCATCTTTAACCATTTTGGCAGCAAAGAAATGCAATTTTCTCATATAACTACAAGTTCCAACAAACTATACAGTACATTATATCCGCAGGATATCCCGGAGATGTTGGTGAATATTTGTTGAAACTCGCAAATCCCCTTCATTCTACAATAAATCATTTAGTTCCAACACTTTGCCTACTTAATATTCACAAATACACTCAAATCGCACCTTCGTGACTTGAATTTAATTACTGACCTCTTCGATGAAACGATCAAAATGTTAAAACCAAGTAAACCAAATAAACAATTAGCATTTTTACTGGCAAAAATCCAAAAAAAAAATATAAAAAATAAAAAAAATCTAAAAGTTGTATAAAGTGTGATAAAGTCTTCTATTACAGCAGGTAATGCGCAGAAGAAACCCAAGGCTCGTTAATGAGTTTACTGGATCACTTTTCCCTCCCATCTCTTTGCACACAGGACCCCGGAGATGGTTAATGAAGTGAATAACCATCCGAGAGGTTTACGGGTCAAGTGATGTGTAATTACGTTTGAGGTTCTTCATCAAAGACTAAAATCTACAAAAGGGACTTACGAGGCGGGACATTTGTCGGTGTTGCAGGGTCTTGTTCGCGATGGAGGTTTCTTAGATAAGTCACAGAGTCTTTCGTCCACTTCCTCACCGGTTCTCTTGTTCTTACACACGGCTTTTATCCGTTGGGCACCTGTGAAGATAGAAAAATCAATGAAAAAAAAAATATTTAAACTGAGAAATGTTTCAATTTTGATGGTATCGCGTTGGAAAATCGATTTTTAATCATCAAAATTATAATAGAAAATGAAAATTTTAATTTTCTATTCTATTAAAGTTGAATTTTACCTCAAGCGAACTCGAAACTAAAACTCGAGAAAGCAAATTATATTTTTTTCCAAAAACAAAAATTGTTGTTTTCTTAAGTTTTACAGTACCATCTTCATTTTCTACTAAGTAAACAATAATCTGGTAATCAATTATTAACAGCAGTAACTGAAATTTGATTTTTTTTGAGTAAAAACTTATTACAACTCTTACGGTACTTATAAATAAAGAATTTATTTTTTATCATTCAATTGCTTTGTTTGTCATGACAAGAAGGTTTTCTTGATTGGTACTATTCCCCGAACTCTTTCTGACAACATTTTCCTCCCGGTGTCTGTATTTGTCTTTAGTTGCGGAAATAAGCCCCAGAAGATCAACAAAAGCAGTTTAATTCGACCCAATTCTACGATATGACCTTTGCAATGTTATCATTTGTTCGAAATATATCTTCTTTTTTTCTTCTTTTTTTTATTTACCAGAAAACAAGAAAAACAAATGGTATTAAGTTGTTTCGATGTATATAGTACAATAACAAACAACATAATCGGTTTTGTATTTCCAACTTCATCGCATCAATCAATTTATATCACTTAGAGTAATTGATTACACAAATAAAAAAGTAGACCTACACTTCTTCTTTAAAAGGAAATCTCAATCAGTTAAGAAAATAAACAAAAAACAAAAACGACCCACCAGAAGTTATTCCAAAGCGCACCACAACAAAAATTGAGAATATTTGATTATTTTGTACAAAATAAATGGAAAAAAAAAATCAATTCTGATATTAGGTGCGTACAATTCCAAAGTGATTATAAAAGCATAATTAAATCTGATTAAAGAGAATCAGTTTAATCTGGTTTAAGCATTGAACGTGTTATTAAGTTTCAGTTTGTGCATACTTAAATATTCTAGGGTCAAGTTCCTTGATCGGAACTAGTTCTTAATCCAAAATCCATGTCCGGATTGTTGTAGTTTTCTTCTTTCAGTTGACATTTTACGCTACTATAAAATAGTAGTATACATTAAAGTGTTGTAATGTAGTAAAAAATATAGAAAAAAAGCACTGAAATCTCTTAATAAAGTCGATCGAGATTCGAGTGCCATCTCGATCAATCTCGAATCCAAAATGGTTGCCAAGAATGCTGCCAAAAACAAGATTTCAGACAACCCTCAACGTGGTTTATGTTAAAGCGGTTTATGGGCAAACTGATTGTTTGAAAATGACGTAAAAAACATCATTTCCGCCTAGCGAGAATCAAAAAAATCAAGATAAACAGTTTATCACTTTGGAATTGAATGCACCTATGTATTTTGAAAGTGTAAGACGTTTCCCTAAAGATTAGAAAATGACATGCAAAAAATGCGCCACAGATGAAATTTGATTCCTTGCTGAAACTTAGAAACAGCTGAATCATTTCCCGGTCAAAACGTGATCATCAGAAAGTGATTTATCATCAAAATCACCATCCCAAACAAAAGTCAATAATATGTCTCTGAACATAGGCACTGATTTACCATTGGCCACATGTGATGTGGCAATGGTAGTGCCAAAAATGTGTTGTGTGCATTTTAAATTTAAATTTTTTAATTTCATTCATAAAAATGTTTTTTATGTTTAATTAATAATTACATCACACTTTGCTACATCACAAACCGCGACTTATCGGCAAGAAAACAGCGAAATTACTCCAACCCATAATTAAGATCAATAAAAGATAAGATCGCTTACCTCCTCCACAAGTCGCTGAACACGAGGACGTCGCCGTCTCTTCCCAGAAAAAATTAGGCTTAACACACGAGGAATCGTCACCTCCGCAGATACCGCACGCATCGACCTTCTTCGTGGACCCCAATTGCAAATCGCATCCAACAGGCTTTAAAACAAAAACAACATTACCGTATATACTCGCATATAAGTCGACCCGCGTATAAGTCGACCCGCGTATAAGTCGATCCGCGTATAAGTCGACCCCGACTTAAACGGGTCAAAAACCATTGACCCGCGTATAAGTCGAATTGGACGAAAAATACCAGGATTTGGTCCAAAAATCCTCGACTTTATACGCGAGCATATACGGTATTCCCAAATCACAACCGTTCAACGTTCAGGCCACCCTATAGATAGCCTATGGGGTGGCCTGCATGTTGAACGGACGTGATTTGTAAAATTCTATAAAAAAAAAAATCTTTGTTTCTTTGACCCGCGTATAAGTCAAATTTGGAAAAATAGGTTTAGATTTGGTCCAAAAATCCTCGACTTATACGCGAGTATATACGGTACTGTACTTAACATAAAAAAAAAATAAAAAAATCTTCGCTTCGCTTTACACATATTTTCAATCTTCAATTCCTTCTTACTTTTTCATCCTCTCCCACTCCATCTTATCTCAAAATGATGTATGGAACAATAGAACTCACTTTTTCATCCCCTTTTCTTTCTTTTTCCTCTTATTATAAGAGTTGGTTTAGTTGGCTGCAACGGCTTGTCTCTTGACGAGACAAAGGCAATTAATCATCGGCTTGTCGATAAGTTTGAAGTGGGTTCGTAAACCCGGTCCAAAGCCACGTGATCCATGACTTTTCATCTTTGCGTTCCATTAGTTTCCAATCACTAAAAAAAGGCTTTAGTACGGGGCAAGAGGCTTTCGCCTGCTGCCAAAATGCCTTCAAACTGTGCCAATCCACTTCATATTTCCTCTCTTTCTCTCTCTCGACGTGAGATTACACGCTGTGCACTCACCATTCTCCCAACTGACACGACTTGAAATGGCGCGTAAAACACCGTCTCCGCCCACCCCGTCGTTCACTTTTTGATAGGTCACTTAAACCTTTCGCAACAACAAATCTCACCTGGCATTTTCCATTGATGCACATATCTAAGGATCCGTCTCGACAGCGCGTTCCATCCAGCACTTTCGGGGCCAGTTGTGTCACTATACTTTGTCCTACCACTCGGCAGGAAAGGGCGCAGGGCTCTTGGGAATCGTAATGCGGTTCCCAGTCGTATAAGCGACCTTGGTACGGAATGTCATTGTATGATGAACACTGTTGGACCCTGAAATCTGTCGGCTCGGGACACGACTGTTATAAAAAGAATTTAAAAAAATTTAAAAAAATAAATAATTATTAAATATGCAAATTAAGGACAGATATTTTTTTTTTTATAAAAAAAAAATTTCATTTCACTTGAATACAATAGACAAATGCAAATCCAATTGGTAATAATGTTCATGGAGCGACCATTTGGTCTCTACCATTCATTCCCCCATGTACAACCGCAAATCTTAAAATTTTTCAACAAAAAAAAAAATATTAATGACAAAAATAATTATCATTACTGAACTAAATGTTGTAATTATGTTTCATTGGTGTTAAAAGCGATTTTCATGCAAATTCTTTCCGAAAATGAATCCTAGTAAACTTTGATTAGCGTCAATTTAAAAAGCTTTTAGAACAGTGCTCCAAATTTAAAGACACGTTATTATAAATTATAGTAACTTTGTCTATTATTATAAATCTCAATTACAAATTACAAATTAGAAATTAGAAATTACTCACCTGCATATTACAGATCATATATCGAATTCCTTCGCCTCGACATCCCTGTCTCGCATTACATCTTCGCAATTGATGCGCAGCTCCACCATCGCATGTCCTTGAACAAGTGGTCCACTCACTCCATGCTGACCACCCAGTTTCAATCTCCGCTCGTTTCTCATACTGAAATAAAATAAATTTAAAAAAAAAAAAAAAAAAAAAAATACAATTCGATCATCCAATTTAAATCAAAAGTCCATCAACCAACACCAGATATCGCACAAATTAAATTTAAAAAAAAAAAATCAAAAAAATTAAAAAAAAAACGACTCCATAACCATAAAATTAATTGCGACCATTTTATTTCCTTCCACCATTTTCCAACATCCATGAACTGAACTGCGCCCATTTTATGCCTCGCTTACTTAATTCCACCTTATCGAGTTTCCCCACAAAATGATCGTCCAGAGACAAGAGGAAAGTGATGCCGCTGCCATCGGTGCCCATCCCGAGCCCATCAGTAGTCTGGGGAACGATTCGCAAAAATCCACTAGAGACTCGTGATGATAAGAATTCGTGGAGCCATTACTAATTCGCACGCTCCTGTCCACAGTTCTGGTCACAGATCAGAGGTCATTGATATTTTTTGATGAATAGTTTTTATTGTCGCACTCGTTGCGTTATCTAAGCGTTTGCGTTACTGCTGGACGCTATCTCGATGTATTCTTGCTCCGTGCGCAATTATATAGCGTGATAGTTAAGATAAAAATCGACTTTTTATTGCATTACACAAGCAACAAAAATCACATCAGTTGCCGTTTTCGGCTCTTTTCTGTTCGGGCTGTAAAAATCAAGTTGAGAGTCGATAGGAAAATGTTAAGTGGTGCGTGCTAATTAACAAATGAAGGTTCGGATGAGTCGGGATGGAACATGTTGAGTTGAGTTGAGTTTTCTAAACGTAAACAATGTCATTGTTCATTGTTCTTTCATAAGTTTTCGTAATGGGTTGATGCTACTGAACTCTGTGTTTGAGAGAATTGTTTTCTCTGCATTAATTTCATGATAAATAAAGGATAAAAATCGATTTTTTCGGAAATGTCAATCGATTTTCATGCACATTTTACAGGTTGAAGGTGAAGAAAAATACACAAAGTATCAAATCGAATTTGGAAAATTCGGAAAATTATGTTGTGCTGCCCCTTGAGCTTTACTGCACATCACTATTAAATTTATCCACCGTTTTCGATCAGATTGTAAGTGATTTATGACACAATCACATAAGAATTACACCATTACAAGCAACTATCTTATACTTTTTTTTTTTTTTAAAAAAAAAAAAAAAAATTACTTTATAACACCCCAGATGACCAATTTCGGCTTAGTCACACATATCACAAACAAAAACAACAAAAAAATGTCATTGTATCGAGCTAAGCCCCTCCCCCACTATTTAATGCATGTAACTGTCTTGCAGTTTTGTCCACATTGTCATTGATGTTGAGGATTGATAAATTAATACTGCCAGTTCTTCGAGTATTGATCTCTTTCAGACTTTCACCCTCTTTGGACTATGATCCCCACTCAAGTGCTTCTTCTCTCTCTTTTTTGCCTCTCATCTATGTAGGTGGAAGATGTTCTTTTTTTTTTTTCTTTTTTCTTTCTTTTTTTCCACTAGTTTGATGATTAATGACATAGCTAACTTCACTTAGCTCAGATAAATAACGCTAATGTTTGCAAGTACCAGTAAACTTGCTTTTATCCCGGCTAAAAAGAGTATCTATGTGTGTGTTTTCTTTTTATCCCTCTTCAGATCAGCTAATTTGTTTTAATGACTTAACTATTGCATAGTGCTGCAAAAAGAAATTACTTTTCAGTATGGACGTCTCCTCAAGTTAAAAGCTCCAACTTGCAAACCCCTTATATCCTGAAGAAATAGCTTTTTTTTACGAGTGGCCCAAAGTACCCAAAAGCTAAAGTTTGAACATTGTAACGACCTTGTGTGTTTTATAACTTCCGACAGTCAAATAGTTTGCTCTTCACCTCCTTCTGAGACGACAAAATCGCCATCTTTTTGTAAAAAAAAATTTTATTATGAGGAGCAGAAGAGGCCAGTTAATGTACGATGTAAAAATAAACACTTTCAACTTTCACTCCTTTAACATCTTCTGCTCGTTTTTCAAATATTTTGTTTATCTTTTGCCCCCTTGAGCTTTGCTGCACTTTACGAGCAAATAAAATTTAACTTGTCGTAAAAAAAAAAAATAAAATAAATAAATAAAATAAAAAAAAAAAAAAAAAAAAAAATAGGATGATCAATCAATTTGGTTTCTACGCGAAAACCGAGAAGTCCTTATTTGCAGTTAGAACCACACGTTGGACAATGTGGCCTGTGGCATAAAGGGGCATTGACCATAATATTGGTTCGAGTTGGTATCCGTGTGAAGCACTTAGAAGTAAATAGTAATTGCAACCATCACATAACCACTTTTAGCAAATGGCTTTTGTTTATTCTCGAACTCTTATTAAAGTCCTGGTCGCATTTATGGCTCATATTCGAGATGGATACAAAGTATTAATTATTTTCAAGAGATGGACTTCTTTCACATACAAGCAATGCAGTGAAACATTACGGTTTGGAAAAAATACAAGGAGAATTATGGCATGTGAAGAAAAAAGTCTTTTTCTGACCACACTTAGATAACAATGAGTAAAAGAAAAGTGGAGGGGATTTGCTGCATCACCTAACAGCTGCTGTATCACACGATTTTTATTCCAACAAGAAAATTAATAGTAAAAATTAAAAAAAAAATTTTTTACTGCAGGAGCCAAAAGTTTTGATTTGCTTAATGGGTTTGTAATATGGCAGATATCTTCATCTTTAAAACTTTAGTTGTCAAGTAAATTTATTTTTTTGGAATTCAAGTGCGGTCTTACTTAATTAATCGTCCTAAATAATTTAAATGATGTGACGAAGTGAAAATTTAAATTTCACATTGGGATTAGATATGTAAAGAAGAAATTAAATATTTTATCATATAAATTGTATACATTTTTAACTAAACCGACAGATAAATGAGAAGAATATATATATATATATATATCACATTTGAAGTTTCGCAAATTTCTATCAGTCGAATAACCGGGGGTAAGCGCAAATTCCTGTCATTCAAAAACTCCTCTGGTCAATTTCGAATAGAAAAAGGGAAATTTCGCCAAAATAGAGTCAATTGACTCGACAAAATCGATCAAATATAATTTTTTTTACCCCTTATAACCTTCCCACATTGAGCCATTCCACTTGGACAAGAGTTTTTCTCTCGTAGTCTCGTGACGTCTCGCCATTCGGATGCATTGGGCGATTATGGAGCAAGTAAGCAATCCATCAAAACAAACACAAACACGGAATTACACTGTTGGCCCTACACGAGTTCATTCTTATTGATCTTTTCCTTCCCAGATACAACTTGGAAAACAGATAACAGAAAAAAATAAAATTGAGAAATAAAATTATTTTGGGTCAAATAAATCAAATTTATAATAAAAANAANATATATATATATATATATATATATATATATATATATATATTNTTTTTATTATAAATTTGATTTATTTGACCCAAAATAATTCTTGGCACTGAAAAAAACTCAAAAAATCGGAAACCATCATTTTTTAAAGTTAAATGTTACTTCTGGACATTAAATTTAAGTTCAAACATGTGTGTTGACATTGTACTGGATTTGCACCAGCCTGGGATTCAAACTCAGACCTTTCAAGCTGAAACTGTCAGCAGAGTGCTCTCATACTCAACAACCAGTTCACGGCGTATTGACATGGAAAGATATCTAGATGCCCTGATAAAGCCACACAATGTCCAATAAACTGACCCGCACTTAAAGTTCACAATGTCAAGGACTTGCTATATTTGTCTGGATATCCACACAATATAACAAAGAACCACAAGCGTTCAAACCCAAAGAAACATCTTTCTTGTTTTTATATTCACTTGCCAAAATTTGATTTTCTTATTATATTTTGTGTCTAATATGATTTTACTACTGTAAAAATCATCAGAAAATTAGAAGAATTTTTTTTTATACAAATTTACGGGTTTTACACTAGGCGGTTCGAAATGCCGTTCAACCGAGTTAAACGGAAACGGCCCATTTTCATTGTGCAAATGCACGTGTAACGAAAATTGGTGTGCAAAGAGTTCTATTTGCCACCATCTTAAATCCTCGTTTCAAATGTAAGTAGTAACAACGTGCATGATACTCAGAATTGTTATATCTAATGTTACTTTTGTTGTAAAAGAAAAGCAGGCAAGAATTGATGTGCTTGCTAAGAAACATCTGCTCCATTGCTTAAGTACAGCTTGTTTATTTATTACGGCAACCATGTTTGTGTAAATTGTGTTTAAATTCCATTCTAATTTCCAGTGTAAATTCCAGTGTAAATGCATATGCAACTTTTTAATTTGAAAAGTCAGTAGGCGTGTTCGAAAATGATTTTGTGCTGAACCACTAGTGCAACTGATAGTGTAAATGTCAAGTTCCACGACTGACTTTTCGAGTTAAAATGTTGCATATGCATTTACACTGGAATTTACACATAATTCACACAAACATGGCTGCCGTAATAAATAAACAAGCTGTATTTGAGCAATGGAGCAGATGTTTCTTAGCAAGCACGTCATTCTTGCCTGCTTTCAACAAAAGTAACATTAGATAGTAACAATTCTGAGAATCATGCACATTGTTACTACTTACATTTGAAGCGAGGATTCAAGATGGCGGCAAATAGGTCTCTTTAAAATTTCGTTGCACGTGCATTTGTACAACGAAAATGAGTCGTTTCCGTTTAACACAGTTAAACGACATTTACACAAATTAATTCGTGTAAACAACGTGCAAATTAAAATTTAAACGAGTATAAATATGGTTACACTTGTTTAAATGACTTTTCAAACAAGCCTAGTCGTGCAATTGACATTTTACACGATTAGTTGCACTAGTCGTTCAGTGCAAAATAATTTTCGAACCCGCTTACTAGGCGGGTTCAAAAAGTCATTTAAACGAGTGTAACCACGTTTACACTCGTTTAAATTTTAATTCGTGTAAACGTCGTTCAACCGTGTTAAACGGAAACGACCCATTTTCGTCGTGCAAATGCACGTGCAACGGAATTTTGACGTTTAAAGTGTTGTATTTGCCGCCATCTTGAATCCTCGCTTCGAATGTAAGTAGTAACAATGTGCATGATTCTCAAAATTGTTACTATTGTTACTATTTGTTACTAATTGTTAATATCTAATGTTACTTTTCTTAAAAGTAAAAGAAAAGCAGGCAAGAATGATGTCCTTGCTGAAAAACATCTGCTCCGTACAGCTTGTTTGTTTATTACGGCAGCCATGTTTGTGTGAATTATGTGTAAATTCCAGTGTAAATTCCAATATAAATTCCAGTGTAAATTCCAGTGTAAATTCCAGTGTAAATTTCAGTGTAAATGCATATGCAACATTTTAACTCGAAAAGTCAGTCGTGCAACTTGACATTTACACTATCAGTTGCACTGGTCGTTCAGTGCAAAATCATTTTCGAACCCGCTTACTGTTAAAACACGTTACTTTTACCGTATTTGCTAATTTACAGCTTATTAAGGTAACTATTTTATTCAATCGTTCGATTTTGCAGTGACATTTTGTCAGTTGATTAAGTTAAACATCGCATAAGAATGAGACAAACAGCATTGAAAAAGAAAGTAAACTCATTATTTTATGGATCCACCCACGTTGAATATGGTGATCAAGAATAAAGAAAATAAAAAAGCTCATTTCTTTCAACCATCATTTCAGTTTATGAAATAATAATGACAGGAAGAGAGTCGTATTATGTTGTTGGCTTTTTTTATTTCTTTTTTTCCACTCTATCCAGCATGTTGAAAGCTCTTATAGACTATTAAATGCACAGTTTCAAATGAAACGACCTCCTAAAATAGTTGATTTGTGACTAGCTTTTTTATGTGTTAACCCATCCTTTGTGTGACAACGCGATTCAACATTCTATAAAACACCAGTTACTCACAGGTTCTTCCTCCTCGTCCACCAGCGCAGTATCCATTGCGAATTGGTTGAATGAATCATCCATGCAGTAAAGGACGTTGGCTAACTGAAAATATAAAAACACAAAAATATATTTTCATCAAATTACTTCAAAAAATAAAAAATAATAATAAAAAAAAAAACAAACCAAAAAAAACAATATTTAAATTTTTAATTTTTTTTTAATTTTTGTGGTAACAACTGTCCAGATTTCATCTCTCCGTTTAAAACGAATTAAATCAATGCAGCCCGATCTTTCTCTATCCCTCTAAAATTACCCTCGCGCCTGATATGCCCCTATAAACATGATGTACAAGGGGCAGCACACCTCATGCACCCTCTAATCAGCAGTCATTAACTCGTTAACCTGATGGCTCATTTAGGCCGTGCTCTAGAGACGCCCTTTTATTCGCTCAATTGACCTCGCATCCACAACTCCTGTCAAGACCTTTATATAGAAACCAGGTTCAGATTAAATCTAGAAGGGGAAAAAAAAAGAGAAAATGTGCAGAATTATTTCAATTACTTACGGAAAGAGCGACTAATAAATCTCATTTGGGCCTGGATCAACACTAAGTTTGTTAATAAGTGCAAAAATAACCCTAGGTGACTTTAAACTTTTCGCCTCTTAAGTTCTATGCAACTTCCACTAGGGGGGGCGTAATGTATTTGCGGGAAAAGCGCCTGCATAGACAGACGACCGAAGATAGAAGGGGGAGGTAGGGGAAAACTCTTCAGGGATGCGCTGCAATCGTTGAAATTTATGAGCAAATGCTGATAGGATTAATGCAGCAGACAAATTGAGGAATAGCTTTCTTCTGGTAATAAAATGTGCCATGAGAAGAAGACAGAAACAGAAAAAAAAAATTTAAAAAAAAATATTTCCTAAGAAAAAAAAAATTTTTTTTGGATTAAAAGTGTAGAGTGGAAAGTTTGTTTTTTGTATTGTAGATGACCAATGGGAAAATTTGAAAAATGAGATTTTAATTCACTTGTAAGTTGTTAGTTAGAATGTGTTGTGTGTGGTGCAAAGTTCGTTAAGAATTTGTTTTTTTTTTTTGTTTTTTTTTTTTTACTATTTTCCAGCTCTATGCAAATTCCGTGCAAGATATTTCATAGTTAATAAATAAGTCACGAAGTTGTAATTAATCTTGTTACAATTTGCACACATTTTCCCCCCAAACACTTGTTAAATGGCTGCTTTTGGTCTTTAAGTGTGACACTGCAATAAAATTTGTTGAGAATTATAGCCAACATGAAAATGTACTTGAAGCTCAACAAATTACTACAAATCATAATCAAGAATCCAACCACATTTAGGATGTCGAGTATAGAAGAATCTATCAAAAATTATGACAAAAATATATTTTGGATATTAAAGGCACAGTCAAAGTTTTTAATTTTAAAATCTATTTTAGTAAAGTAACAATAGACAGTTTTGCGCTTTCACGAACGAGATTTATTTACGAGACACGAAATAACTAATAAATATGAAATAAATTCATATTTATTAATTGTCTCGCGTCTCGTAAATTAAAATCATTAGGTGCATTCAATTCCAAAGTGATAAACTGTTTACCTTGATTCTTTTGATTCTCGCTAGGCGGAAATGATGTTTTTTACGTCATTTTCCAACAATCAGTTTACCCATAAACCGCTTTTACCTAATCCACGTTGAGGGTTGTTTATGCTGCTGAAATCTTGTTTTTGGCAGCATTCTTGGCAACCATTTTGGATTCGAGATTGATCGAGATGGCACTCGATCGACTTTATTAAGAGATTTCAGTGCTTTTTTATATATTTTTTACTACATTACAACACTTTAATGTATACTACCTATTTATAGTAGCTTAAAATGTTAACTGAAAGAAGAAAACTACAGCAATTCGGACATGGATTTTGGATTAAGAACTAGTTCAGATCAAGGAACTTGACCCTAGAATATTTAAGTTTGCAACTGTGCATGCGCAGACAGTAACTTAATAACACGTTCAATGCTTAAAGCAGATTAAACTGATTCTCTATAATCAGATTCAATTATGCTTTTATAATCACTTTGGAATTGAACACACCTAATGTTTCAGATTGCGCTTGCACAAACAATTAAACACGAACGAAACAAAATAAACAAATGAACGAGAAACATGGCTTGTTCAAAGATTGTAATGTTCCAGCTGAAAATGTGTAAATTGTGTGTCTAATGACATGTTTGTATAAAAAATAGATAGTTGCAAACAAATTACTAACCTGGATGACTAAAAACCTACCGAAAATACAACGAGCCGATTAAAAGCAAGATGGATGCCACGCTCGCTTCGAAGTTTTGATGCACCTGTGCATGTGCAGTGCATTCGTATTAACAATTTATATACGAACGAATTGGAAAATAAATCTCGTACATTCGTAATACGAATGTTAAATTAAATACGAGATTAATTTAATTTTTAAAATCTCATATTAATTCAACATTTGTAAATAAAAAAATCACGTTCGTGACAGCACAAACTGTCTAATATGTTTGTTCATTCTAAAACAATGTATTGTGATGGCACTTTTTTTAAAAACCATCCGCAATTGTGTTTCCTGAGGGTAAAATCCAGGAAAAAAACAGTCACGTGACTTGGCTTGACTAATCAAGTTCAAGCATCATAAAATTTGCTGCCCTTCTATTTTAGATACTTTCTCCCCTTGATCTATTTTCTGATTGGGCGCCTACTAGGCTAAAACCAATCAAAAATGCTTATTTCAGTTACATAACTGTCATGTCAGCCTCCATAAAAATTATTATATTTAATGAATTAAAAGGAATAAAAATTTCATGTTTGTATCATGTAATATAATTTATAATAATTACTTTTATTCGAAAAATATACAAATTTGCTTGCACTGTCCCTTTAAAAACCTAGAAAATTCTAGGTTAATTTTACAATAAAATCCCAAAACCAACCAACCAACCAACCAAATCGGCATCTGGGCAATCCATACGCCTATTCATTAAGTCAGAGCCAATTTACTCCGTGATCAGATTTACCTTTCTTTGCACAGCTACGAGGTTAACCAGAGAAGCGATGGCTGCCCAATTCACTTATCCAATAAGAAAAACACACGTTCGTTTTAAAGTTCAAGAACTTATTTTCATGGGATGATAAGCACATATAACCAGAAAGTTCAGAATGGATTGTGTGTGGAACCCACTTGGGGATAACTATGCCCAATCCCCAGTTGAATGCTGGTATAAAGTGAATTAATGTCACGTTATCGAAAATCGCAAATTCTCAGTGGCTTTGATACAATGTAGACTAAATAGGAAAATTATCAGACATAACTTGGAATGTAATTTATTCCGGAGACTTTTCTTTGCCGCCAGAACGTCGGGGTCACCAACCCGTTATAGCGTTAGCGTTTTCTAACTCTCAACCGTAGAAAAGAGTTTATTATGACAGCCCAAACTGCGTCTGGGCTGTTTAGGGCCCTTTGGCAAAGCCCTTTCAGACAAAATGGCAACAAATGACAATGTACACGAGTTGGAAGGAATTTGTGTCATCGCAAACTATACAAATGCCCTCGTTACTTCTTCACCAATTATACTTGCATCTCACGAAACCATCTTGAATTTTCATACATTTGTAATCAAAGTGAAGAAGCAATTTTTAAAAAAAGGAAAACTGTTAAAATCTTCAAAATTTTATCTTGCTTCATTTACTCGGTCATATAGTTGCTTGGAAATGTTGTATTATAAAAGCTAAACATATATATTTTTTCTTTATTTTTATTTTAAAATGAAATTTTTCTTTTTCTAAATATTTTTTTACTTCAAACATTTTAAAGTTAATATAGTACAATTTCCAGATTAGGTACTGTTCTACCTAATCTATTAAAAATTCATCAATACAGTACAATTTTCAGTATTGTAGTACTTAATCTATTAAAAATTCATTAATATAGTACAATTTTCAGTACTGTTGTACCTAATCTATTAAAAATTCAACAATGCAGTACAATTTCCAGTACTGTTGTACCTAATCTATTAAAAATTCATCAATACAGTACAATTTTCAGTATTGTAGTACCTAATCTATTAAAAATTCATCAATACAGTACAATTTTCAGTATTGTAGTACTTAATCTATTAAAAATTCATTAATATAGTACAATTTTCAGTACTGTTGTACCTAATCTATTAAAAATTCAACAATGCAGTACAATTTCCAGTACTGTTGTACCTAATCTATTAAAAATTCATCAATACAGTACAGTATTGTAGTTACTTAATCTATTAAAAATTCATCAATACAGTACAATTTTCGGTATTGTAGTACTTAATCTATTAAAAATTCATTAATATAGTACAATTTTCAGTACTGTTGTACCTAATCTATTAAAAATTCAACAATGCAGTACAATTTTCAGTACTGTTGTACTTAATCTATTAAAAATTCATCAATACAGTACAATTTTCAGTATTGTAGTACTTAATCTATTAAAAATTCATTAATATAGTACAATTTTGAGTACTGTTGTACCTAATCTATTAAAAATTCAACAATGCAGTACAATTTTCAGTCCTGTTGTACTTAACCTATTAAAAATTCCTTAATATAGTACAATTTTTAGTACTGTTGTACCTAATCTATTAAAAATTCCTTAATATAGTACAATTTTTAGTACTGTTGTACCTAATCTATTAAAAATTCATCAATACAGTACAATATTCAGTATTGTAGTACTTAATCTATTAAAAATTCATTAAAGTAGTACAATTTTCAGTATTGTAGTACTTAATCTATTAAAAATTCATTAATATAGTACAATTTTCAGTACTGTTGTACCTAATCTATTAAAAATTCAACAATGCAGTACAATTTTCAGTACTGTTGTACTTAACCTATTAAAAATTCCTTAATATAGTACAATTTTTAGTACTGTTGTACCTAATCTATTAAAAATTCATCAATGTAGTGTTTTCAGTGTTGCAAGTATTAAAAATTCAGTAAATAATTGTACTACATATGCCAAGATTAATGATGTATGTGTGAACATGTGTAATGTCATCAACAACAATCGGTAATTCATTTGTCAAGCTAATATTAATCTATACACACATCATAATATATCTACTAGATCCACAGGATGCCCCAAAAATGTCCAATGGAAATATATATGCTTTATGGGATAATAAAACAAAATAAATGACCCCATTTTTATATAAATATAAAAAAAAAAAAAAAATTAATATAAAAAATTTCTAAGGTACCGTAGTTAAGATTCCAGGTATAAATGCTGACATTTCAAGTCTATCCTCACACCTCTTTCAATTTGTCCCATCAGATTAACTCCATTTTGAAGCAAGTCACTCGCAGTCATCGCTTCTTCACAATCCGGTCGACTCGAAAACCCCCGAGAACAATAAAATGACAAAAAATTCTTAAGAAATCCTCCATAAATTGCAAAGAAACTCCACATCTCCACATCTCCACACTCCAATCCCCTCGCCCCTAGGATCCATGAATAAGAATTTGTTATCACCTCTTGGTCCATGTCTTCTTGAACCAATCGCTTGAGTGACCAGCCAAAAAAAAAAAAACCAGCAAATGTTCCAAATTGTTATAGAGACCTAACCTTGTTTTTGTTCCTCCTCAATCCCATTCTAAACACTTACCAAATAGACTTTTTCTTTCCTTTTTACCACATTATGCCCTTTTTACTCCTAGAAAAGGGCACATGTCAAAGAAAATTATTTCAAGTCTGCAACATAATTGGAAAGTTGCAAAAAAAAAAAAAAAAAAATAAAGTAGATCTACAACAAAATTCCATTTCCAGTTGGTTGCGTGCATGGTCGTTTAGCACGAGAAGACGTCTAGGCCATCAGAATTCTCAAAGGCCCTTTGCGACAAGGTCTTGCTTGTTTGGCCCTTTGCCCGCTCAAAAGGGTGAAGTTAAGAAGTGAGAAAATATCGTCGCAACGACTTTTTTTTCATCTTTATACTTTTGACTTGTTTTTATTTCGTTTTATTTATGTTTTTTTTTTCTTTTTTTTTTTCTTTCTTTTAAGAGGGAAGTGGGTTTAAATCTTAAGTTTTGGTTAAAACTCAAGTTTTTCCGGCTGCTAAATCATTCTGATCGTTTTCACTTACTCTAGTGTGGTGATTAAATAGAAAGAGGAATTATTGTTGCGAAAGTTTGTGTTCTGTTTAGTGAACATCCGGAGTTTGCGACAATATCAATTGTTTTTCGCATGGTTTGTGAGCAGAAACGCTGTTGGTTGTAGAGTTAAATGGATCTGCTTGGGATTATTGATTACATTTGAATATTTATTAATTTTTAGATAAAATTTTTAAAAAAAAAGAAAAAGAATTTTTATTAAATAAACAGAAAAAAGTGTAAAATGTCAAAAAGTATTATTCTTTCTGCCGCATTTCTTTTAAGTTGTCAGTGCTAATAAACTCATTAAAATCATTGCATGTATTT
>JH431915.1:0-14559 GCA_000239455.1 Strigamia maritima | reverse complement strand
TAAAATTTTTCTTCATTTTTTTCCCCAAAAAAAGGGGCATAGAGGGAAATGGTATCCAAGAGAGCCATTACATTGAATTAGATTTAATTCAAAAAATAAAGTGGATGACAAAGCTGGGGGGGGTGATAAATTCCAACTTTGCCCACCTGACAAAAGTTGGAAAAAAAATTCCATCTAGTATATTATCACTTAATTCTTGTACTTTTGGCCCCACCAATCGCAATGACAGGGTATTACAATTCTTTTTACAACCCCCTGGGTCGCTTTGCTCACTTTGACACCTCATCTAAAACTCGCATAAAAATCTGCGCAGACCCCACCGTGGCCAATTCTCAAAAATTGTGTACAAATCATTTTTGCTTTGCCCCCTTGGCCTCGATTGATCAACTTCAGTACACACATTCTTCCAATATCAACTGAATGTAAACATTAGACTTTTTGAAATTTGATTGCTCAATTACGTTAATATTCAGTTGTGAAATTTCTTGAATAGTCATTTTTTTAGTCTGTTAAATTGCTCCCAAAAAAAAATAATCAATTTTCAAGTGTTAAATTAATTGTTCAAAATTTAATTTTTAAGTACTGTATTAAATTTTTGGAATACCCAATTTTTCTAGTGTTAAATTTTTTTAATACCCAATTTTTGAAGTATTAAATATTTTAATACCCAATTTTTCTAGTGTTAAAACGTTCAAAATTCCATTTTCTAGTGTTCAATTTTTTAATACCCAATATTTCTAGTGTTCAATTTTTTAAATACCCAATATTTCTAGTGTTCAATTTTTTAAATACCCAATTTTTCTAGTATCCAATGGTTCAAAATTCCATTTTTCAAGTGTTAAATTGTCTAATACCCAATTTTTCTAGTGTTAAATTGTTCAAAAACCAATTTTTCTAGTGTTAAATTGTTCAAAAACCAATTTTTCTAGTGTTAAATTGTTCAAAAACCAATTTTTCTAGTGTTAAATTGTTCAAAAACCAATTTTTCTAATGTTAAATTGTTCAAAAACCAATTTTTCTAGTGTTAAGTTGTTCAAAAACCAATTTTCTAGTGTTAAATTAAGTCAATTTTCAACTGTTGTTCAAAATTAAATGTTTTACCAATTTCTCCTATTTCCAATTATTAAAATCTCCAAATTCACATACATCCTGACAAAAAAAAACAAAAAAAACACACTAACAGACATCACCTTTCACATCCATCTTCCTCTCCCCTATTCCAAATCAACCCAAAACTTCCTTTAAGTGAGAAAATAAAGAAAGTTTAATATTTCACCCCAAAAACACGTAAAATTAAAAAAAAACCTAAAATTCCCATGCACCTGTCACAACCAATTTATGTGGACGTGAAGTGCATCACACACGGGTCCATTAATGCATCCGAGTGTTCTTCGAACAAGAAGGGGGACACATGACCGTGTCAAGAGGTCATCACCAACTTCCTCCGAGACAAAGGTTTTGTTTACCTCACATCTGCTACAGTCCCACCTGAGAAAAGTAGGGCCCTGACTGAGTGTGTGGACCTATGGACAGGAATTTCCTGCCCGTCGACCTCTGATCCCGCTGTATAAGTCTCCCAAATTGATTGCTCCTCGTAAAAGAAGACGTGGTAAGTAATCGGTAATCGGTGATCTTTAAGACGAAAGCGGCAAGCGCGCGCTTCTGTTCGTGCTTAACAGCCTTAATATGGGTAGATTTAACAGGGATTTGAGCGAGAAAAGCCCTCGTCTGGCGACGATGGATGCGGGCAGCGCGCTTTACTGACGGAACAGATAACTGCCTCACTCAAGCTCTTTTCTCAGTTGAACGCGGTCATTAGAGAAAGCCCTAAGCTCCCCCTTGTCTATTAATTGGCGAGGCGAAAAGTGGCGCCCTTAACTAGGTCCATTTAGTTTTTACTGGAGGCGAGAGAGAGACAGACACTTTTCAAATCAAAATGGCCGAATAAAGAAAACACAAAACTTTCCCATTAACACACAATGTCGATAGATGGCCGGAATAAAATCCCGGATAATTAGTTCCCTTCTTTTCTTAGACCAACTTTGCATTAAGTGATGTAAAAGTGCGAAATTGAGGTCACTGAGAAATGCATTGTATCGAAAGTATTTATTTTAATCATTAATCCTTTCGACGAGCCGAGTTGAAAAAAAAACTTTGTTTCGGAGCCTTACGGCTGATTCACAATGGATGCATAGCTTTCATGTAACGAGTCAATTGTTGCATGCAACAATTGTTTATTTGTTTTTTTTATACGAAAGTTGTTTACATCATTGTGAACATAGTTCTGAACTTAATCACATTTTAAGTCCACTGAGCATGCTCAGTCACTAGGAAGTAGAATGACGTCACACCTACTGATGCAAAATGGCTCATCAAGTGATTCGAAGGCTGTGATTGGCTGAGAGAAATCATAAGAGAATTGTTTTGATTGGCTATGCATCGTACGTCACATTCCACGTACGAAAAAACTCGCAATAATTCAAATTATTGATGTATAGCTTTTGCAGGCAAACTACTGCAAACTACGCATGCAACCGACATGTGTGCAGTGTGCATGCAAAATTTTGGCTCATTGTGAATGCGCTTGCATCCATTGTGAATTGGCCTTTAAAACGTGCATGCCATTGTTAAAAGACGAAAACGCTTGTAAAATAATAGGTGCATTCATAAACTAAAACATTTTTGTGTTTCCCTCGTTTCCATCGCTTCGTTTTCTGAAATGTGCCGTCATTTCTGGAAACGTTTAGGTTTTAGTCAAGAAACGTACATGCACGCGCGTTTTAGGAAACGCTACAATTCTAGCGTTTCACGAGTTGTGTCTTACAATTGCCCACTCGTCTGCGCAGCATCTAATTCTACTGTTGTAGAGTTAGATCGACGCCATTTGTTTTGGACGTCACATGACTGTTTCAAGTCATGTGATAGAAGCTAAAACGAAGCTAAAACGTAGCTAAAACTAGTCTAAAACTTAGCTAAAACATGCCTCAGATTTTCACACTCAGAATTATACACAAAACATACACAAAACACACAAAACTAACCACACACAAAACTCGTTTTTGACGAGTTTTAGTTCCTGAATGCACCTAATATAAATTTTTATTTAAATTTTTCGCATTTTTGTATTGTTGCGCATATTTTTGGGTTATGAAACAATGATTTTTCGACTCAGCACGACGAGAAGATTAAAATAAGATGCCGTAATATATACTTTCGATACAACGCGTCAATGACATCTTTAAGATAAAAAAAAAAAAGTTTGGAAAAGTAATAAATAGTAATAAAGCTGATTAGAATTATTATTTCTTCGGTTGGACCAAACTCAACTCGTTTTGGCATCAAAAGCATTGTGTTGACATTGGGGTTTTGTCCTCGGAACAACATAAAGTGAGTAAACAAGACAACTCGGGCCTTTTGTCTGCTTAGACGAATCCTTAATGCTAGGTTCCCACTTGGCAGAAACTCAAGCAGAAAATTTTCTGCTGTGCAGAAAAGTATGTTTTTCTGTCGTGTGTGGACTGAAAAGTGGGCAAAAAAGTGCAGAAAAGTAAAATTTAAAAATGGATGCCAGCTAAGAAAGGCAATTTGTAAACACTGCTGTTTTCTACACTCAAAATTTTCTGCAGCAGAAAATATTCTGTCAGAATTTCTGCCAAGTGGGAATCAAGCATTACTGTAATAAAAAAAAAATCAATTCTGTTTTGTAATGCCGTAAAGCACTAAAGTGACAATACATTTTGATATCTGATTCCATTCGCATGAGTTGAGCGATTAATGTAAACAAAAAATAAATTACACACCTGTAACCTAAGATTTGTTCATTCACTATACACTATACACAATTTATTGCATTTCCCATCAATATTTATTTATTTATTTATTTTTTTTAAATTAAAAAAAAATAAAAAAAATTGTAATTTATTTAAATTTATTTAAATTGTGGTTAGACGATTCATCAATTGTGAGTTTAGTTTCATGCAATAAAATAAAGCAAATTCGAAACTCGGATTATTTTATCAATTCCAAACCACTGGCATTGAATAAATAAACAAATTGTTGAGGCATTTAAACTTAATCCTTAAATTCAGTTGCATGACACATCCGAATGCAGCTGCAATTTTGCTTGTTACTCCGCACAAACTCCAAATTGAAAATTTGTTTGAATTTTCCATTTTATATACATAAAATAGAAGAAAACAATTGAAAATCTTATCCCAACCGTCGAAAATTATTTTTTCCAATTTCCTCATTGATTTAATGTCCATTTCCAATTGATAAAAAAAAAAAAAAAATTTTAGAAATTTCAAATTATATCACAACATTGTTACACTCATCTCATAACCCATCATTTGCTTGTAACCCCAGACATTAACTATGCTAATTATAAATGATTATCGTGCTGTAATCATCTCAAAAATTAAATATGCACACACTCTAAACATAAAATAAAATTTACTCTTGGTTTTATCTCTTTTCTCATTACTCAGCTCGAGATAAATTAGGCCTGGAATAATTATTCACACTTTTAAGATAAATATATACAAAGATGTATAATTATTAAATTTTTATTTTTTTTGTTTTTTTTTAAAATATATTTTAAGATAAAAATAGGATATTTATGTTTCTGCTAATTCCGGTCAAGTGTAACAATAATAAACAAAATTGTTTGTGTTTGTGACTTCATTCACGATGGACAGATGGACGTTTATTGGAAACTGTCCTTGAATGGTGGTCATGACTGGGACAGTTGTGTGTAAAGACGAGTTGATTGAAGTAATGAAAACAGCATCATTTATAATGACTTAATAAAGCCTCATTTCCTCTTCATTTCATTTCTAAGATAAAATTACAGTACACATTTAATTGAAACAAACAGTTCCATACATCTTGTTTCAAGGGTTCTTGTGAAAAACTTAATTTTGAATTTAAATAATTAATTTTTGTTTGAAGTTGTGATATTAACTATGCAAATATTTGACAAAAAATGACCATTTGTTTTCTGGATTTTTTTTTTTTTTATCAAATATTTATTATTGATTTTATCAATTTTTATGAATGTTTACATATAAAAAAGAATTTTTAAGTGACGTCATTATTTATTAAAATTTATGCTCTTAAGAATTTTAATTTTTTTTTTTTTTTTTTTTGTTTACGTCGAATTTTATTTGAATGAAAATGAATTTTGTTCAATAGAAAGCAAACATTTCAAATGTTTAATATCGAATTTGGGTGGAATTAACTTAAGCCGTCAGTGTCATCCACCTGTCTCGTTAAAAGTGATCGATCGTCAATAATGGACTGATACGGCAAAGCAAATACGCAGGAACGAGTAACCATTCTCTAGACTTGTATCAAACATTTAACATGTCAAATAACTTTCAATTCCATTTGAAAAAAAAATCATTAATTTTTTAATAAAAATTTATTTCTTTAATATAAAACACTGCAGCGAAGCTCAAAGGGGCAAAAACACAATTTCCCATTATCATCA
Source organism: Strigamia maritima (assembly GCA_000239455.1). Classification (NCBI taxonomy): domain Eukaryota; kingdom Metazoa; phylum Arthropoda; class Chilopoda; order Geophilomorpha; family Linotaeniidae; genus Strigamia; species Strigamia maritima. Next base: position 9,068 of record JH431915.1, on the reverse strand, counting down.
CATCATTTAAACCACTTAGAATAATTAATTAAACAAAAATTCACCTAAACTCTCAAAAAGTAAATCTCAATCACTTGACAAAGCAAGCAGAACAAATCACGATGCATTTGCACAAAATTAAAAAAAAAATAAGAAAAAATAGAAAAAAAATACCAAAAAAGCGCCATTAACTTCAATTTGAGCTATTTATTAAAGTGTCTCCATCTAATAAAACAATATAATCCCATTTACTCCGCACGAAACTCCAACAAACTTAAATTTAAATTCACTTTTATGCCCAAACTCGACACAAATTCACAAAAATAAACGTAAATACACATAAAGCTGGGTTCTCACTTGCGATTTTTCCGCTTTATCGCGCGAATTCTGCGCGGGAAAACAAACGTCAAAATTGCGCTATTTTTAAAATTGAAATTTTTTTAGGTTTTTCTGTGTTTTTGCTGCACGTGGGAACTTAGAAAAATTTTCAATTTTAAAAATAGCGCAATTTTGAGGCAAAATAAGTTTTAAAAAACCGCAAAACGCAATAAAATCGCACGATTTTACCGCAAGTGAGAATCCAGCATTACTGAACTTTACAACCGCTTTTTTTTTCCCTTTTTAAAAATAATTTTACTTATATTTAACCAACGCCGTTGCCTTCTTAATAAATATCCACTTTTCCCTCAGTTTTTGCGATCATCATTTCTTTCGACTTAAACCTCCATTCTACCGCATCGGTTGTCATTAAGAAACTTTCTTTTATCAGCTAGGTTACCACAAAGGAAATGTGACCCCTGAGACGACCCTGGTACTCTAGATACTTACAAAAAGGCGTACGAAGAAGAGTGCTGAAACATGACGAATGTGCATTATGCCATGAGTTTGCCAATGGCAAGAAAACGTTTTGTATGTTACTCCGCAGACCAATCAAATTGCCATCGAAAGGACAATGACCAACCAACCTTTCTTAGATTAGACAGAAGAAATTGCTCCCACAGATACCAGCCACACTTTGTGGAAACCCGGCGTATCAAGTTTAACTCGTCGATGTGGAATAAAAATATCTCTCAAAATCTCTTATCTACTACGAATATCGCTTTCGAGCTCCGATTCGATTGTATCTGCAACTGGTCTCCCTTATGGAAATGGTGTGTAGTTTTCTGCAACAATCGGTTCTGACAACTAAAAGTGGCAAGTCTTCCTATGCAACTATTTATTTGCATCCAACCAATTACAAGCTACTTGTATTCCTTGCGTTGCGTTGCATTACGTCTAAACTCTATCCAACAATTCGTGCGCGAAACTGAAAAGTGAACTTTTTTCCATTGTACTGAAAGTATATATTGTGGTATCTTATTTGAATCCTCTAGTTGAGCCGAGTCGAAAAATCATTGTTTCGTAGCCAAAAAATGTGCGCAACAATACAAAAACCCAAATGTAAAGAATTTTTTAAAATATTTTACAAGCGTTTACGTTTGTTAACAATGGCACGCACATTTTTGGACTACGAAGCAATGATTTTTCGACTCGGCTCAAATAGAGGATTAAAATAAAATACCACAATATACACAATATACTTTCAGTACAATGCATAGGCCATTAACCAATGGGAGTTTCGTGCACGAATTGTTAAATAGAGTTGTGTAAATTTAGTGCAGTAACGCAAGGCAAATGCTTCCGTCCAACCTATTACAAGCTACTGCGTTACGTCTAGAGTGAACTGCCGTGTGAACTTACTTTTATGCAGATATTTGCAGTAAAATTTATGAAATGTTTGCAGCAAATTATCTGCTAATGCTTCAAAAAGCTGCAGGTCTATTTTCATAAGGGCTTTGCCAATGTTTGATAAATCCATGCACAAATGACCTCAGTCCACTGAAGAAAACTACAACAATAATTTTAAATTCAATGTTTATTTGATTTGGTTCAAGTAGCTGTTTTCCCTTCTCGGTGCAATTGGGGAATAATGTATACAATGTTGTCACACTTTGTTCGAGATAGTGTCGTTTTCATCCACTCAGTTCTTATATCTGCCCATTATGGCCTTACACATGCTCAAGATATTTCCTGCCATTTGCCCCAATTTACATTTTTATGATTACTGCTCGAAAATTTATCATTATTGCATAATTCGAGCATTTCCGGAAATGAAAATCTAGATATAGTCAATTTACTTTTTTAAAAAAAAAAAATAAAAAAAACATTCAAACTCAGCTGCAATTTGACTATAAAGTGTGTAATGGACATATCCATTTTGATTTCAAGTGGTGAGAAGAGAGCAAAACAAAATTGGTGCATTCAGCTGAATATCAGCCATTTTGCATGCAAAATACTACAATTCCATTTTGATTATAGACCCAGAAACCCACCGAGAAGGTTAAAGCGAGTTTGGGGTTTTATCTGTGAACCTCCCATCGATTGGGCAGATCCAAGTCAATTACGATAAATCGGAGAACCCCTTGACTTCCTTAAAAAAAAAAAAATTACAAAAGAAAGAAATTGCACCAATGGTTTGTGACTCGAAAATGGTCTCGAGTGCCACCACCAACCCCTGGATGAACCCATCTCATTCACATGCCATTCCTTCGAAGAAGAAGAAGGAGAAATTCATTCTTAAACAGCGCAATTTGAAAAAAATGAATAAAAATGAATAAAATGAATAAAATTGAATAAAAATGAATAAAAAATGATTTGATTTTATTATTTTGGTTCAAAATGTGTTGAGAGTGAAAATTGGTTATGTCTGCCCTCAATTTTTAATCAAAAGTAAGCAGCCAATAAAAGAAAAAAATTCTACGATTTTCAAGACTCGAGAAAAAGGTTAAGAAAAGAAAGGCAACGTTTTGTCATACTTTTTATATGGCACCCGTGAGAATCGAGTCAGATACGAGGCACTTGTTTTGGCACGTGCTCACGATTCCAGGACATTTTTTTTTTTTTTTTTCACTACATATACACTTGCCCCCACTTTTCTTTTGATATATAATGAGAGTAATAAGCTTAAAAAGCGTCGTGAAATTCAATTTTAACACTAAAAAAAAAAAAAAAAACAAAATAAGAGGAATCAAAAAAATATAAAACTAGGCAATTTATGTCAAGTTTCAAGTAATTAGCATAAATTTGACAGTTTTTAATTTTTTTTAATTTTTTTCCGTCATTTTTTACGTCAAAAAGTAATTTTGTCTGTTTTTACCGTTTATCTTTGGCACAGTTTAGTCGTTGGCCAGGTTTCAGCAATCAGCATTCCTCTTTTGTATCAAGAGACAAGAGTGTTAACCACCAAGAGCACTGAAGTCAGCAATAAACACTAGTAGTAAAACAACACAGAACATTTGTTCTTCAAGTACCAATCCTACCCCTTTGTTTTGTTTGAATGAACATAATTATCGCTTGTTTTTCTCCCCCAAAAAAAATTGTATTTTCAAAAATATTTGAAAATAGTTGCAAAATTTACATCTTTTCAAGGTTTTTATACCAACTGCAGTTAAATTAAGTTGCACATTGCACATGCAGACTTAAGTGATACTTCTATACAAATGGCTTTAAGAGATCTCTTGTACAATGATGCCCAATGATACAATGCTTTTTATATATTAACATTTTTGCCAAGAATATTTAGGCTGCAGAGGCAATTTGTTTTGCCCTTACTGCAATTGACTGTTCCACTTTCTCCCCCCTCGTTTTAAGAGATAAGAATGTAGGAAAACTAATATTGAAACAAAACAAAAAGTTGACAATGTTCAAGCCTAGTATAGACGCAGGAAATCAAAGTCTGATAATTCCTGTTTTTGTGGTACACACAAAAAATTTTCCTTGCAAGAAAATGTTCCATAGCTGGATTAACCGGTTGCCTAAACCACATGGTCGTTTATTGGTAAAAATGCGTAAAAACGGCTCCAAAAAAGGAAAACACCAACAGCTGCTAATAGTAACCTGACACATTAATTTTCAAATAGTTCATCATCCTCATTGACGGTATTTACACCGGTAGCCATTTGCAAAAAAATATTTCAGACAGTCGCCTTTTGTAATCTGACTTCATCCAACAAACCACGTTATTCCCAGTAGGAATTTTGCTTGTGAAATCATCCATTATTTAAAATTCCGTTGATGATTGTCACATGGGAAATTCAGACTGGCTGTATTGGTGTGTGAACCCAAACACAAATGGTTTAGGCAATGCTGATACACCTGTCCAATAATGGACTTCCTCCGCATCATCCTTGACTGATGGATGTCAATTGTGTCACATTTGAAAGCTAATAACCAATTTTATCATAATTAGATAACTAATATTCTGTAAAAACATATTTCATATGAGAATATATCATCGATTTTCTCATCATCATCAACCCTTAAATCTTCTCATGAGATTCTAATCTTTTCTGAACTCAATCAAACATAAAAAGTCTTTAAAACACAAAGAGAAACTGAAATTTGTACAAAAAAAAATTAATTAGATTTTAGATATAGAAAGATTAAATAGCAAAAACAAAATAAAAATAATAATAAAAAAATTAGAAGAAAAAAAAGAGGAAACAAAGATTCACAGGAACAATTAAAGTAATGAAAAACGCAAGAAATAATGCTCTTAGAAGTAATAAAGAAATGCAATGTAATTTGTGCTGAGAATTGCAAAGCTTAACTATCATGTAAACTCATTCGAAGAATGTTTGTGCTTGTCTCAAGTCGGTTAGCACAAGTTAGGCCATTTGGAGTATGCGCAAAACTAAACTATTCTAAATTCATACCCAAGAAAATGGAATGAACTAGCCAAAAGAAACTGGATTCTATTTCATGGATGCCAACTCCCAATAGTGTAATCAAGTTGCGGCGCAACTTCCACTTTCTCTTTATTAACTAACCAATGTGGGAGCTAACTGTAACTCGACTTTAATCCCACAAGCAAAACCACGCACTAATAAATTACATATCTTCAAACAATGCATCCTAAATTGCATCGTTTTTCAATTGCAATCAATTGTTTTTTCAAACATGCATTGTTTTTCAATTGCAATCAATTGTTTTTTCAAACATGCATTGTTTTTCAATTGCAATCAATTGTTTTTTCAAACATGCATTGTTTTTCAATTGCAATCAATTGTTTTTTCAAACATGCATTGCAATTGCAATCAATTGTTTTTTCAAACATGCATTGTTTTTCAATTGCAATCAATTGTTTTTTCAAACATGCATCTTGCATTTATTTTCTAATTAAGTCAAACAATGCATCCTATTTCGCAGTGTTTTTCTAATAAAGTGAAACAATACATCTTATTTTGTATTGTATTTCCAATTAAGTCAAACAATGCACTCTATTTTGCATTGTTTTTGTTTTTTAATAAAGTCATTCAATGTATTCTATTCTGCATTGTTTCTCAATAAAAATCATTCTTTTATTTTTTTACTATTAGCTACAACACCTAAGAGAGTACATATCTAGTAGATGATAAATCGAGTTGTACAAATAATGTTATCAACAAACAAAACCAAAAAAAAAAAAAAAAAAAAAAACAATATAAAAGTATCAGGAAAATTGTATCAAATTTTTTCATCTAGAGAATCTTATTGTCCACTTTCTGCAATAGCAAACAATCTATTGATCCCATAAGCTGATTAGTACAGAAATTCAAAATCTCTTTTCAGTCACAATTGAATTCTGACATCATTAACCATCATAAATAATTAAACTGTCATTGTTTATGCATATCATATACCATTATAACGTAGATTTTGAGTTGTTCTAAGTTGTAAATCCCATTTCTATACCTGTCTCAAGCCCAAATCCCAGCTCACCCTCATGTGCCATGTTATTCTGCCAATGATGCAGCCATGCACATCTTTTGCTGGCTTAGCACATCTTCTTCCATGCTCCACTGAATTCCACTTCTTGGCACACAAGCCAAGACAAATATTAACCAGCAAAATTATACACAAATCTCTTAAACTGCACTTTCTTCTTTTAATGCTCAGAGTGCTACATCTTTATCCTCCACCAATAAGCAACACAAGCACAGTAAGAATTAAATGACCAACTCACTGTCATTTAATCCCAGATTAGATAAAACAAGATAAAAATGGATTATCAAATCAAAACTCAAAAACATAATGCAGTCACAGATCCATTATTTCTATTACATGCAAACTCTCAGCTCCAACTTTCTTTCTCCTGCCACTAGATGGGGCGAGCTGACAAAATGAGTTTTGATGTTATGTTAACTGCATTGCACAGTTTTAACAGTCGAATTTAACTCGGATCAATCTTCTTGATCCCATTACAGCTTCCCACGAATCATTGCTGCAATCTTCCATTTTCTTCTAAGCTCCCAGAAAGAGTAATAACTCAAAATAGTGCTATATACACACTTTTGAATATTTCAAAAGGTGTCTCCATTCATCATTTTAAGTTGCTTACTTTCACATCCTTCTATTGTCCTTGTGTTAACTGGAATCCTATGAGAGTTTTCTAAGCCCAGAAATTGCAAGTTGTAAGTGAAACACTTTTTCTTGACAAAATAAAGTGCTAAGAGCAATGTAGCAATGAAAAATGAAACTAAGCTACACACAACCAACTGCTTTCACACTTTTTGTCTACAAATCTTTAAAGATGAATGAAGTACTATATCATTATGCTTACAATACTGGCAGTCATTTGTAACGACACCGCAGCGCATTGGTTCAATGGTTCAACTGTTAGAATTTCAAACTACAATGAATTAATCATTTAACTGATTAAATCATATTGTTTTAGTGTGCCAACTTAAATAAATAAACAATAAATTAAACATTCTTTTATTATTATTTTTTTTTTTTTACTTCTTTTAATGACATTGTAAAGTCGTTTTCTGTGTAAAAAAAATAGGAATTTGTCATCCTTGAGTTAAGTCGTAACAATATTTTAGTTTCGCAATAAAACCAAAACTAATACAATTTATATCACACGAAGATAGGGCTTTCAAGGGCCACTTGCTTCTTGGCATAAGCTTACATAAGCTTTATAAGACCTTTGAATCTGAAAAATGCATAAATCGCCTTTCTTTTACATCCAAATTTAACAAAGTCTACTCTTTGTTGCATGTGACACTTCATACCAAGTTCCAATTACATATTTCTGCCTGTCACACATAAAAATCTGCTCTAGTGCATCTAAATATTGATGTGCCATTAGAAGATCAAAATATTTATAACTTCAAACCAATGCAAAAAGCATTCGCATCCATGATCAGTGTTGGGTTTCAGAAAATATTTGAAAAATATCTTTCATAGATATTAGGGTACATTATTCATGCGTGTACAAAGAACCTCGGTGAAGGCACAGCGGGTCCTATCGCTTGATATCACATATGTCCATGCACTGTCAACATTAAAAGCGTGAGAGAAGGTTCGACTTCCGACTTTATTAATGTTGACTTTATTAATAGGAACTTCGAGGAACTCGAATAAAACACATTTATAACTCATACGTAAAAATTTTCAATACATCAGTTTTATTAACCCTCAAAGCCCCATCCTATACCACAATTGTGACCAGCTGCAGTTGTGAATACAAATTTTTTTTTAAAAAATTTTTAAAAAATCTGAAATTTGCAGTAGCTATTAAGAATATGCATTTACATTTTCTGAATTAATTTCATTGCAATCGGACATAAAATAAAAAAGTTATTGTAAAAAGAAAAAACCATCCCCTTAAATTCCCAGCTTAAGTTTTTGGTTGTTTTCACTGCAAATTTTACTCTAGTGAGAGCGCTTTTAGAATATTGCGCCCCCTATATATAAACTAAATAACCATACACAGCATTAACCCTTCATATTTGATTAACATGGTCAACTGAGTTAATGTGAAACTAATTGCAATTTAAATTAAGTTGATATAGACAATTGTTATTATAAATAAATGATTAAAACACCTTGCATACTGTTTAAAACAACATTTTGACCGCATGTCTTTATTATTACAATTGGTGACACCTAGTGTCGGTTGGAGAAACCAAGATAACATCACTAAAGCGCTTCAAAGTAGAGACTCCAAATGGTCACAATATGTGACCATTAATCGGGCTCTACATTGTTCTAAAATTTCAGGGCTTTGAGGGTTAAAGGGTTTAAGACATCATAATTTATATTCTACTACTGGATCAAACATGTTTAAAAACCCTTAAATAATTTTTACAAAACAAATATTTAAAAAAAAAAAAAAATATAAAACTTTTTTTCTCAATTGAAACCCCCACATCACTAAATCAAGACAGAAATTTCTGCTTTTACTATGTTATCTACTTAACTTCAGTAACTTATCTACTCCTCCCCCCCCCCCCAATACATCCCCAAAGCCATTTTCCTATGTAAACACATTTCCATGAATTCCTCTCTCCCTTACACTGCACAATGTTATTTATTCCACGATTCACTAAACTCCATCCATACATATTTAAATCACTATCAACAAAACCCGTAATCATTTAAACTAAAACCCTAACATTCGCCAACTAAACTTGAATTTCTCCCCCCCCCCCCCTTTACCCAAAAAAAAAAAAGAAGATATTTCCCATGTTCAACAGACTCATTTATCTTGGAAGATAGAAACCTTCAGGCTTTACACGTCGGCTACCTGCCAAATTCAAGCAACACTAACCAAAGAAGTTGGGCACAAAGCTTTACCAGACTGCATGCTACCTCTGTCTCAGCCACGAGGGAGAAAACACAGAGATTAGGAAATCGTCAAAGCTTCTTTTGCACGTGAATCCATCAGAGTGAAATAAATGTTTAAGTTGCTAGAAGAAATTTCTGCGCCACTTTTTGACTCTTTTGACAATAAAAAACTATATTTTCCACTATATGTTTTATTTTTGCTTTATTTTATTCAATTTCTCATTTTTTTTTTTTTCCACTACCCTTGCACAAGTCCTTTTCCAATTCTGGCAGTTATTCTTTTGGATTTGTGCCATATGTTAAAGGTCATATGCAAGTGTGTGTGTGTGTGTGTGTGTGTGTGTGAGTGTACACAACATAAATTGAATGCAATATAAATTCATTTTATAGTTGGACTTTTAGAAAACAAAAATATTATTCTTAATTTTTTCTTATAG